>VZQC01014580.1:1361946-1483072 GCA_009823505.1 Rhizomys pruinosus | reverse complement strand
TATATATATATGTATGTATGGTATTTTTGAGACATGTTCTCTCTGCAGCCCCAGCTGTCCTGGAGCTCTCTATGTAGACCAGGATGGCCTTGAACTCACAGAGATTCGCCTGCCTCTGCTTCCTAAGTGCTGGGATTAAAGGCATGCGCCACAATACGCCCAGCACTAAAGATGGTTCTTAGCCACCATGTGGGTGCTAGGAATCAAACCCGGGTCCTCTGCAAGAGCAGTCAGTGCTCTTAAACACTAAGCCATTTCTCCAGCCCCAATATTATATTATAAAATATAATATATTTTATATTGAAGATAACTAAGCAAAAATATATTTTATTACATCAATAACTGGGTTATAGCTTTTTTTTCTTATACAGGTGTATATTTTGAGGAATATTTTTATAATCTGTGTTTACAAGCTAGTGTATATTACTGTCTTAAATGTCCTCTGTACTTCTTTTAGAATATTGGTTCTATAACTTAGCTACTTAAAAAAAATTAAAGTTTTCATTAATTGAACTGCAGAATTCAGTTTTTAAAATACTGCTTTGTTTGGTGCTAGTATACCTGATAGTACCAATGTGACCATTAATGACATGTTTCTAATATTGGAAAAATAATGCTTTGTCTGCTGTCTGTTAATTGTATAGCACATAATTATGATTGATACTTTATTAGCACTTTGTTAAACTTAACTTACAGAGAGATGGTTCCTTATAATACATAGAAAAGTAAAACTTCATACCACTGAGATGGGCTTTAAGAGTGATGTGCTTATTTTGTTGTATTTTATCTCTGTTTACAAATAGATTTCCTTTCTCCTGGAATACGTGTCATCTCTGTCCCAACTTCTTCAATCCTGTCTCTTGGTAGATCCTAACCTTGTAACACAGGATCAGCTCCTGAAACCTCTTATCACCAATATCATTCGAGTTCTTACTGTGTGCACCAAAGATGTGTTAGGTAAGCTTTAGTTGTTTATGTGAGTAGTGAACAATATTGAGGGAACAAATCTTACTTTGATACCTAGCTCTAGATTGAGGTGTTTTGTTTTATTTTGTTTTTCCCAAGGTTTTTTTTTTTGTGTGTGTGTGAGATTTTGATGATGTGCTTTATAGTAAACCAGTCTGAAGTGGCTCCAGACCAGCACTTAAGGCAGATGAGTACTGCAAGAAAGGCCCTTCTTTATCTGTCAGCTGAAGTACTTGCAGAGACTGCAGTGAGTTCTGGGTACTATTCTTGTGAACTGTGGCTAAACCAAATGGCCTTACTAATAAGTCATTCTTTCATAGGTTTAAGCCAGTCTATCATATAATATTAAAAATTTCATAAGATCTTAAAGTACTGGGAACTATTTTAGTTTGAAAGTTTATAGTACTTAGCAATAGAGAAAATTTAAACAAATAAAATACAGTTGGGAGAGTAGCACAGAGCTTGTATGAAACCCTTGATTCTATATAATGTGCTGTGTTTGTGTGTGTGTGTGTGTGTGTGCGTGTGTGTGTGTGTGTGTGTGTGAGATCTGGAATTATATGTACATATGTACACATATGGATGTGATTTTCTATAAATTTAAGTTGTAGCTAATAATACAATAACTGATCATTTGATTTGCCTTTCTATTCATTCACCGTCCTACTCTGCCATGGTACTGGAGATCGAGACTAGAGTCTTGCACAAGTTAGGCAAGCACTTTACCATTGAGTTATATCTACAACCTATTTTTAACTTTTATTTTTAATTTTTTTTAATTAATTTTATTTATTTTTGTATATGTATGAATGTACTATTTGCATGTAGGTTTGTGCACCCATGTCCTGCAATGCCTCGGAGGTCAGAAGAGGGTCTCGGATTCCCCTGGAACTGGAGTTCTCCTGGAATTGGAGTTACAGATGGTTCTTAGCCACCATGTGGGTGCTGGGGATCGAACCTGGGTCCTCTGCAAGAGCAGTCGGTGCTCTTAACTGCTAGGCTATCTCTCCAGCCCCAACTTTTCTTTTTTTGAGATAGTGTTTTGCTAAGTTACCTAGACTGGGTTTGAACTCAGTAGTCCAGTCAGGCCTTAAACTTGTAATCTTCCTGCCTCAGCCTCTTAAGTAGCTTGGGATTGCTAAGCTATGTCACCAGGCTTGGCTTCAGTTCATCCTTACTGAGTCCTTTGAATTGTGCAAATATGCTTTGTGTTTTAGGTGTGGAAAGTGAAAGGTGCCATGATACATAGCAGAGCTGGTCCTCATCACTGTATCTGTGTTAAAATGACCTCACTGCTTGAGGAGCAGGAATTCCATACTTAGAAATTCTGTTAGTTCCAGAAATAGTCTAATCTTGTTAAGGTAGACTGTGCAATCTCAACAAAGGATGAAAACTGATTCTTAGGAAATGGGGCTGAAGCAATCATCAATCTTCATCATCATCATCGCTAATACAGTGGTCTGTAGCATTTTAGAGCTCAGTTTTACCTCATAAATTGATTTTAGTAATTTCTTATGCTGGATTTTTCTTGAATTTATGGGACATTGAGTTCATGAAGATACACAGGATACATGCAACATCAGTACTATAGACCGTGATGAACAGGCAAGGAATAACCTGCTCTCGCAGTCACACGACAATTGGTGGTGTGAGCATTTTGACTGTTATTGGCTCCCTTACAAATAATTGTTATTATTCTTGCTTTTTTATTTAGTCTTTGAAAATTGAATAAAATAGTATGTTTTTATATAAGAATTGCTTAGTAGATGAGTAAAGAAATACAGAAAGTAGTGCAAGAAAAAAGTATCAGTAATGTCTGAATGTACATCCAGCAGCTAGCTGTTTATTTTCTGGTGTCTAGTAAATGCATGTATGTTCACCAAAATGTATTTTGAGGCAAGTATTTTTAAGTTATGCTTCCTGAGAAAATAATAATTTTTGAATGATTTTGATTAAAACCTGTTTATATTCCTCTTATGCATTTAAGGGAATTGCTAATATAAATATATAATTCAATATCTTAGACATAAGTGAATTCTACTAAAATTATTCAGCAAGTACAGGAATGAAGTTAAATGTGAATAGCATTTTAATTTTTATTTAACTTTCACCTTAAATATTTTACCATTCTTAAGCCTTTATTGAATTAAAAGAGTAGACTTTATACTTAGGTTTCTTTAGCAATAATACAGAGCATGTATGCACGTGTGTGTGTGTGTGTGTGTGTGTGTGTGTGTGTGTGTGTGTAAATATATATGCACAGTGTCTCTCTAGGCTTAAAATTTTATGGGAATGGCAATGAGGAAGCATCTAAAAGAGTCCTTAGGAAACCATAATGGCAGAATGGAAATTCTATTAGTCCCAACAATAGTGCACTCTTGTTATGGTAGAACAGGCTGTGACCCGAGTTCTTGGAAGGTGCTTTCTCTAAGCACTCCCTGATGCTGAGGAACACCAGGACGGTGGTTCTTAGCTTACTTTTGTGAGTTTTCTTTAAAAGATGATAAAACTGTTGAAGCATGACCAGAGAGAATCGCTGTGCTCTATTCCATTTACCCGTGTGTCCCCTCTGTGCAGGGTTACATCCTGTGATATGTGGTCAGGACAGACGGGGGCATGGAATCTTCTTTTGTATTAGTTTTCTTTGTGGATTAATTCTCTGCTTGGTTCTTCAGAGAAGGTTTTCTTTCTCTTCTCCCTTGACCTTGGCACATTGTGCTTTCCTTTTCATCCCTGAACAAAGCTGCCAGAGGGAATAAAGAAAATAAAAGAAAACTTTGTTTTACAGGAGTAGCAAGTACAATGTCATGTTTTTATAATGTGCCTACTGTGTAGTTCTGAAGTTATAACTTATGTTCACTGGGTCACGCTTTCTTATTATTGATCATATTTTGATTAAAGGAAGCATTTTATGTAGAAGGATGGAGGAAAAATAACTAAGAAGTGGAAAAGGGAAGTTACTTGAATGATCAACTGCAGCCTTTTTATTTGGCAAGTCTGTACTTCATACTGTGATTATAATAAAGTATCAGTGGTGAATTTTGTATTTTTGAAAAGTTCTCTTCATGTTAATGACTTGAAATTTGTTCATTAATTTTACAGATGCACAGTTAGTATTGGCTTTTTATCACACATGGACACACTTATTTGACCTTTTGACCACACTCCTGAGGAAAGCTAGTACTGCCTCCCTCCCTCCTGTTACCTCAGCTCTCACCAAGCACTGGGAAGCAGTGATTGGTAAGAAAACACTCTTAAGTATTGAGGTCATTTTACTAATAATAAAATCCAGATAATCTTTATTCCCAGTTAAATGTCTAAATGTGTGATTATGGCATGGCATGTGAAAGTCTCATCGAGTTCTTGGTCTGAGGAATTTGCAGTATTCCTGATAAGCCAGTTTTCTCTGAAAATGCAAATTTTAAAAATTACAGTATATTTCAATATGCAAAACATAAGTAAGGAAAATATGATTTTATGAGAATACATGTGATAAGATTATGAAACAATTAGATTTCCTTTTGTTGCTTTAGAAGCCAGTCTTGTTTTTTAGACATGTATTAGTTTTTTTATCTTTCTGTAATAAAATATTATAACCAAATGCAGCTCATAGAAGAGTTGATTTAGGCTTACTGTTTCAGGGGCATAGGAGCAGAGAAGGTACGGCAGCAGAACAGGAAGGTGAGACCTGATCGCATCTCAGCCTCTCACTTTCAAAGAGGAAGCAGAGAGAGCAAACTGGATGTGGGGTGAGGCTGCAGACTCTCAAATCCCACCCCCACGCGTGAGGGGGACATTTTTCACTCAAACCCACCATACCTGGTCACTTTGCAGATTTAAATATATGGTGCAGAGTGTTAAGTTTGAAATAATATAGGGAAATACATGTTCCGTAAGAAGCAGATGCGTTACTTTTCTAGATAAAGGGATTCTGAATCACACATAGAAATAAAATGTTCATGTTTAGGTCATGATTTTATAAACAGGGAAGTTGAAGGCTAGGGCTCTAGTACAGTAGTAAAATGCTTTCCTCCTGTGCACAAGACCCTGTGTTCAATCAGTCCCTACTACAGCAATAGAAGTGGCAGTGGTGGGGTAGTGGGGACAGGGAGAATTGAGAGATTGGGATTTTTCTTTTGCAAAGGGAAAGTTATTTACCACCTGAATTACCAGCATAAAACAAAATGGGTCTCACATTAGTTAACAGGACAGTTAACTATGTCCTGCTACACATTTTGGCAAATAGTTTTACTGGAAAATAGGCACACTCATTCATTTATGTATTGTGCTTAGTTGCTTTCATGTTCCCATGTAGTTGAGAGGAATACTTGCAAAAAAAGGCAGTAAGTTGCAAAACATATAATTCTTACTGTTTAAGCTGGGCATGGTGAGACAGGCCTTTAATTCTAGTACTTGGGAGGCAGAAACAGGTGGATCTCTTTGAGAGAGAGGCCAGCCCTGTCTACATAGTGAGTTCCAGGCCAGCTGGGAGCTATAGGGAAACCCTGTCTAAAAAAAAGGGGGGAAAGCAAACAAACCAAAAAAGAAAAAAAGAAAATTCATACTGTTTGACCATTGTAGAAGAGAAACTGCTGATTCTGACACTTAAGCCTGTATATTTGATCCTATTGACAATCTCCATATTGATAAAATACAAACATAATATATTTAACACTTCCCTTCACACTATGCAATGCTATTTTATGTAGTAGTACTAATCAAAGATAATGTTCTACATAAACAATTTGCAGGATTGTAATGCTAATGAAAACAAAAAACATTGCTTGTCACAGTGTTTTTTTTGTTTTGTTTTGTTTTTTGGTAAATAGCTTCCATCCTGTCCATATACATTTACTGCATCGTATGGTCACTTTCTAATTTATGTTCCCTATAGCACTATTTTCTCAAACTTGACTAATAATTTGGTGCCATATTTAAGAACATAACTTTCATAAAACCCTACAGCTGGCTGCATTATTTTTTCTGATGTTACTGAAATTTGTATAAAGCTAAATCTAAATAGAAAGTCTTATTCTTATAATCACCATAAACCATAAAGACAAAATAATATAGAAGCAAAACAAAATAAGAAATACTGTACTTTCAAAATTATTAAGATTAATTTATTAAGAATTTTTATTAAATTCACAAGAAGAAACTGTAAATATCTGTTTCCAGTGTTGATTCTGAATTTGGCTCACTTGTTCTTTATAGCCTGTGTGATGTTTCTAGCTAGTGAAGTACTTGACTACTTATTTGTTTGTTTGAGATAGAGGTTTTGAGGTAGATTTTCCTGTATTGCCCAAAGTAGTCTTAAATGCTTAATTTTTTGGCTTCTGCACCTCAAGGGCTGAGATTATAGGGATGTACCACCATGTTTATCTTTGTTTTGTGGTTTGTTTGGTTGGTTGTTTTTTGTTTTGTTTTGTTTTCGTTGGTTTTGGGGGTTTTTTGGGGGGGTCTTTTGGGGACAGGGTCTCCCTCTAGTCCCAGTTGTCCTGGAATGTAGACCACGCTGGATTAAAGGCTAGCTCCACCATACCTGGCTTCATGCTTATCTTTTAAGTACTATTTGTCACCACCTTGTTTGAAAACAGAAATGTGTTCTTATTCAGAAGATATCATTTTATATGATGTAAAGTATAATTGGGCCAAATTTCCCTCCCTCCCTCCCTCCTTCCCTCCCTTCCTTCCTTCCTTCCTTCTTTCCTTCCTTCCTTCCTTTCTGTGTGTGGTCCTGAGTATTAAACCCAGAACCACATACAAGCTAAGCAAGCACTGTAGGACTGAGCCATGTCTCTAGCCCTAGGCTAACATTTTCTTAATACTGAAAATGAAAATTTACAAGTTAAAAATTCTCAGGATCTGGAGAGGTTGGCTCAGTGCTTAAGAGCCTTGGCTGCTGTTATAGAGAACCTGTATTCAGTTCCTGGCACCCACATGGCAGATAACAACCATCAGTAACTCCAGTTCCAGGATATCACTGCCCTCTTTTCTGACCTCTACAGGCATTGCAAGCACATGGTGCAGTTACATACATGCAAGCAAAACACTCATATACAAAAACAAATTAATCAAAAGAAATTTTAAAGATTAAAAGTTCTCAAGACTTGAAATACCCGGGTAGGGCTCAAAGGTTTAAGACTCATCCCCATATTGTCGCCGTGTACATATAAAGAAAAACCCATATAATGAAAAATCGAACAGATTTCTTGTCTTTGTTTTTTGTCTTAATACTGTCTTTTTAAAACATTTTTTCTTGTTACACATGAGCTATTGGTAGCTTTACAGCATTAAAAATAAGAAGGCAGTAAATTTAATTTCTTTTTTTTTTTTCTTTTTCTTTTTTTTGGTCTTTTTGAGACAGGGTCTCCCTGTAGCCCAAGCTGTCCTTGAATTCTCTGTGTAGACCAGGCTGGCCTTGAACTCACAAAGATCCGCCTGCCTCTGCCTCCCAAGTGCTAGGATTAAAGGCGTGCACCACCATGCCCAGTTTAATTTCTTTCAAATCAATCTGATTCAGTTCCTCTTTAATTTGGAGGTATTTTCAAACATTGACATCAGAAATCATTCTCTCTTAGATGTGTTGTGCAGATGTGTGGGCTTGTCAGTCAGGTGCCCTGCCCTGTGTACCGCCAGCCTGCAATTCCTGTCTGTTCTCTTGGCTGAGGAAGAAAAAAGACTTCTCCAGGCCAAGGACAAAACAAGTGTGAGCCATTCTCCAACGGTGGCCTCACTTCTTGATGATACTCGGGAAAGTCATAAATCTTTGGAGCGACTTAATGAAACAATTCTTCAGGTATGTGATTTCTTGATGTTTTTTGTTTTTGTTTTTGTTTTTGTTTTTGTCTTTTTGAGGCAGGGTCTCCCTTTAGACCCAGCTGGCCTAGAGTTTTCTCTGTAGACCAGGCTGGCCTTGAACTCACAGAGATCCGCCTGCCTGTCTCCCAAGTGCTGGGATTAAAGGCGTGTGCCACCAGGCCCGGCTATTTCTTGATTTTTTTTTTTCTTCCAGACTTTATGTTGTGCTTAAATGAATTGACTTTCAGTCTTAATCATGTTAAATTTTTTAAATCAATTGGCTTCAAGAAGGAATTGACCTATGACTATTTAAATGACTATTTAAACAATACAAAACTGAGTAGATTAACAATTATAGATAGGACTAGAAGAGTTACCTAATTTAAAGCTGTACATTGTTTTTATAAGTAGGAGTATAACTAGGGTGTCTCTCTCTCTCTCTCTCTCTCTCTCTCTCATTTATTGGGAATGAAACCCATAACGTCATCCCTGTGAGACAAACATTCGATCACTGAGCTGTATTCCTAGCCCTTGTTTTACTTTTTGATTTGACTTAGGTTCTTGCTAAGTTCACCAGGCTAGCCTTGAACTCACCCTGTAGCTAGTCTTTGAGGTGAGTCTCCTGACTGAGTTTCCTAAGTAGCTGAGAATACAGGCCTGGGCTGTGAGGACTAGCTCTCTAGATTTTTTTTTCTTAAGTAATAAAAATCCCATTGAGTTTCTGTGTAGCTCACTTTATAGAGTACATAGCTTTCATGAGTCCCTGGGTTCCAGCCTCAGAACCACACAAACTGGATGTGATGACTGTCATCTGTAATCCCAGCACTGGGAAGTAGACAAGCAAGAGAATCAGGAGTCTAAGACTACTCAGCTATGTAGAGAGTTCAAGACCAGCCTCGGATATGTGAGATCCTGTCTCTAAGGCTGGTGGTTGGGTGGTGTTGGGGGAGATACAACCTTTTTTTTTTATGAATTTTTTTTAATTTTATTTATTTTTGTATGTGTATGAATGTACTGTCTGCATGTAGGTTTGTGCACCCGTGTAGTGCAATGCTGAGGGGGTCAGAAGAGGGTTTCGGATTCCCCTGGAACTGGAGTTCTCCTGGAATTGGAGTTACAGATGGTTCTTAGCTGCCATGTGGGTGCTGGGGATCGAACCCGGGTCCTCTGCAAGAGCGGTCGGTGCTCTTAACCACTAGGCTATCTCTCCAGCCCCGAGATACAACCTTTTAATACCATTGTATAATTTTTTTTACCTTCTCACTGAAAGGTGGAAAAGTAGGAGAATCATGAATTGAAGGATTTGCCAGTCACTTAGCTGCATTTCATAAGATCATTCCATCATTTGTGGTGGAATTTGCTGCTTAACATTTGGAGATTGTCTCTCCTTTTGACTTGGAAGCATTATGCTAAAAAAGATATTTCTGGTGTGGCTACTTATATATTTTTAGCACAAGCCTTGGTTATACTGGGATGTAGAAAAGGCTGGTAGAAAGGCAGAAGTGAGGGGGAGACAAGAGAAGATGGCGGAACTGAAGTCATGAAAGCAGAAGGGATGCTGCTCAGAGGTAGGAGGGACCAGCAAGAGAGGGACAGTGGCAGTAACAGATCAGAGTGCTATACATGCACGTCACATTTCCCTGCTCCAGTCACCCACCTGGCCGAAAGGGGTTCCTGTCTTGTTCTGTAAACACTGATCTCTTATGACCGGGATTAGGACACACAGTGTGAAATCTGCAAAGAGATTACATACAGCTAATCTTGTAGACAGTGCTTCTTTTTCTGCACAGTCTATAAGTTTCATGTTCTTTGCCAGCAGTTCTGTCAGTGTGTACAGATTTATCACTATTTATATTGCTTTATTTTTTCAAAAGAAATCCCTCCTATTTCTTTCTGACCTTGATATCCAAAGTCATCTCGGATGCCCATTCATCTTATTTCTGAGGACACTTTTGACCTCTCTGCTCTAGGCAGTCTCTGTGTTCTGTGTCTTGTCCCCTGTGTCCTTCACTCTTGGTCAATATCCTACTTTTGACTTAGAGTCTCTTCTTTAGCTGCAGGGAAAGGTGCATGGGTCAATCTGAGAAATGTGAGCATGAAAGTCCTAATTCTACCCTTCTAATTTGTAGTTTGGATAGTATTTTTATTGGAAATTTTTAGAAGACATTGTCTATTCCTTTTCATTCTCAGTGTTAATGGGGAAGTTTGTAAAGCCATTATGATTCCTGGATTTTTTTGTTTTTTTTTTCCTGTTTCTCCCTGGGAAGAATGGATTTTCTGTACTAAAATTGGTTGGCAGTAGTCAAAATCTAGAGATTTAACTAGTTCTTAGACACCTTTCCAACAACTTTTCTCCACTTCAGTTCCAAAGCCTGTAGTGTTAAACTGCCTTAACCCAGAATTCAGTATGTGAACTTGGATAATATTAAGCTTTCTCCACTCCCCATTTAGATGGATTGATCCTTGCAGTTAGGATATACGTTTTAGTAAATACATGTTCATGAAATAAAATTGGATATATGTATCTCTTGGCTCCATTGTTTACATTGTGATGGGACTATATGCTAAGGATAATGTGAATTGTTAGTAGGACCCTTTGGGTAATCAGGATTTTGCAGCACATAACCTGGCTGCCATTACGGTGTTTTCCTCAGTGAGTAGTAACTTGGGATCCATGAGAGGAAAGCTATTTTCACTGGAATTTTATTGGTGTAATTTTGACAAGTTTTATGATTTTAAGTTCAATCTCAAAGCTGTCACTCATTCACTATAAATATAGAAATTAACATAATGTTATATCCCAAACAAATATACATATCAGATAAAAAAATAGAAGTCAGGATTCTCTAACTCAAAATTTCACATATAGAGAGGAGCTATGGTAAAATGTTAATATTTTCAAAATCATACATGATTTTTCCATCTCAGTCCAAAAAATGGGAAATATTTTTTTTTAAATATACTCTGTGATAGGAACATGTTATAGTGTAAAACCAAAAAAAAAAAAAAAAATGCAGCATGGAAAGAATTGAGTCACCTAAGGATAGCAAGAGGGAGAATGAACCCACTGACAGGGAAAGGAGAAATCTTATGACAATTCTGCCTTTTAATGGTTTTCTACAGAATTGTTTTAGTAAGACACACACACACACACACACACACACACACACACACACCCTACATCCCTGAAAGGAGAAATCTTATGACAATTCTGCCTTTTAATGGTTTTCTACAGAATTGTTTTAGTAAGACACACACACACACACACACACACACACACACACACACACCCACATCCCTGCTGAAGTTTACCCTATCTGAATTTGCTATATGTTAGTAGTAAAGTTTCTGGGTTTTTTTCATTGTGCGAGTGACTGTAGTTCTCTTCTACATTGTAAATATTTTCTATGTAGAGTATTCTTAGACATGAATTCATCAGATTTCAGTGAGTTTTTTTTCCACACAACAATTGATATGTAGCAATACTGTCTACCTAGAACATCCCTTTTCCTCACACCAGTTTTGCTCCGTGTTGAACTGTTGTTCTAAGCAGCTTGGTCTGTTCTTGCTGCAGTGCTATGAAGGAAAATCCTCCAAAGATGTCCTAAAAAGAGTTGTTGCAAATGCATTGATGTCTCTTCTGGCTGTCAGTAGAAGAGCCCAGAAGCATGCTTTGAAAGGTGAGATTTTAAAATATTTTTTTCCCATATAGAAGCACAAGAAATTTTTTTTTATTTTTATGTATTTATTATTTTAAGATGAATTTTAATTTGTGCGTGTGTGTGTGTATGTGTGTGTGTGTGTGTATCTTATGTGTGAGTCTGTACATTTGAATGCAAGTGACTGTGGAGTAAAGAAAAGGGTGTCAGATTCAGATCCCCTTTAACACCCAGTGTGGGTGCTGGGACTGGAACTCAGGTCCTCTTCAAGTGTAATACACACTTAACTGCTCAGCCATCTCTCTAGCCCCCCACATTAATTACCTCTAAAATAACAAGAAGAGTAGGTTGGGAATATAGCTCAGAAGTAAAACATCTGTTTGGGAAACACAGGACACCTGAGATTGGTCCTCAGAGCTACAAAAATCAATCAATAATATAGAGATTATACTTGTAGATTTCTTTTTAACAGTAAATGATTCTTGCTAAAGGGAATATATATCTACACAAGTTTAACATAGTAACATATTCAATTTCATGATAATTATTAGTATCCAGAAGCACATTTTACATACCTAATATACATAAACAAATAACAAATGTAGTTTTCATGGTAAAGAAAACAAAATCAGATGAGCCTATATTTTCATATTAATTTCCATTCTAAAATGTTGTATTTTCTTTTCTGGACTTTGAGGAACACAGGTTTCAGAGGTGAAAGAGAATAAAAGTAATAGGAAGCCCATCACTTTCCATTAATGATCTATTACTAAAGCAAAATATACAAGCCCCCATATAGAAATTAGATGTGGAGACTCTTTTACTAAGAGCAGAAAACAAATGGGCTTCAATAATTTTTTTCCTCTTGTAACTTATTATTTTCTCACTAATTATATTTCCAACCCAATTTATTTTATTATTATAGAGACTTGATTATTTGTGCCTTTAACTTCTTCAGAAACAGAATATCCTCTTGACTGTCACAGGCTTTATCTTTCAGCTGATCTGATAGAGAGCTGCATGGAGCAGATGAAGCACATTAATGCGCAGCTGAACCTGGATTCGCTGAGGCCTGGGAAAGCAGTGCTGAAGAAAAAGGTAACTTAAGGACCCAGTCTCCAGTGTTCTCTTGCCTACAGTGAGCACAAGGTTGAAATGGATGTCTGATTGAGGAGAAAGGTAGAGGCGCATAAATGATTGAGATGAATTCTCGTTTGAAGATCTTTAGGTGAGATTTATATGTTCTGTATTCTTGTTATGCACAGTTAGAAATATGTACATCTGGATGACGTATTGTGTAAATATTTTATACAGTGAGCTTAAAAGTGTAAGTTCTCTAAGGAATGAAGTCTATAACTGTGCTTGTATGTCAGGAATTATTCAGACAATTCATATTTATTTCCTGAGCAATAACAAATAGCAATGAAGTCATGGAACCCTGTACTCGACGAGGCCAGAATTTCCCCTCACGTGTACGATATTCTATGTATCTCTTGCAACAGTTCCCAGATGTTTGTCCTGGCGTTGTACCGCTTGACTTATATTTAAATCGCACCTTTGTATAAACACAATATAACTTTGTTGTATATTAGTTGTGGATACTAAGAGTTGATCAATATAATTTGCTCCATATGTTCAGAAAATGACTGTATATATACATGAATATTTAAATATACAAATAGCTGTCTAGCAACTAAGCCATTATAGCAAGACTGTGTAAAAACGATTAAGAAGAGATGGGGCTGTAGAGATGGCTCAGCAGTTAAGAGTACATACTACTCTTGTAAAGGACTTGAATTTGATTCCAAGAATCTACATTGGGTGGTTCATAATCACCTGTAACTCCAGCCTCAGGGGATCTGATGCCCTCCTATGTCTTCTGTGGGAACCTCCACTCAGATTCACATATCCATACACAGGCATACATGCAAATACACATAAAATTTTAAATAATCTTAATAAAAAGAAAACAAGATGGAGCCTGATTTGATAGTTTTAACTATCTGTTATCCAGGTTTGTTGGCTTATTTTTTTCTTCTTTTCCTCTCTAGCCAAAAGCTCTTACTTCATCACTGAGAAAGTCAGCCAGCCTCTGATATGATTGAAAACCAGCAGTACCTGCCTCTCTTTATTGAGATGAAGCATGGAGATCATTATATATCTGAGCTCCTCCATGCTTGAGAGAACAGAAATAGGGTTTTTTGTAGTGGATGTGCTTCATGAGATATGGCCATCGTTCAGACTCTTAGCTTGTCAGTCCTCTCAAAGTTATGGTGGTCAGATATGATTAGAGCATGGTTGCAGTGTACAGTGAACCCAGAGGGAGGGAATTGTATCTAAAAAATGCTGCATTTATGCTTTTCACCTATTTTTGTTTATACAGGAGGATGGCTTTGTTAAAGAGTTAAGTATTACCATGCAACTCCTCAGAAACTGCCTCTATCAAAATGAAGAATGTAAAGTGAGTAGAGCTCCTCAAAATTTGGCAACAGTGTTCGTTAATGAGTAGTTGATTATCAGAACTGATGCACTTCACCCCATTGTTGTCTTTCAACACTAATTACATTTCTTATTTACATCAGTGCTTTAATGTTATCATTGAAACTTAACCTCACAAACTTCCCCTTCATTCTGTACTGTTAGTGTTTAGATCTTTCTTTACTAGAGTAGAATGAATGGCTTATATGTCTTATCAGGTGGATATGTTCAAAGGTGGTTGCCCGAACCATCTATTGAAAAGGAGTAAATAGGGGGCTGGAGAGATGGCCTAGCAGTTAAGAGCACTGACTGCTCTTGCAGAGGACCAGGGTTCGATCCCCAGCACCCACATGGCAGCTGAGAACCGTCTTTGGCTCCAGTTCCAGGGGAATCTGACACCCTCTTCTGACCTCTGCAGCATTGCATGACACGGGTGCACAAACCTACATGCAGACAGTACACTCATACACATAAAATAAATAAAATTTTTAAAAAAGGAGTAAATAACAGCATTGTACTTATAAGGAAGGAAGATGAGCATGCTTCCTATTTCAGAGCAGGCAGGTTTTTATTGCTTGGTTTAGTGTGGTTGTGTCACTAGAGGAAGGACCTTGATTTTAGTTCTGCTGCCTCCTGTGGCCTTTACACAGTGCTTTTTTCTGAAAGTCACTAAAGCGTCTTGCTTTGTCTATGAGCATCACTGTTGTCAGTTTAAATGACTGTTAGTCCTATTATGCAGGATAAAATCGTCTGAGTTCTTGAAATTGCTTGATCTATAATGACACAACACTCTAAAGCACTAGATTAAAGATATAGTATAGAAAATGGGTACGAAGCCGGGCGTGGTGGCGCATGCCTTTAAGCCTAGCATTTGGGAGGCGGAGGCAGGCGGATCTTTGTGAGTTTAAGGCCAAAAGACCAAAAACAAAAAAAAGAAAATGGGTACGGCAAAGATCAGTTGTAGAAATTTGCCTTGTTTTTTGACTTCTGGCTATTGTGCTCTAACTTTTGGTAAAGCTGGAAAAAACATACTGTATCTGGAAAAATATGTTCAACAGGTATTCCTTAAGCTATATTAAATAAGTAACAATTTAAATTCCAAAAATAAGTACTTACACATTTTACTTTTTAATTTTTTTAAATTGTGTAATATTTTATTCTATGAGCATATAGATTGAGTATTCATAATTTCCTTCTTAAATATTCCATTTCTTCTTAAAGTTACTATTTATGTTACTATCTTAAATTGTAACTTAAAGTTACTGTTTAAGTTACTATCATGTTATGCTACACAATATTCAGTATACATTTATCTTACTTAAATGCCAAACTTTCAGTGACAAGTAACCTGAACTATGACAGTTTTGTCCTGGAATCTCCATATGGATTTTCTAATGTCTTCTTCAATGTTAATACATATTTATTCTTTTTTTCTAAAATTTTTATTTGAGCTTTTGTACATTTCATGCAAAATTTCTCAATCAAATTCAGATGCCCTCTCCCACCCATCCAGACCTCATGTATTCTGCCATACATCTTAAGTCCTATCCACTCAAATGTTTATACGCAGATGTGGAGTGTAGTTAGCCTATCTCGAGATTGTAAGGTCTACTTTCCCTCACCCAGTAGTAATCAGTTTCCAATAATTCCCAGGCTAGGCTGGCTGCCGCCCATTTCTGTCCCTCCACTCTGGGCTCTTTCTGATTGACTTGGCATGGGTCCTGTGCTCTCTGCTACCATTGCCACAAGATAACATGTGCAAGCTTCCAGTGGCCTGAAAGCCTGCTTCCCTACGTTCATGCACCAGCCCTGGCTTTTACACTCTTTCTGCCTCCTCTGCAACAGTCCCTGAGCCATGGGTGGGAGAGGTTTAATATAGGACTCCTATCCGGTTTCCTATTCTTTAAAACTTGGCCAGTTGTGGCCTTCTGTGTGTGTTGCACTCTGCTGAGTAAGGAAGCTTCACAGGTGAGAGTTGAGGAATGCACTAGTTTTCTCTCTACTCCTCATTCTGCTGTGTTAGATGAGCCTTAGGTTTAGAGGTTTGACTGCAGATGTGTCACCTAGGACTGGGCAATTTGCAGATGTATATTCTCTGTGTCTGACCAGTTGTGGGACTCTGCAGTAGCCTCCATCTTTTGCAAAAAGAAGCTTCTTTGGTGAGTGGTACACATTTTACTTGTCTGTGAATAAAAGGATCCATATTTAGCATATGATAAGAAATTTCATTTGTCTAGAGATATGACAGAGATAGGGTTTTCTTAGGATTTATGACCTCTCCCAGGCATGTATATTTGGCTGTGCAATATGTTCCTTCCATGCAGCTCCCAGGTATACATATGCACTAATGTTCAGAAACTGTATGTGCCATTCTCAGGGGGGCTGGGGGGCATCACATTTTCCTTTGGCTTTCCTAGCCCCCCAAAACCCATTAATCTCTACTCTCTTTTCCTCCTATTCGACCTCCCTCCCCAGGCCAAGCACCATTATCTCTACCCTCCCCCTAATAACACTTGCCTCCCACCATCCCCCCTCTCTTGAGTTCCCTTCTCCCCAACTGTGAGAGCCCTCCCCTCCCAGCCAAACACTCCTACCCCCCTCCATATCTGTTCTCTACTATTCCCTACTATCCCCTCTTTGGGGATATTAGAGATCTTTAATTTGTAGAGATTTGTAGGGGTTGTTAAAGTCTTTCATTAGGTTTATTCCTAAATATTTTAGTGTTGTTTTTTTTTTTTTAGGTTATTGTGAATAGGAGGGTTTCCCTTAATGCTTTTTCTGATTGCTTGTTATTGGTATATAGAAAGGATAATGATTTTTGTAATTTGATTTTGTAACCTGCCACTTTAATAAAAGTTATTAATCACTTCTAACAGGATTCTGGTGGAATTTTGCGGGTATTTCCAATTGGTACTCATTTAATTTCATCATCTTGTCTTATTGCTCTTGCAAGAGTTTCAAGCACTATATTGAAAAGGAGTAGAGATAGTAGACAGCCCTGTCTGCTTCCTGATTTTACTGGGAATGCCTCTAGTTTTTCTCCATTTGAATGATGTTAGCTGTAGGTTTGTTATATAGCTTTACTGTGTTGAGGTATGTTCCCTCCAGACCAATTCCTTCTAGGACTTTTATTTTTTTCTTTATGAGACAGGATCTCCCTGTGCCCCAGATGGCCTGGAACTCACTATGTAGACCAGGCTGGCCTTGAACTCACAGAGATCCACTCTGCCTCCCAAGTGCTGGGACCTTCTAGGACTTTTAACATGCATGCATGTTGGATTTTGTCAAAGGCCTTTTCCATTGTGATCACCATGTGATTTTTAACTTTAAGTCCATTTATATGATTTATTATGTTTTTGACATATATATGTCAAAATATATATATATTATATATATAATATATTATATATATATTATATATATTATATAAATTTGCAGGGATATATATTGCAAATATATATTGCAAATATACATAATTATATTGCAAATAATATATAATTATATATATTATTATATATATTATTATATATATAATAATATATATAATTATATATATTACCATCCCTGCATCTCTAGCATAAAGCCGACTTGATTGTGGTGGATGATCTTTTGGATGTGTGTCTGTATGAAATTTGTATTTTGTTGAGTGTCTTTGCATCTGTGTTCATTAGGATATGGGCATATAATTTTCTTTTTTATTGTGTCTATCTGGTTTTGGTATTAGAGTGATACTGGCTTCACAGAAGAAGTTTGGAGGTTCTCCCTCTGTTTTTATCTTTTTTAATAATCTAAGCAGTACTGGTTGTAGATCTTCTTTGAATGTCTGGTAGAATTTTCTGTGAATCCATCAGAACCTAGTGGAATCTATGCTATGGCATTTAGTCTGGGTTAGAAGTTAGTCCAGAGATCTTAGGCAGAGGAATTACAGCCAACCTGGGTCCAAGGCTACCAGAGTACTCTTGTGGGGATGGGATAGAGGACTGGAATAGAGGTGTGGTAGGTGGAATCTGACTTATCAGACTCCAAGGTGGGCAAATCTCTTAGGCAGATCAGGAGTCAGGGAAGATGGGGGTGAGGACCCTCTGAGGAGGGACTTAGCAATCTATACGAGATGGTTTAGGAAGCTGGTCCAGAGATCTAAGGCTGGCCTGGGTCTAAGATTAATAGGGAATAGCTTCTACATTTTATTAAAATTTCTAGCATATGAACTTTTTCCTCAAAGTAGGTATAAGAATATATGATTCCCAGGCTGGAGAGATGGTTCAGTGGTTAAGAGCACTGACTGCTCTTGCAGAGGACCCAGGTTTGATTCCCAGCAACCACATGGCAGCTAAGAACCATCTTTAGTGCCAGGCCTGGTGGCCCACACCTTTAATCCCAGCACTGGGGAGGCAGAGGCAGGCAGATCTCTGTGAGTTCAAGGCCAGCCTGGTCTACAGAGCAAGCTCCAGGCCAGCTAGGACTAAAGGGAGACCTTGTCTCAAAAACACCAAAAAAAAAAAGAAGGAAGAGGGAGGAAGAGGAGGGAGGAGGAGGAAGAGGGAGGAGGAAGAGGAAGGGGAGGAGGAGAAGGAGGAGGGGAAGGAAGAGGAGGAGGAGGAGGAGGAGGAGGAGGAGGACAAGAAATAGGATTCCCTCATGTTAAATACTGTCCAGGTGATTGGAGACAGTTCTTATTCATCCATTTTACCTTATTTGGAAAACACTCTGAAACACTTGACAGATAGTATCTACCTATAAAGATTTATGGCATAAGTGTCCTATCTCCGGTTACAAATGTGTTCACGTTTAGATGGAATTAGCCACTTACAAAAGTGTAGTTGTTCAGTAAGTCAAAGCATTTCTATATTTCTGAGTTATGGAGATTAAATCCCAAGAATAATTAGCTTATTCTTGATTGTAAATAAAATTGTATAGAGCAGAAATTCTTAATTTCCATCCTATTGTACCTTATAAGACACATCCTCATTACTAATTGTCAGGTGCTTCTACAGTCAGATGTCACTCTGTTCTGCTGAGGGAGACCACTGCCAGCAGCTTCTCCCTTGGTAACTGGTGCCTTTCACAGGTACCAGCTGGCTGTGGAAATGCTTACTCCACAGCTGAATCTGGGCGGCTGGCTGCCCCTCAGATTTAGGCCAGAGAGCTGCTGCCCCTCATCCCCCAAGGCCTCACATTCACTTAATATCTCCACAGGTCAGGGGATTGATGACCCCAAGACTTGAATTTCAGCCTAGTGGCTGATATGTCATTCTCCAGTCTCGCCCGCTAGCCAAACAACCAAGTCTGATGACCCCAAGACTTGAATTTCAGGCTGGTGGCTGATATGTCATTCTCCAGTCTCTCTCTCTCTGCTAGCCAAACAACCAAGTCTGATAGACTTACAATTATGCACGTGTGAAATGACGGACTGCGGTCTTGTTAGATGGTAAAGGTAATGACAAATCCATTTATTATATGCAGCAACTCACTTATATAGGCAGAAGGACTTCATCTGCCAGCAGTCAATCCCACAACCCCTGCATACATCATGTGCTGCTCTCCCCCCGGGGCAGGGTCAGATATAGACATGCAGGTGGGCAATTAAGATAATGCCAGCAGCCACATGTGGCCTGCATTTGGCTACAACTAATTTATGATCATTATTGTGATAATTCCCCAAAGCACCCACTGCCATCCCACCCTAGTTTATATACATATGATATGATTATAACCTTAAAGTATTTTTATACTAGAAAGGTCATGCTGGCTGTGAAGCAGATGAATTGAACATTAGACAAGGCTAAAGGGAGAGAACTGTGACAGGTGAAAGATGATGAGGCTTTAACCTGGGCAGGGAGGGGTATAGGGAGTAAGTAGGAAGAGATGAAACGCAAGAGGAGACTTGTAGAATGACTTTCAGCTGCTTGACAGAGCAGAGTGTAGGTGTGAGAGCTGATGCTCAGGTGTGTATGCACATGTGCTGGGCAAGACTTTGGGCTATCCAGATGCAGAGTCTTTGTAGCCAAATTATATGGATCTGAGGATCTGAGAACCATACAAGCTGGCGATATTAGACTATAGCTGAACTTTTCCAAGACCATATACTGTGACGGGTTTGTTCATATCTTTGGAGCATATGAACATGTAAGAGAAAGCAGGGAGGAGCTGAAGGAGACAAAGGCTGAGGTGATCTCAGTAGAGTTGTCAAAGCAGTAAGTAAAGTGAGCTGAAGAAAATCTGAGAAGGGGAAATGACAGCAGTGTGCACACTTTGTACAGTGAAATCGCTGCAGGTCATGAGTATGTTTGGTTCTTCTAACATGTAAGCAGCTTGAAAATAAACTGAGAAGTGATCACATTACGGACAAGTTAATGAAGAGGCAGAAAAAAAAAAAAGAACTACTGGAAGGATCAGATGGTGGAGGAGGCAGGAATCCGAGTGTATCAGTTTCTGACAGGAGGCACTCCTGATCGTCACTACCAGGAAGACAGGATAGTTAGATGGAGATGAACACAGATAGCCATTCGGCTAGAATGAAGAAGAAAGAAAGAATTCAAACCTGCAGTTTCTATTGGTGAAACAGTAAGCCAGTGTGAGGCTGAATAGGAAGCCTGAGTGTGGGAAGCATGGGAGTAATTTCAAAACTTAGCATTGAATGCTTCCCACGCCATTCTAGTTGGATGCTCTATGCCCTATAATGTGTAAACAATTATTGCCTGTTAAATCATCTGCACGTGAGTATAGAAGTTAACTCATAATTACTGATTTTATAAGATACTACTGTAGGCAGGTGGATCTGTATGAGTTTCAGGCCAGCCTGGACTACATAGTGAGATAATGAGTTCTAGGCCACCAAAGGCCATATAATGAAACCATGTATTTTTTTTTTTTTGTAGTTAATTTTTATTGAGCACATTTCATACAACATTTTTTTCACATAAATTTATTTTTATTTTTTTAACAAATCTAGACCTGTGTTCCCGCCCATTCCCCCACCCCGCCAGAGCTCATGCATTCTGCCAAACATGCTTTTCATCTCTTTCTCAGTCTTTCTCAATATTCTCCATGAGGAAGTTGACTGTTTTGAGCAGAAGTTCACTGTTTCAGTCAGTTCTTTGATTTGGTCCTTTCTGTTGTTGTTTTGTTGGTTGTTGTTGTTGTTGTTGTTGTTTCCAATATGCATTACGCCCAATGCTTTGGACAAAAGTCCAGAGGGGCCTACACAAGAAAACTTACAACTAGTTAATTGCACTAGCATCCACAGATGAGGGTACCATTTGTACGTTTGTTTTCTGGGACTGTGTATACTTCACTCAGCATGATGTCCTCTAGCTCCAGCCATTTTCCTGCAAAGCTCATGATGTCGTCTTTCTTTACTGCTGCATAGAACTCCATGTGTAGATGTACCACATTTTCTCTATTCCACTCGTCAGTTGGGGGCATTTAGGTTGGTTCCAGTCCTTGCTCTTTGTGAAGAGAGCTACAATAAACATGGCCATGCATGTATCTCTGTGGTGATGAGTCTTGAGGTACATGCCCCGGAGTGGTATGGCTGGTGGGTGGCAAGTTCATTCCAAGTCTTCCAAGGTTCTACACAACTGCTTCCATAGTGGGGCGACGAGCGGTTACATCCACCAGCAATGGAGAGGGGGTCCCCACAGCCCTCCCAGCCCTCAACTGGATAATTGTTTTCTTGACCTAGTCAGGTCTATTGGAGTGAGATGAATATCTTAAAGGGGTTTTGATTTGCATTTCCTTAATGATTAGTGATGTTCAACACTGCTTAGGTGTTTCTCACGAAATCTCTTAATTCCTCCTTGTGAAGTCTCTTTCAGTTCTTTGCTCCATCTAATGATGTGGGTCATTTCTTTTCTTTTCTTTTTTTTTTTTTTTTTTTTTTTTTTTTTTTTGATATAGTTTATATATTCTGGAATCAATGCTTTGTCAGATGTATCTCAGTGAAGGTTTCCTCCCCTCTGGTGGATTTCTCTTCATTTCCTTGATTGTTTCTTTTGATGTACAGAAGCTTTGAGGTTTAATGAGGTCCCATTTGTCAATTGTCGACTTTAATCTCTTGTGCAGCTGCTGTCTGATTTAGAAAGTCTTTTCCTATGCTATGTCTTGTAGTCTGCTGCCCACTTTTTCTTCTATCGCCTTCAGGGTTTGGGTTTCACGTTAGGTTCTTGATCCATTCTGGAGTTCCCTTTTGTACAGGGCGAGGGTAGGGGTTAATTTCATTCTTCTACAAGTGGTGATCCAGTTTTGCCATACCACTTGCTGAAGATGCTGTTTTTTCCTTGTGGCTTCTTGGCCCCCTTGTCAAAATATAGATTGGCTGAATTGAATGTATGCTCAGATTGGATTTTGGTTTTGTTTCCATTGGTCAACAGGTCTGTTTTTGTGCCAGTACCAGGCTGTTTTATGACTAAGCCCTGTAATATAGTTTGAAGTTGGTATAGAGTCCCCCTGTGTAGATCTTTTCCTCAGGCTGTTTTGGCTATTCGGGGTCTTTTGTTTTTCCAATGAATTTAAGAACTTTTTTTCCAAGCCTGTGAAGAAACTTTTGGAGATTTTGATTGGAATTGCATTAATCTTACAAGAGTTTGGTAAAATGGAATTTTTACCAATGTAATTTCACCAATCCATGAGCATGGGAGGTTTTTCCATCTTCTGATTCTTCTCCATTTCTTTCTTTAAAGGTTTAAAATTTTCGTTGTAGAGATCTTTGGTGTCTTTGGTTAGGTTTTGTTCCTAGGTATTTTATTGTTTTTTTTGCAAGTATTGTGAGTGGAGGTCTCTTTGAATTCTTTTCTCAGTTGCTTGTCTTGGTTCCTGCCACTTTGCTGAAGCTGTTAATCATCTTTCTAGGGAGTTTTGTGGTGGCGTTTTTAGCATCCCTTAAGTAAACAACATATCACAGCACATAAGGTAGCTTGACTCCTCTTTCCAATTAGTACTCCTTTAATCCTTTTTCTTGCCTTATTGCTCTAGCAAGTGTTTCAAAGCACTATATTGAAGAGGAGTTGGTGGTACCAGGGGCGACTTGCGAGTTTCTATTTTAAGGGGAATGTTTCTGTATTTCCCCATTTAGGATGATATTGGCTGTGGGTTTCCTGTATATGGTTTGATTACAGATTGAGGAATGATCCTCCAATCCAATTCCTTCTAGGTTTTTAGCATGAGGGTGGCTGGATTTTGTTCAAAGGCTTTCAGCATCCATTGAGATGATAGGTGTGGTTTTTGACAGAAGAGCACAAGTGACTGATCTAACCATACAGCTAAAAGCACTTGAAAGGCAACAACAGATGAACCCTAAATGCACACGACAAGAAGAAATAACAAAAATAATGAGAAATCATGAAATTATGAAACAAAGAACAAACAAACCCAAAAAATCAATGAAGCCAAAAGTTGGTTCTTTGAAAGAATAAACAAGATAGACAGATCTCTAGCCCAGTTAAACAAAGAAAGAAGGAACAACTCTAAATCAATACAATCCGTGATGAAAAGGAAATATCACAACAGACAACGAAAGATCCAGTTAGAAATATCTATGGGGACTATTAAAGAAACCTTACGTCTACCAAGTTTGAAAAACCTGAGAAGAAATGGATTGAATATCTGAAATCCTGGGGAATCACCAAAGCTCAGCCAGAAGAGATCCGCAGCTTAAACCCCCCACAAAAAAAAAAAAAAAAAAGGGTGGGGGGGGGGGGGGGGGGGGGGGGGGTGGGGGGGGGAACCCATAACATATGAAGAAATAGAGGATGTAGTAAGAAGCCTCCCAACTAAAAAAAGCCCAGGCCCAGACGGTTTCACAGCAGAATTCTCTAAAACATTTCAAAAAGACCTACAACCATTATTACTGAAACTGTTTAGAAGTATACAATCAGAAGGAATTCTCCCAAATTCCTTCTATGAAGCCAGCATCACTCTATTACCAAAACCAGGCAAAGATCCAACTAAAAAGGAGAATTATATCTCCCTAATGAACACAGATGCCAAAATTCTAAACAGGATACTGGCAAATTGCATACAGACCCACATCAAGAAGATCATCCATCATGACCAAGATGGATTCATACCAGAGATGCAGGGATGGTTCAACATACAAAAATCAATAAACATCATCAAACACATAAATGGATTCATACAACATTTTTATAATGCTTTTATTGATATTTTGTGTATTTCAGACTCATTTCTCAGTTCAGTTTAGACATACCCCACCCCAGATCATGCATTCTGTCATAAATGTCCTGCATCTTTCTCTCAGTCTTTTTTTTCATGTTTAGGAATTCACATTTTCCTCCTTTAATTTTATATTACTGTAAAATATGAATACATACTTTCCACTCATATATAGTAATTCCAGAGTCTGAAAGTAAGTGGTGGATCGATTCTAGAGCCCATTAAGAGATTTACATTGTAACAATATAGTTGCTTTCAGATAAACAAAAATATAACAATAATGTTGTTCAGCTTGCCTTTCATCTTGGGGATTTGGTGTTTGCATCCACAAATGAGGGAGACCCACTCACCTCTTGTTTTTCTGGGACTGTGTTACTTCACTTAGAATAATGGCTTCAAGTTCCATCCATTTACCTGCAAAGTTCATGATGTCATCTTCCTTTATCACTGAGTAGTACTCCATTGTGTAGATGTACCACATTTTTTTCATCCACTCATCAGTTGAGGGGCATTTGGGCTGGTTCCAAATTCCACAACAGTGAAGAGAGCTGCAATAAATATGGATGTGCATGTAGTCATGTAGCTGGGTATGGTAGCACTCGCCTTCAATCCCAGCACTCAGGAGGTAGAGGTAGGTGGATCTCTATGAGGTCAAGGCCAGTCTCGTCTACAGAGCGAGCTCCAGGACAGCTGGTACTAAAAGGGAGATCCTGCCTCAAAAAAGCCAAAAAAAGACAAATATTTGGGGGGCTGGAGAGATGGCCTAGCTGTTAAGAGTTCCGACTGCTCTTGCAGAGGACCTGGGTTCGATCCCCAGCAACCACATGGCAGCTCAGAACCGTCTTTAACTCCAGTTCCAGGGGAAACCGACACCCTCTTCTGACCTCCACGGCATTGCACGACACAGGTGCACAAACCTACATGCAGATAATACATTCATAGACATACAAAAATAAATAAATTTAAAAAAATAAACGTGGATGTGCATGTATCTTTGCAGTAGGATGAGTCTTATGGATATATACCAGGGCCAGCTGGGGCTATAGGAAGACCCTGTCTCAAAAAGAAAGAAAAGAAAAGAAAAGAAGAGGAGAAGAGGGGAGGGGAGGGGAGGGGAGGGGAGGGGAGGAGAGGAGAGGAGAGAAGAGAAGAAAGGTCTTTTCCTATACCTTTGTCTTATAGGTTGTTACCAACTTTTTCTTCTATCACCTTCAGGGTTTTGAACTTCACATTGAGATCTTTGATTCACTTAGAGTTCATTTTTGTACAGGGTGAGAGGTAGGGGTTTAATTTTGTTCTTTTACAAATGGTGATCCAGTTTTGCCAGCACCATTTGCTGAAGATTCTATCCTTCCTCCATTGAGGTTTTTTTTCCCCCCTTTGTCAAATATGAGGTGGCTGAAATTGTATGAGCTCAAGTTTGGATCTTTAGTTTTGTTCCATTGGTCAATGGGTCTGTTTTTGTGCCAGTACCAGGCTGTCTTTATAATTATGGCCCTGTAATATAGCTTGAAGTCTGGTAGAGTAATCCCCCCTGTATTTCATTTTTCACTCAGGGTTGCTTTAGCTATTTGGGGTCTTTTGTTTTTCCATATGAATTTAAGGATTTTTTTTTTTCCAAGTCTGTGGAGAAGCTCATGGGAATTTTGATTGGGATTGAGTTGAATCTGTATATCAATTTGGGTAAAATGGACATTTTTACTGTATTAATTTTTCCATTCCATGAGCATGGGAGATCTTTCCATCTTTTGATGTTGTTTTCAATCTCCTTCTTCAGGGATTTAAAATTTTTGTTGTAGAGATCCTTGGTATCTTTGATTAGGTTTGTTCCCAGGTATTTTATTATTTTTGAGGCTATTGTGAGTGGGAAGGTCGTCTTATATTCCTTCTCCTCTTGTTTATTGTTGGTATAAAGAAAGGCTACTGATTTTTCCAGGTTAATTTGTATCCTGCCACTTTACTGAAACTCTTAATTGTTTCTAGAAGTTTCCTGGTGGAGTTTTTTTAGCATCCCTTAGGTAAACTATCATATCATCTACAAAAAGGGATAACTTAACTTCTTCTTTTCTGATTAGTACTCCTTTAATTTCAATCTCTTGTCTTACTGCCCTAGCAAGCATTTCAACCACTTTAAAGAGGAGAGGTGATAAGGGGCAGCCTTGCCGGGTTCCTACCTTTAAGGGAAATGGTTCCAATTTTTCTCCATTTAGGATGATGTTGGCAGGGGTTTTGCTATATATGGCTTTGATCATGTTGAGGAATGTTCCCTTCAGTCCAATTCTTTCTAGGACTTTAAACATGAAAGGATGCTGGATCTTGTCAAAGGCTTTTTCTGCATCAGTTGAGATGATTGTGTGGTTTTTGTCTTTCAGTCCATTTATGTGTTATGATATTTATTGACTTACATATATTTTACCATCCCTGCATCTCTGATATGAATCCAACTTGATCATGATGGATGATCTTTTTGATATGGGTCTGTATGTGATTTGCAAGTATTTGGTTGAGAATTTTCGCATCTATGTTTGTTAATGAGAAGGGTCTATAGCTTTCTTTTTTGGTTGTATATTTGCCTGGTTTGGGTATTAGGGTGATGCTGCCTTTATAGAAGGAATTTGGGGAATTCCCTCTGTATCCTTCTGAACAGATTGAGTAGTAATGGTTGTAGGACTTCTTTAAATGTTTTAGTGTATTCTGCTGTGACTTCATCTGGGCCCTGGCTTTTTTAGTTGGGAGGATTTTTATTATAGCCTCAGTTTCAAATATTATGGGTCTGTTTAAACTGTCAATCTCTTCTTCGTTAAGCTTCGTTGGTTCCCAGGATTTCAAATATTCATACATTTCTCTTAGGTTTTCAAATTTAGTGGAGTGTAGGTTTTTGAAGTATTCCCGTATGATTGTCTGGATCTTTGTCTGCTGTGATGTTTCCCCTTTCATCACAAATACTGTTGATTTGGAGTTGCTCTTTCTTTCTTTTGGTTAATAGAGGTCTGTCTACTTTACCTTTTCAAAGAACCAGCTTTTGGATTAATGGATTCTATGTATTGTTTTCTTTGTTTCTATTTCATTGATTTCTCCTCTGATTTTAGTAATATCTTCCTTTCTTTTGAGTTTAGGTTCATTTGTTGTTGTCTCTCAAGTGTTTTTAGCTGCAGTGTTAGATTCTTTATTTGTTCTCTTTATGTTTTCTTGATGTGGCCACTTAGGGCTATGAATTTCCCTCGCAAGAATGCTTTTAAAGTATCCCACAAGTTTTGTTGTGTTGTATTGTCTTTTTCATTCAGTTCCATGAATACTTTTGTTTCACTCTTTATTTCTTCCCTGACCCATTAATTATTCAGGATGGTATTGTTTAGTCTCCACATGTTCTTGTAGCTAGTTGGGTTTATTCTGGTGTTCATATTGAGCTTTATTGCACTGTGGTCTGATAGAATGCATGGAATAATTTAAATTCTTTTATATTCGCTGAGATTTCTTTTGTGCCCCAGTATGTGGTCATATGAACTCAAGTTTGGATCTTCAATTTGTTCCATTGGTCAATGGTTCTGTTTTTTGTTTTGTTTTGTTTTGTTTTTTTGCCAGTACTAGGCTTTCTTTATGACTATAGCCCTGTAATATAGCTTGAAGTCTGGTAGTGTAATCCCCCAATATTGCAATTTTCACTCAGGGTTGCTTTAGCTATTCGGGGTCTTTTGCTTTTTTCCACATGAATTTAAGGATTTTTTTTCTAAGTCTGTGAAAAAGCTCATGGTGATTTTTATTGGGATTGCATTGAATCTGTATATTAATTTGGGTAGAGTGGACGTTTTTATTATGTTAATTTTCCCAATCCGTGAGCATGGGAGGTCTTTCCATCTTTTGATGTCATTTTCAATCTCCTTCAGGGTTTTAAAATTTTTGTTGTAGAGGTTTTTGGTGTCTTTGGTTAGGTTTATTCCTAGGTTGTTTGTTTTGTTTTGTTTTGTTTGTCGTTGTTGTTGTTTTTGAGGCTATTGTGATTGGGAAGGTCTCCTTATATTCCTTCTCCAGTTGCTTATTGGTGTAAAGAAAGGCTACTGATTTTTCTAGGTTTATTTTGTATCCCGCCACTTTACTGAAACTTTTAATCATTTCTAAGAGTTTTCTGCTAGTGTTTTTATCATCCCTTAGGTAAACTATCATATCATCTGCAAAAAGGGATAGTTTTACTTCCTCTTTTCCAATTAGTACTCCTTTAATTTCGCTTTCTCACCTTATTGCCCTAGCAAGCATTTCAAGCACTGTATTGAAGAGGAGTGGCGATAGTGGACAGTCTTGCCGTGTTCCTGCCTTTAAGGGGAATGCTTCCAACTTTTCTCCATTTAGGATGATGTTGGCTGTGGGTTTCTTGTATATGTCTTTGATTATTACATTGAGGAATGATCCCTCCAGTCCAGTTCCCTCTAGGACTTTAAGCATGAAGGGATGCTGGATTTTGTTGAAAGCTTTTTCTGCATCAATTGAGATGATCGTGTGTTTTTTGTCTTTCAGTCCATTTATGTGTTTTATGATATTTATTGATTTAAGTATGTTGAACCATCCCTGCATCTCTGGTTATGAATCCAACCTGGTCATGATGGATGATCTTTTTGATATGGGTCTGTATGTGATTTGCAAGTATTTTGTTGAGAATTTTTGCATCCATGTTCATTAATGATATGGGTCTACTATAGTTTTCTTCTTTGTGACTTTGCTTGGTTTTGATATTAGGCTGATGCTGGCTTCATAGAAGGAATTTGGGATAGTTCCCTCTGTTTGTATCCTTCTGAAAAGTTTGAGTAAAAGAACCAGCTTTTGGATTCATTAATTTATTTTTGTATTGTTTTCTTTGTTTCTATTTCGTTGATTTCTGCTCTGATTTTTGTTATTTCTTCCTGTCTGTTGGGTTTAAGATTCATTTGTTGTTGTCTCTCAAGTGTTTTTAGCTGCAGTGTTAGATCATTTATTTGTTCTCTTTCTGTTTTTGTTTTGTTTTGTTTTTAATGCGGGCACTTAGGGCTAACAAATTTCCCTCTTAGAACTGACTTTAATGTATCCCACAGGTTTTGGTTGTGTTGTATTGTCATTTTCATTTAGTTCCAGGAATGCTTTTATTTCATTCTTTATTTCTTCCCTGCCCCACTGATTATTCAGGATTGTGTTGTTTAGTCTCCATGTGTTCTTATAGTTAGTAGGGCTTACCCTGTGTTAATATTGAAACCCTGTTTTTAAAGAAAAAAAATGGTTCTGCTGTACTTATAAGCAGCTGCATTTTATCTATAATATTTTTCTATTAGTAATTGATTTTTAATAGACAGTTATATAAGAATCCAACATAATATTTAGACTGAATTTTATAATACTCAAATTGCACAAAAGTAGTTATTTATGTTTTCTCTGTAGAAGTGTGTCCTCACACTTAGCAAAGATGACCTCAACTATTCCCTCATGTTGTCTTATCTTTTATAGGGATTTGCATTTAATTTTGCATTTCCTGTGTCCAGACTAATGGTTATCCCTGTTTCTTTCCTTAACAGGTTGCAGCTCTTGAAGCACATCTTGTCCCCGTACTGCACTCTCTCTGGCCGTGGCTTTTGATGGAGGATTCATTGATGCAAATTGCCTTACAGCTGCTTTGTGTCTATACTGCAAATTTTCCAAGTGGTAAATAGATCCAGTTTTGGCTTCTCTAAAAAACATAAAATGCTAGTTCCATGTTATGTTATTAAGCTGCACTGGAAAAGCAAATGCATATTTTGAAGTATTTCTCCTTATTAAGTTTATGTCAAAGACATAGATTCCTATATGTATTATAACAGTAGACATATTTTAAGAATATGTTTATTGACCTAGAAAAGTCATTGGATAGTTGAGGGAGTAGACTGGCAGTAGGAAACCATATTCAATAGGAAGATGAAAAGGACAAAAATTAATGTGAAAGTCAGGTGAAGATCAGAACCTTTATAGATTACAGAACAAGAGACTGGCATGATGGAAGTTAGTTCAAGCTGTAGTTTATACTGTAAAACTTGATATCACTCAAGCTCCACTTTTACTTATCTGATAGACATTTTATTGTCAGCCTACTCTGGGCCATGCATTGTGAGTTCTAGTGAGAGTGATTAGACTGAGAGAGGAAAGTGAGAAGGAAAGAGGTGTGAAACACCTTTTTTATTTTTATTTATTTATTTTTTTAAATTTTTTTTTATTTATTTATGTGCATGAATGTACTGTCTGCATGTAGGTTTGTGCACCCATGTCGTGCAATGCTGCGGAGGTCAGAAGAGGGTCTTGGATTCCCCTGGAACTGGAGTTCTCCTGGAATTGGAGTTATGGACGGTTCTCAGCCGCCATGTGGGTACTGGGGATCGAACCCGGGTCCTCTGCAAGAGCAGTCGGTGCTCTTAACCGCTAGGCCATCTCTCCAGCCCCCAAAACACCTTTTTTAAAGGGGGAAAGCAAACACCAAGGACGTAAAATAAGTGTGTTGCTGAATGTTGCCAAAATTCAAATGTTGCCGTTTGAATTTTGGCAACATTCAGCAGCAACAGAGATCTCCATACACCAAAGGATAGATACATGGGGAAGGGAGAGAGAAAGTCGGTTAGGAGCCCATTTTGTCACTGCCACGTGCCGTGATAGCTTATTCTTCTGAATAGTCTGCTACGTCAAACTGCTAGCTTCACCAGCCGTCCATGGTGACGTCCAGCTAGTCTAAACAGAAATAAGCAGGCTTTGAAGCTCCTGAACCTTTTACTGCTGTCATGTATCTGAGGGCAAGTCAAGATTGTCCTGTCTTGTTTGTACTCCTGTTAAATTTCTGTTCTTTCCTCTGCTTGGACAGTCTTCTCTAAGTTTGTCTCCCATTTCAATCTTCCCTCAGTGTGAATAGCTCAGTATAGCTTGTTTCTACATACAAAGCAAATTACATATGTTAATATAAAATTTTAAAATTATAATTTGTGCTATATTTATACTTAAAGTTGATTAGAAATGATTAGAGTAATCTAAGGCAGACATTTCATTTTTTCTATTTGATGTTTTGAAAAAAGCCACATATTTTTAAAACTTTTATTTATTTGTATTTTTATGTGTTTGAGTGTTTTGCTGCATGTATGTAAGTGGACTGCATTTGTGCTGTGCCCTTTTCTGGAGGCCAGAAAAGGGTATTGGATCCTCTGAAACTAGAGGTCTGGAAGGTCAATAGCTATCAAATGGATGATGGGAACCAAACCCAGGTCCTGTGCAAGAATAGCAAGTGCTCTCAGCCACTCAGCCATCTTTCCAACCACTGCCAAAACCACATATTTAATGACAGCTATGTGTAACAACAAGTAGAAAATTGATATTTCAACCTAGCTAGAAAGATCACCATATTTTTCTGTGTATTGTTCTAATGTAAGTTTCTTTTACAAATTGTGTTTGCCTCTGGTATGCCTTTTATAAGATGCTCTCCTTGTATGAATTTTTAGAGAGTAATTCTGCCTAAAGTTTAGATTATAATTGCAGTTTTATTGATTAAATACCAAAACATATTTCTAACTTTTTCATCATTTTTTTTCCTCCTTCAAAAAATCTCACATGGTTACCTACTATACTCAGAAAACATTGAACTCTGGAAAGCCACAGATACCATTGCTGTCTACTGCTGCTATGAGCTGTGTGACCTGGAACATCCTGTGATCAGGCACTTCTGAGCTCCATCTTTACCTCCCTGCCATGGAAAATGGCACGGGAGCTGTCCCAGCCACCTCTCATTGCTAAAATTGTGTTACTACACACAGACTTTTATTTAGATGACTTTTTTATGAACTATTTAAAGAGACTATTATGCTAATCTTGCCCTTTTTTAATAAAATTAAATTGGTATTTTAATGCTGTATTGAGATAATTAGGCCCTTTGTGAGGACAATAAATCTGTTGGGTTGAGAGTACACATCAGCATTAGGCTTCAGTACTCATTTACAGTTCATAGGTTAATGGCCTAGTCATTTTGATAGACATGCATGCTCGCCACTGTATGCTTAAACACTAAGCAGTAGAGTGTAGATGACATTGTGACAGGCTGTTTCTTTTGAAGGTTGCAGTTCTCTTTGTTGGTCAAGTGGTGGACAGTACATTCAAGCTGCACACAGAGGTGCCCCTGGAAGCTCCCTCATGTTGTGTATCCTGAAGCTTGCCTCACAGGTGCCTCTGGAGAATACCAATATTCAGCAAACGGTTTTTATGTTTCTCTCCAACCTGGCCTTATCTCATGACTGCAAGGGTATAATTCAGAAGGTAAATACTTCAAGTTTCTTGCATGATGTAAGAGAGTTACCTTGACAAAATAATCCTTTCACTCAAATCTTGGAAGTTAATTTCTAGGACTACTTTATTAGGATATCAAGGCATTTTATTTTAAAGGATTGTAAAATAATTGAAACTTAAACTGACTTAAAGCCAGTTGGCAGGTGGTACGTAAACAAAGCAGAAGCCCAGCAGTGAGCATCCCACTTCCTTTTAGTTATCTTTATAATTTTGGGTTCTGTTTTATCTCAAAAATGGTTTCAGAAAGACATTGGGGAAACACAAGTCATGTATTTAATCTGTAAACAGTTTAGTTGAGTAGTAACAATTTCGGTTCAAATTACATTGATATTACAAAACGTTTATGAAATCAAAGCCTCCTTTCACACAATTGGATTTTTACTCTTTAATAATATATACCATTTCTGGGGTCCCTGGACCTGCAGTTCTAAAGCTTGAGTTCTTATCACCAACTTTACCTTTAATGGAAGAAAATGAGTGAAATATTCTAATATGAATGTGAAGTCAGAGCCTGCTCAGCTAAATATAAACAATTTCTAGTTGAGAAAATCTCTTTAATTTTTATGGTTTTTGTTTGTTTTTGTTTTCTTTTTTTGTATTTTTTATTGAAGTTTTGTGCAATTCATACAACATTTCTCAGTCCAATTTAGATTCATTCCCCTTTCCATGTCCCCCACCCCACCTGAGTCCATTCATTTTGCCATATATGTCTTGCATCTTTTTTTCAGTCTTTTTAAGGTTTTTCTATGTACAGGTTTATTGTTTTGGACAGAAGATTACTGTTTCAGTCTATTCTTTGACCCAGTCCTTTTGTTGTTGTTCCCTCCAATTTGTATTGCTCTGAAATATGTATATATGTATGTCACACACATAACAAAATTATGATGTCTGAAAGTAGACTGTATGTTATTCCGCAACATTTTTGCCCTTTAATTTAATTACTCTAAAGTATGCATACATACCCTCCCCCCCATATACCAAAATTACAAAGTCCAAGAATAAGTGATAGGTTAATACAGGTCTGTTTTATTTGTGCCAGTACCAGACTGTTTTTTTTTTTTTTTAATTTATTTATTTTCATATATGTGTGAATGTACTGTCTGTACGCAGAGGTCAGAAGAGGGTGTCGGATTCCTCTGGAACTGGAGTTAAAGACAGTTCTTAGCTGCCATGTGGGTTCTGGGGATCGAACCCGGTCCTCTGCAAGAGCAGTTGGCACTTTTAACCGCTAGGCCATCTCTCCAGCCCAGTACCAGACTGTTTTTATGACTATAGCCCTGTAATATAGTTAGAAATCTAGTATAGTGATCCCCCCTATATTGCACTTTTCACTCAGGGTTGCTTTGCCTATTCTGAGTTTTTTGTTTTTCAATATGAATTTAAGGATTTTTTTTTTCCAAGTCTGTGAAGAAATTCATAGAGATTTTAATTGGGATTGCATTGAATCTTTGTATTAATTTGGGTAGACATTGTTTATTATATTAATTTTCTAATCCATGAGCATGGGAGGTTTTTTCATCTTCTGATGTCTTCTTCAATCTCCTTTTTCAGGGTTTTAAAATTTTTGTTGTAGTGATCTTTGGTGTCTTTGCTTATGTTTGTTCCTAGGGTTTTTTGTTTGTTTTTGAGGCTATTGTGAGTGAGGTCTCCTTATATTCCTTCTCCAGTTACTTGTTGTTGATCTAAAGAAAGGCTACTGATTTTTCTAGGTTAATTTTGTATCCTGCCACTTTACTGAAACTCTTAATCATTTCTAGAAGTTTTCTGGTAGAACTTTTAGCATCTCTTAGGTAAACTATCATATCATCTGCAAAGAGGGATAGTTTGACTTCCTCTTTTCCAATTAGTACTCCTTTAATTTCCCTTTCTTGCCTTATTGCCCTAGAAAGTGTTTCAAGCACTATGTTGAAGAGGATGGTGATAGTGTGCAGCCTTGCCATATTCCTGCCTTTAAGGGGAATGCTTCTAATTTTTCTCCATTTAGGATGATGCTGGCTGTGGGTTTGTGTTTATGAGTTTGATTATGTTGAGAAATGTTCCCTCCAGTCCAGTTCCCTCTAGGTCTTTAAGCTTGAAAGGATGCTGGATTTTGTCAAAGGGCAATTTTATTTGATTAGATTTGAAAATTTGGACTTTTCCTAGACAGAGGAGAAAAAAGGTGTCACTCGGGACCTGTAAGCCACCAGTTGCCATGGAGACACAGGCTGCTGTAAGAGGCCGGAGGGGCCTGGCGCCGGTTAAAACATTGACAAAGATCTGCCTATTTCTGCCTCCCAAGTCTAGGATTAAGGCCCGGCTGTCAAAGGCTTTTTCTGCATCAATTGAAATGACTATGTGGTATTTTGTCTTTCGGTCCATATGTATTTATGATATTTATTGATTTACATATGTTTAACCATCCTTTCAATCTCTGGCATGAATCCAACTTGGTCATAAGTGATGACCGAAATTTTTGTGATGTCAGTCAGTATGTGGTTTGCAAGTATTTTTTTGAGAATATTTGCATCTATGTTCATTAATGAGATAGGGTCTACAGTTTTTCCTTTTGGTTGTTGTTGTGGGTTTTTTTTTTTTTTTATAGTTCTTTTTGGCTTCATAGAAGGAATTTGGGAGTTCCCTCTGTTTGTATCCTTCTGAACAGAATACTGATTAAATAATAGTTGTAAGGTCCCTTTTAAAAAAAAATGTTTATAGAATTCGGGCTGCCATGAAACCCATCTGGGGGGCCTTGGCGTTTTTTAGCTGAGAGGTTTCTTACGACATTATTCAGTTTCCTCATATATTATGGTGTGTTAAGCTGTCCAATCTCTTTCTTGGGGTTAAGCTTGGGTGATTTGCTAGGATTCCAGATATTCATCATACTTCTCTTAGGTTATCAAATTCATTAGAGTATAGGTTTTTTAAGTAATTCTTTTATATGTGGCTGGGATGTTTTTATTGTCTGTTGTGATAGTTTCCCTTTTCAATCACAAATCATATTGATTTGGAGGTTGCTCTTTCTTTCTTCTGGCTAATTGGGTTAATCAGTCTCTGGAACCACTCCAACTTCGTGCCCATATCTGGTAAGGCTCCCTGTATACCTTGGAAGTGATGGGATTGGTTGCTGGCATGCTGCCCAAACCAAATGTCCAGCCCCCAATAAAAGGAAGCAGCACGCATCTCTCAATAATAACTTTAAGTGCTAATGGCCTGAACCCCCTGGTCAAAGACATATCTAGGAGAAGGAATTAGGAAATAGAACCCCATCTATATGCTGTCTACAGAAACCCATTCACCCTCAAAACAGGCCCCAACTTAAATTGGAAAAGATGAAAAAAAGTATTCCGAGTAAATGGTACCAAAAAGCGAGCAGGAGTTGATATCTAATAGCAGATAAATAGGCTGCAAATAAAATTATCTTTAATTTTTGATATGATCATATTTTTTTTTTTGTAGGTTGTTATGAATGTATTGTCTGCATGCAGGTCTGTGCACCCGTGTCGTGCAATGCCGCGGAGGTCAGAAGAGGGTCTCGGATTCCCCTGGAACTGGAGTTCTCCTGGAATTGGAGTTACAGACGGTTCTCAGCCGCCATGTGGGTGCTGGGGATCGAACCCGGGTCCTCTGCAAGAGCGTCGGTGCTCTTAACCGCTAGGCTATCTCTCCAGCCCGATCATATTATTTATGAATAGTGGTGATTTTTAACTAATTTTTAATTGAATGTTTTCAAATTTCATATACTTTGATCATATCTAGATCCCTTCCCTTGTTTGCAATCTCTTACTAATTCCCCCACCACATATAGATGTAGGTATGACATATTTTGGCCTATAGAGTCAAGTTTTATCCCCAGATGCCCTTTGGTGTAGGTTTACTGGTCAGCCTACCACGGGTCTTACTCAAGTTAGTCTCGATCTCCCCTTCTCAGCAGCTGTCTATAACCTCAGGGAGGGCTGGGGTTTCTTAACCACTTCCCATGTCTGTGCTGGGATTTTGTCTGGTTAAGCTTTCATGGAACTTGCCCATACTGTCACCATTACTGTGAGTCCGTAGAGAAACTGACCAGCTGTTTGGAACACTGTTTCCTTATGGTCATCTACCTCTTCTGGTTCTTACAGTCATTTCTACCCCCTCTTCTGCAGTGCCTCCTCTTATTTTCTCCATGTTGATCAGTTGTGGTTCTCTATATAAGGGTGCTTCTCTTCTAAGGCTTGGGAGATGCATTAATCTCTGGGCATAAGAATAAGTCATTACAAATCAGGTTAATACTATATCTGTTTAACAGAATAGTTGCATTAGGCTTTCTCCCATGGCCTGTGGGCTGTCTAGACTCAGGTTCCAAGGCCTGATACCAGTGTCAGGTATGGACTCCATCCTATAAAGTAGACCTTATATCTGATTTGATAGTAGTTGGCTACTCCTATAATATTCATGGCACTATTGCATTAGTGGGCATATCTTGCCAGGCCAGTTTTTGTTGTAACTCCCAGGACTCACAGCTGGGTAAGGTTCATGCTAAATTTTCTCTTCAGGGAGCTTGCATAGCACTTCCAACACTATGAATACTAGATAGTAGATTATTTCCAGTAGAGATGAGGCTTTTTTCAGCACCAGATTGATTTCTCCTTGTTTGTTCTACAGCCCCTGTATATAGTTTCTTCAGCAGTAGGGTCTTATAGTGAAATTTTGGTGAGTTGAGTAACCAAGAGCAGGGGCACTGGCCAGTATTGTTTGAGGGCCCCTATGGGACCCCTGGTCAACAGTTTCAAAGAGAGAGTCCATTCCCAGCATCAGGCTTTTACTCTTCAAGCCTATGGAATCTAGTAGGGTCAAATGTCCCGCTGTTATAAAGTAACATTTTTTTTTTTTTAGATACAGGGTCTCCCTGTAGCCCCAGCTGGCTGGGAACTCACTATGTAGACCAGGCTGGCCCTGAACTCACAGAGGTCTGCCTGCCTCTGCCTCCCAACCCACGCTGGGATTAAAGGCATGCACCTCCACACCCAGTTTGTCATCTCTTTTTATAATATACATGTATATGTATATATGTGTTTTATATATATATATATATATATATATATATATATGCTAAGAAGCTTCTATAGTTGGTAAGTTTCCATATGGTTTTATTTATTTTTATTTTATGGGCACAAGTGTTATAACTGTATTTGTGTAAGTACACCCATGTCATGCATTGCCCTCAGAGGACAGAAGGGGGCGTCAGAGCCTCTAGAACTGGTTACAGATGGTTGTTAGCTGCCATGTGGGTGCTGGGATTTGAACACAGGTCTCCTGCAAGAGCAGCCAGTGTTCTTAACTGCTGAGCCATCTCTCTAGCCCCCATATTGCTTTTTCTAAAGGCCTTTAGTGCTAGTTATCCCTCCTCTGCCCTACCCTCCCATTTCCCACCCCCTTAAACCCTTCCTACTCTATTATTCCATTTCCTCCTTTATATTTTTGCATTCTACTTCCTCTTCCAGGAAGTTCACACACACACACACACACACACACACACACACACACACACACGGAGCCATTTTTTAGTTTCCTGACTTCTCTGGATTTTTCACATTGAAACATGGATACCTTAGCATTTCAAAGCTATCATTCATGTATGAGAGAGAACATGGGACGTTTATTCTTTGGGGCTGGGTTACCTCATTCAAGATGATTATTTCCAGTTCTATCCATTTACCTGCTAATTTCATAATTTTGTTTTTTTGTAAGAGCTGACTAGTATTCCATTGGGTATATGTACCATACCTTCAATTATCCATTCATCAGTTGATGAACCTCTAGGTTGTTTCCAATTCCTGATTATTATGAAAAGGGTAGCAGTGAACAGGAATGAACAGATATTTCTATAGGAGGATATAGAGTCTTTTTGGTATATATCCAAGAATAGTATGGCCGGGTCATATGGTAGATCAATTGGGACTTTTTGAGGAATCTCCACACTTATGTCCATAGTGGCTGCACCAACTGGCACTGCAGCAGCAGTGGTAAGAGTACCACTCTCCTTACATCCTCACCAGAATTTGTCATTGTTTGTTTTTTGGATCTTAGCTATTCTGACTAGGGTAACATGAAATCTCAAAGTGATTTTAATTTGCATTTCCCTAATGACTAAAGATGTTCAACATTTTTAAAAAGTACTTGTCAGCCATTTGCATTGCATCTTTAGAGATCTTTCTGTTCCTATCCTTGCTCCAATATTTAATTGAGTCATTGTTATGTTTAGTATTAGTTATTTGTATATTGTAAATACTGTTTGTCAGAGGTATTGCTGGTAATTTTTTTTCCCATTTGTGTACATTACCTCCTCACTCAAATGACAGTGCCCTTTGCTGTACTTGCTTTTTAGTTTCATGAGGTTGCATTTGTCAGTTGTTGGACTTAATGTTGCACTATAGGAGTCTTGTTCAAAAAGTCTTTTCCTGTGACTATAAGTTCCAATGTATTCCTTACTTTCTCCTCTGTCTGATTCAGGGTATCAGGCTTGAATGTTGACAGACAAGATTCATGGTGGTTGAGTCTCCTTCTTTACTGTAATCAAGTCTCTGAACCAACAAAAGAGTATAATCACCAAAAAATAGAAATGTCTGTTTTGCTAAGGAAATGGAATGATGGGTTTTACTTGGAACTATTTAGTGTCATGATTAAGTTTTCAGAAATTTCTCATGCCAGTTGATGTGGTATTATTTTGAAATCAGCCAGGGTGGGAGCATTCATACCATGCAACTTAATTAACACTACAAATCAGTGATTTCCCCCTTTCCCTCACCCAGCCAGTATATTTATTTACTAACATCCATCTGAATAGTTTTCTTCATATACATGTTGATATCCATAGAATTCATATATGCATATTCATGCATGTGGCCATATGCACATATGTATTCACACATATACATGTCATATACATCACATTTCTGTATACATTTGAATATATTTTCTTCATATCTGTATTCATATATACACATCACTTCCAAAAGAGAAATCCCACCTTTAACCAGATATATATGATTTCTTTCCTTCAGGAAGAGAGGTGTACACATGTGCAAGCATAGTATAGATCAAAGGCATTTTCTACTTTTTTGTAGAGCATATTGGTGAGATAAAAAGTAGGAGCCACTAGGTAAAATGCCAGACCTAAGCCAAATCTGGTATGTGACTTTGAGCTGGAGAATTATTTTCTTTAAGCTTCAGGGTTATTGCTTTTATTATTATATTATTATTATTATTATTATTAAAGCAGAATATCAGTAAGGCATCTGCATCTCTCAGTTTATGATTCTGTGCTATACTTAAGAATATTGCGGGGGCTGGAGAGATAGCCTAGAAGAGCACCGACTGCTCTTGCAGAGGTTCAATCCCCAGCACCCACATGGCAGCTAAGAACCGTCTGTAACTCCAGTTCCAGGAGAACTCCAGTTCCAAGGGAATCCAACACCCTCTTCTGACCTCTGCGTGCATTGCACGACACGGATGCACAGACTTGCATGCAGATAGTACATTCATACACATACAAAAAAAAAAGAATATTGTGATACACCTGTGATTATAATCCATTTACGTGGCACATGAATCTTTGCTCTAATTAGGAGCTCCTCCTGAGACTTTCTCTGCTGCATTGAGTAGTAGTAGCTAACCCTGGACATTTGCAGTCTGCCTCTCTGTCACTTACCGGTAGCCATTAGAAAATTCAGTAGTGCTGCTGTACAGCTCTGAAATGTCTCCTTTCTTTTTCCCATGGCACGTTTCTATACCTTCTATCTGGAATATAAAATTGTTTAAAACCATTTTTACATGAAGGATGCTTGTACTCATGGATTATCACTTATAGCTAAAAATGAAAAAAAAAAAAACTGAGAGAAAGATGCAGGACAGTTATGGCAGAATGCATGATCTGGGATGGGGTGGGGGTGGGGGGGAGGGAAAGGGAAATAAGCCTGAACTGAATTGGAAAAAATGTATGAAATGCACAAAGCATCAATAAAAACTAATTTAAAAAAAAAATTTTTACAGCCAACAAAAGGAAGGAATGCTCACAGCACGTTACATTTTGAAGCACTGACCCTCATTTTGTTCTTTGTCAGCTTGAGTCTCTAATATCATGGTGGATCTAGCTAAATGGAAAGGCAACTTTTGAATGAATCAAAAGGTTTCAATTTGTGCAGAGAGACGAAAAGCAAACATGGCTGAGAGGGAGCTTGTGGTTCACACGCTTTGCTGCTTGGTAATGTGCTGGTTTCTGTAGTCCATTTCACTTTTACACACAAAGATCTTTTGTGTGGAAGCATTGAAATTAAACATGCAGACAGTACACTCATACACATAAAAAATAATAAATAAAAAAATTTAAAATTAAGCATAGATTAAGCCAACATGTTGATTTTGGTCCAGAAGAACCCACAAGATAAGCTAGTGTAGCTTAGTGGTGGGTGGGAGGGGAGAGGCATTCTGCTTAGGTCAAAAGTCAGGTGATAACAGCATGTTACTTCTAAAATGTCAACAATGACCCTGGCTTACACGATGTCACTATAGGCCTTTGCCTGCTATTGTCTGTATTATGTTTGCATGTAGATCACTCTGCACAGTAATTATTATCTCTCATATAGTTAACAGGTTGGTGGAGTTCTGTAGAAGCGAATTTATTTGAAGGTCTCAGAGTGACTCCTATAGTTCAAACAATAGTGCTCTGTCATCTCTAAATTTAATAGAGTGGCATGTAGTTATGCAAATTACCTATGATGATAACCAAGTAGGATAAACTGAATACTAAATGTGTCCATAGATTTAAGTAGAAAACACTTGAGCTGTAATGATACTGCTACCAGAGTTGCTAACTCCTTTGTAGGGCTGATTTGAGTTTTGTTTCTTTTCTTCACCATAGGATGTCTTTTAATGAGTAGCAATATTGCCAGAAGGCAAAGATGGAAAATTCAAGAGTCCTGAAATCATTCCTGCTCTGAATTATCAATTCTGAATAACTGAGTTGACGATAGTTTATTTTATCCATCATCGGGGGAAATAGGAATTCACATTTTGGCACGATTTCACTGTTCTTGCCCTTTCATTTGTACTTGGAAATAGTGTACAGTATTTAGAAGGTATTTGGAAGAAGAAGAAATTAAAATTGGGGGAAAGAATATCAACATGCTAGTTCTAGGAAAGTAATGAAAAAGACCTGAAAAGAAAGTAACATTCTCTGTATTTACCCATAGAGTAACTTCTTACAGAACTTCTTGTCTCTAACATTGCCAAAAGGAGGAAATAAGCATCTCAGCAATCTGACCGGCCTTTGGTTGAAGTTACTCCTGAATATATCATTTGGAGAAGATGGGCAACAAATGATCCTGAGGCTGGATGGTTGCTTAGACTTACTCATAGAGATGAGCAAGTTCAAGCATAAGAGCAGCCATTACATACCTCTGCTTATTTTTCATAATATTTGCTTCAGTCCTGCCAATAAGCCCAAGATCCTAGCTAATGGTAAGTATTCACAATGCACACACACTTCAGACATGTTATGCATAGCCTGTTCTATTCAGATTAAAACACAAAAAGAGCTTTATAATTTCCCAGGTATTTCTTTTTTTTTTTTTTTTTTTTTTTTATGTGTATGAAATTACTGTCTTGCATTCAGTCTTGCAGCCCGGTGTCGTGCAACGCGCTCGGAGGTTCAGAGAGGGTCTCGGATTCCCCTGGAACTGGAGTTCTCCTGGAACTGGAGTTTCAGACGGTTCTCGGCCGCCATGTGGGTGCTGGGGATCGAACCCGGGTCCTCTGCAAGAGCGGTCGGCGCTCTTAACCGCTAAGCCATCTCTCCAGCCCCTCCCAGGTATTTCTTGAACAGCTGTTGTGCTCAAGGCCCTGTGGGAGGCAGGAAGTGGGGGGAGGGTATGATTCAGAGGAGCTTCAGCCTCAGGGGCATCTTGAGCTTCCTGAATCCTGTCATTCCAGTGGACACCTTGGATGTAGGAGGTGTCTGGAGAGGAGCTGTAGTGGGCAGGATGCTGTCTGACCTCACCCCTACTTTCTTCCTGTGTCTTCTTGATCTTTATCTTATTCCCACCCCCACCCCATCCCCGCATCTCTTTTCTGTCTTTGAACAAATGCTACCGGACAATGAAGACTCTCCAGAAGAGCTGTTTTAATTGTAACCCCTGTCTCCTCCATCCTCTCTCCTGTTCCCTCCCGTTGTCTTTCCCTGTACCATTATCTCTGTCCCATGAGCACTGTTACATTGTATTTTATGTTTCTGTTTATGCCTGTGCCTCTCACACCAGGACATAAGCTCTGTGGGGTCAAGAGGCTTTTGTCTGTATTGGTACATACAGTTGTACTTCTCACCAGTAAGCACCCCATAAGCATTTGGTGATTGAGAGAGGTGCTGAGGGGCAAAGCTGAAGGCCACATACCGAGATGGTAAAATTAGCTTTACAGAGATCTGCTCGCCAAGATGTAGTATAAATGGAGGCAGGGAGTTGTAAGGAATCAGAAAGAATTGAAACAAAAAGAGAATTGGAAAGATCAGTTTCTGAAAGCATGACTACCTCTGTGTAAGGAGTGTGAATTTCGTGTGGAATTTAATAGGAGATGTTGTATTATGATGATGGAGGAAAAGAAAACTAACACAGGAGGTGGTCTCTAGACCACCCTGTCTAGTCCTGCATGCCTCCCTCACCCTCAGCAGCTTCTCTGGGTCTAATTTAATAGGAGATGTTGTATTATGATGATGGAAGGAAAGAAAACCAACACAGGAGGTGGTCTCTAGACCACCCTGTCTAGTCCTGCATGCCTCCCTCGTCCTCGGCAGCTTCTCTGGGTCTAATTTCTCTATCTATAGAGGAGATGGAGAAATTACCTTCTTTGTTTTGGTAAGAATGAGTTTATGAAAACACAGAAAGCACCCAGGCCCAGTTCTCATACATGGTAGGTTTTCAAGTTGTTCTCTTTTCTTTTCACGTTCTGCACTTAATTTTTCTCAGAGGCTTTCCCCATGAAATGTATGTTTGCAAGTAAATGGGAATTCCTGTGTTCATTTTCCACTATATAAATTTAAACTCAGCCAAGTTGGCTGTGGATATGCACTCAGCCTTCCACCACCACTCTGCTCACCGTACTCTCCACCACTGGGAGACGTACATCAGTGGCTTTATTTCTGTACTCTCCTTTTGCATCTGCTTTGGTCCTGACATCTATAAAACAGGATAATAATAAGCTCTACTTTGGGTGATGAGATGGCATGTGCATCATCAGCTGCCGTTCCTGATACACAGGAGCTACTCAGTAGCATCTGTTACTGTTTATTCATGTATCTCAGAGTGAGTTCTTGCCCTTCCCCCCTTTGGAGGACTATTTACTATGGTCTTACTGTCTAAGGAATAAGGAAAAGGAAAAACTTTAGGAAACTAAAAGGGAAGTCTACATTTCTTATTTCTAGATCCTTGGATTTTTTTTTTAATTTTAGTTTTTATTTCATGTGTATGATTGTATTGCCTGCATGTGTGTAAGTGCACCCATGTCATGTGGTTCCCATGGAGGTCAGAAGAGAGCATTGGATCCCACAGAACTAGCGTTAGGGACAGTTGTTAGCTGGGGACTGGGAACTGAACCTAGGCCCTCTGCAAGAGGCAGTCATTTCTCCAGCCCAGATTTTTTTATTCAGCGCACTAACCAGAGTAAAATACCTTAGGAAACTCCATAACCTGAGTAAGAATCACCACAGGAAAGAAAATAACCAACTTCTCTACCTAGACCTCAAATACTAAGATTATAAAATACAGACTTAAAAATAAAGTAAATGACAAGTTTGCAGATATTTTTAGTAACAGGTAAATTGAAACCTGAAAGTTTTGAAACAGTGAAATAGAATTAATGGGATTATGAGTCACCACATGTAACTGTTTAAATTTAAATTAATCAAAATGTTTGTCAGTCACATTAGGAACATGTGACCAGTAAATGTCATAGACCATACTGATCATTATAAATGTATTTCTTTTCATTGTAGAATGGTCTATTGGACATTATTTTAGAAATTTAATAGTCAAAATTTAAATATTAATATGCATTTCTTCTGTTAGTGATATTATATATATATATAATTTAGGAATTAGAAAATCAGAAAAAAATTGAATGCAGCAAAGAGCTAAAAAGATGAGAAAAGATTAAAAGTATAAAAGATAAGTGATAGAATGAATATATCCAAAAATCTTATGTATTTTAGTAAAGTTCTAGACAAAGAGGAGAGAAAGAATGGAGAAAGAAGTAAAAAAGAGATGATGAGCCAGGCATGATAGCACACACCTTTAATCCAGGAGGCAGAGGCAGGCAGATCTCTGTGAAATCAAGACCAGCCTATCTATACAGTGAGTTCCAGGCCTGCCAGCCTGTAGCCACGGGGAGACCCTTTCTCAAAAGGAGGGGAGGGGGAAGGAGAAAGTTAAATGTTTCAAAACCATTCTAAGGCACTGATACACTAATTCAAGAGGCCCAAGTAATTCCAAGCGCACAAATTTAATTCATAACACTTAATAGTGGGTTGGGGGGGGGCAATGAAGTGGGCACTTGCCTTTACAAACGTTACTTTATATTCAAGAAGAAATAGAAACCCCGAAACTTAATTGAAAGACATCAAGTTAGTAAAAGAAACAAAAAAGTATAACCATACAAAAAATCCTAGGTCCAAATGGCCTGTGAGTCCAGCCAGACACTGAAACAGTGTACTTCCAAGTATAACCTGATATCAAGTCCTGAAAGGATAAAGAATGTTCTGGTAAATATTTTACTTCTAGCTCTCATAATATGAAACAAATGGGACATGCATTGAAATTTTATTGTGTGTGCTGCATATTTACATATAAATTTTAGCAATATAAAATATACACAGAAATAGTAGTCCATAAGTAACTCTTTGAAGTCTGTGAGACCAATTGATTCCCACACTGCAAAATAATTGATTTTTTTTTCCTGAACTTTTATATACATAGCCAATTTGTAGTTTCAATTCAGTCATGATTTGATGAATATAATTGCATCCCGGTAAGTTGCACCGTGGTAGTAACATGGTATTTCATAACCCATGGAGGGCGCGTTCATTAAACTGAAATGTCTTTCAGCAATTCTTAAATTCATGGTGTTTATATCTCTTGATGATTCACTTATAATTTTTTACATATTTGTTTTTTATCTTATGTGTATGAGTGTTTTGCTTGCATGTATATAAGTGTACACGTGTGATCCAGGATCTCCAGAGGCCAGATATGGTCATTGGCTCTAATACAGCTGGAGTTACAGTTTATAGCTGGCATGTGGGTGCTGGGAATCAAACTCAGGTTCTCTATAAGCAGGCAGGGCTCTTAACTGCTTAACTATCTCTCTAGCCCAATGCTTAGAATTCTTTTTTAAAATATATTTTAATTGAATTTTTGTGCATTTCATATAATACATCTTAATCATATTTAGGCCCAGTTCCCCTATCTGAATCTTCATTTAAAATTATCAAACTGGTATGGGTAATTAGTAAGTCTTGATTTATACCCTATAGTAGCTTTGCCAAAAAAAAAAAAAATTTTTTTTAGTGTATTTAAATTGTTATCAGTTCAGATTTTTCTGTGACAGATTCATAGGAATTTCTTCTGTAGTACTTAGTTCTTTTTCAAAGTAAATGAATGTGATATTTATTGGTTATTATTTTTATAGTATACCGTGCTATGTTTGTATGATAATGATTATGACTCAATCACTTTCATTCGAAAAATTGACCTCTAATAGAATAACTTAATACAATGTATAGTGTACTTATTTTTGCACTGTTTTATATGTTTTTTCAGTGCATAAGACTTTGTTGAAATTGAACCAAAAAATTTAAGAGAACCAGATTATCTCTTCCTGATATGAAGACAGTTTGTTTTGAGATTGTCCTCCAACATGGTATAACTTATAAAAGATGTCATTTGACGGCTGGAGAGATAGCCTAGCAGTTAAGAGCACCGACTGCTCTTGCAGAGGACCCGGGTTCAATCCCCAGTGCCCACATGGCGGCTAAGAACCATCTGTAACTCCAATTCCAGAAGAACTCCAGTTCCAGGGGAATCTGACACCCTCTTCTGACCTCCGCGGCATTGCACGACACGGGTGCACAGACCTGCATGCAGACAGTACATTCATACATATACAAAAGTAAATAAAATTAAAAAAAAAGATGTCATTTGATTAGTAACAACTTTGTATGATGAACACTTATTCTATTTATTGTAATGGGATTTGTCCGAGGGAAGGTTGTAGTACCCTGTGAGGGACTGAACTTTCCTTCTCCCATGTGCTGATGTTTAGAGAAAGTCATTACTCTTCTGGCTGCCTGTCTGGACAGGGGGAACCCCGACGCCCAGAGGATTGGAGCGGCTTCACTCTGGGCTCTGCTTTACAATTACCCAAAGGTCAGTTTTTAAAGGAGTAAAGAGGGGAGTTGGGGCACTTAAACAATCAGGCTTCTTAGGATGTGTCTAAGAATATCTGAGGTAAAAATGAGTCACAGACCCTTATCTCCTTTGTTTATTTATGAAATTAGCAATCTATGAGTTAATTTTCTCATTTAATCATTTCATTATGTTTAATTATTTAATTATTTAATTAAAGATCATTTCTATTTTAAATGTTTCCCTGATATTTTAAAATAATTTGCCAACTTATTGTAATTTTAGAATAAATTGTTTCTTTGTAAAGATACATCAAGGAAAACCTTATCTTGATTGAAGACTAAGTAACAGTTTTATCCAAACATGATTTGTCTTTCTCTTGTACTTAATTTTGAAATTAGTTCAGTTCTTGTGAGACTACAGCATGGAGCCTCCCCAGAGAGAGTGACAGCAAGTGGGCACTGTGTCCATTCTTTCTCTAATTCCTAACAGAAATGCCTGGGAATATGCAGTGTGGACCTGGTAGGCAGAGGATGGTGCTGGGGCAGAGGAGCCTCTGGAAATGACATCTCTCAGCTGGCCACTCAGGGGATTCGGCTCCTCCCCACAGTAGGGTGCTGCTGTCCTCACATTGGGCTCCATAGGCTAAACACAGGTTGGGCCCTTTGCAGGCATTCAGTAAATATTTGTTGGACAACTGACCAACTGGTAATGTTTAAAGTATTTGATCTAAACTCATAATATTTGACCTAATATGAAATTCCCTGAGATTGATTATTCTAAAATAACAAGTTGAGATTAGGGGAGAAAGAATAAAAGAGAAGGGAGGGAATCTCAGACTAGGAAAGGGACTGTGTTAGTGCAGTGAGAGAATCCTGGGGGAGTGCAGTGTGCTTGGCACTGTAGGCTGCACAGTGGCTCACTCTGTTAACATTGTTGTGCCTTACTACATGCTGCATTTCTAAGCCACATTCTGGCGGCAATGCAATACTAAAGACAGCTTGACTCTTGGCATCCATTTTAAGGCCAAGAGCAGGCCTGAATTAGTAAGAACCTCTTCCTTCAGATTTCTCTCATAAATGTCCTCTCAAGCAAGAACTTTGTTCATTCTTTATTGAAATAGTATGTCTAGCATGAAATAAAGTGACCCTTGCCTTTTCAGAGAATCCTGTCCTTCCTTATACCTAAACCTAGACCAACACATTCGTGTAATCTAATAGATATTGCAAATTTCTCATTGCTTTCAGTGAAATAAGCACACTGTTTGCAGCACTTTGATGCTTTGATATGTAAAAACATGCATTCGTACACTGTCTTGGGTGGAGAGCGAGGAGGATCTCGGGGAATTAAGTCATATTGCCAGGTCACAAGAGGAGTAGGTGGCTTACTGAGCTTGTTTGCATTACAAAATTAACTTTTTGGTTGCAAGGCTAGGTAAAATTCCTTGGTCCAGAGCCTGCAACTACACCCTGTTTAAAACTTCAGTTAGTAATGAGCAGTTAGTGCTGTGTTATCCATATCCTTGTCATGTGGGAATAAATCTAATGGATTGTCTTATATATCTCCAGGCAAAAACAACTTTGAAAAATCCATTGATTAAAAGAAGAGTAGATGAAGCATACTCCATAGCAAAGAGAAGTAAGTTTTATTATCAAAGAGCTTACAGTTAAACTTGGAAAGTATTAGGGTATTTCTTAGTTATTGAAATATTTGGATAAGCCATTGAAAATGATAGTTTTATCCATTGTTTAGCTAGGTTTTAAGAAATTTTATTGTCAAAGCACTATCAGATGAGCACAAATTTAGTCCATGTTTTTCACTGTAGTGGTTTTTTTATGTAATAAAATGTTCTGATAGATGAATACATGAGATCTAAAAGTTTCTTTAAATGGGTCTATGATCTTTCACCAAGTCAATTTTTTCTGGAACTGAATTTTTTTTGCCTGTGGCTGCTGCTATGCTAAAGTGTGTTCTTAGGTGATAAGGACTGGGTCCAATTAGAATTGACCTTGGAGAGAAGAACTTTGATTTAACATCAGTGAGTTGAAATTTTCCAAGATTCGATTGCCCTGTATCCACATTCCTCTGTGATCTGCAATCATGATTTGAGAGGTTTTCTTTTCAGAGAATGTTATTCAAGTGAAGCCAGTTTTCAGTGAGCATTATCCTTTGAACATTTTTTAATTTCAAGATAAGAAGGTGTATTTTCTGTACTGTCATAATTTTATTGGTTATTAATCTTTGCTTCTAAAGAGGGAGAAAGGTTTTGGGTTGATTCTAGTGTTCATTTCTGGCGGAAGCGGGGAAGTGGGTTACAGGCGTGGGTTCATGAGGAGTGGTGTGTAAGGAATCGTGGTTATAGCTTTTTCTAGGTTTGTGTCCACTCTTCTATGTAGCACTCAATTTAAAAATCTGGTATTTATAACTCTTATTTTTCTTTATCAGCTTTCTCCAACATAGAAGAAAACACTTTAAATGCCTACTATTTGAAATGCCTTGAAAGTCTCGTACAGCTGCTCAACTCTTCCTGAGCCATGAAATACTCTACCCCAGAGCTGACCTCCACCCACAAGAGAGCTGAATCTCGGGCCCACTTTGTACGGCAGCTACTTCCAGAACACATCCTAACTCTGCAGTGCTGACACCTCCCTTCCCTAGGAAGCACCAGCCATGCTGAAAGCAGCAGCATCGGTGACTCTCCACAGTGTCCATCTGTGGCGCCTTCCAGAAGCCAGGCCCGGACACAGAAGCAAAGACTGCTCTAAACATTTTTGTACTTTTCTATGCAACGTGTTTTGTAAAAATCCTATTTAATAATTATTTAATAAAATATTTTTAGAACTACAAACTGACTAGGCTCTGCTTCTTGCAGACTTACATATATATATAATTTAGTCTTTGAGAATTTCAAATGTATACAATGTATTTTTTGATCATATTCACCTTCCTGCTTCCTGCTCCCCCTCCAACTCTTCCCAGGATACCTCTACCTATGTTCCCCTCCTAATTTCAAGTCCTTTTTTTTTTTTTTAACTAACCACTGAGTCTAAGCAGTGATGCCCATATACACATGGGGTAGGGCCACCCACTGGAACATGGTCAGCCTACCAAGGGCCACACCCCTAAATAAAATTGACTCTGCCTCTCCAAGCAGCCATGAAACGTTAACAGAATAGCTCCTCAGCTAGGGATGCCCCTCCCAATCCATGCTAGCATGTGACTGGCTTGAGCTTGTGCAGACAGCCACAGTTGCCATGAGTGTCACAGTCCTGTCATAACCGGAGACACTGTTTGGTCCCAGTCCTTCCCAACCTCTGACTCTTGGAATTTTTCCAGGACCTCTTCCAGGATGGAGAGAGGGACTGTCATTTAGATGTCCCATTTGTGGTTGAGAACTCCATAAGCAATTTTTCTTTGCACTTTGACCAGTTGTGAGTTTCTGTATTGATTTGAATCCACTGTACAAAGGCACTACTCTGATGAGGACTGAGAGCTGTTCTAATGAATGGGTATAGAGATACATATTTAGAATACGGTTTGGTACTATCCCCACTTAGCAAAATAATAGTAGTAGGTTCTCCTAGCACTTGGGAGGCAGAGGCAGGCGGATCTTTGTGAGTTCAAGGCCAGCCTGGTCTACAGAGTGAGTTCCAGGCCAGCTGGGGCTACAGGGAGACCCTGTCTCAAAAAAAAAAAAAAAATAGTAGTAGGTTCTCCTGTAGGGCCTGTGAGTACCCCTGCCATGGTTATTGGCCAGATTTAAAGTAGCAGGAATGCAGTTATTTACCCCCATAATATTCATCTCACTTCTGCACCCATGGGCATATCTTACCAAGCTAGTGATTTCTGTAGCTCGAAGGATTCACAGCTGTGTAAGATAAGACTGTCGCTGACTTTTCTCCCATAGCAACCTGCAAAGCACCTTCCCATACTATGAAAGCTGCCCAGCAGGGAAAATGCTTATGGACTTGTAGCAGTTTCATGAATAGAAAAGAAGGCATTGTGGCTGTTATATACATGTAGATGTTGGTGTAGATGTTGATGTAGATATATGGCTCAGGGATCATTGCAGAAGAGGGGGTGGGGAAGATTATAAGATCCAGGGGTGGGGCTGAGCATGAAACAGTTTCTCGGGCCTCTGAGGATTTAGTCATATGAACTTTCAGCAATGGTGACAGAATGCACAGACCCATTCAAACTCAAACCAGATGAAAACCTAGCACAGAACTGTGGAAATGGTCAAGAAGCCCTAATCTTAGCCAAGGAACTACATTGGCAACTGAGCACTTCTGAGTGAGGGAGAATTGGTCTTTAAGGCAGTAATGCTACAAAGGCTGACCAGGTTCCAGCAGATAAACTCACACCAAAGGACATCTGGGGACACAAACTTGATAGTCCTTAACATATGCTAGAATGCATGAAATCCTATGGGGGATGAAGATAGGGAAGAGAGTCTAAGTATGATTAAGATGTATGAATCCACAAAAATTCAATGAAAATATATATTGAAAAATGTTTTATTTACTTAAAGACATTATCTATCTTTGTGGCCCAGGCTGGCTTCAAACTCATAGTTCTGCCTCAGCTTCATGATCACTGGTTAGCTTTGTGCCATGAACAGGGACTAGTATCCACTAAGTACAAAGGAATCCAGGACACAAATATTAATGTAATCTAATTTTATTAATTCCCTCTCAGGTTTATTCTACAGTTCTTAAATTCTACTCCTGTCCTGTCCCTAGCCTAGCTCCCCAAGGCCGCTCACCTAGGGTGTCCTCTAAGCCTCTTGGAAGCAGCTGGCTTCGTCCTCCCCAGGGAGCTCCAAGAAGCCATTTGATTGGGTCAAGCAGATCCCTAGGTCCTGGTGCTGGGGCAGCTTCCAGGCCAGCTGGGCTGGACAACGTCAGTGGCCAGCAGGGTCAGTGTGCACTCCAGGCAGACCAGTGTCCTGGAGGCAGCATGTCTGGGTGTTCTCAGCTGCAGTTCTCACATCTCACATGTCAAAGGTCCCTGGCATGGGGAGTGCACTTAGTCCCAGATGCTAATCTCAGTTTGTGCCTCCAGTCCCCATCTGTAGCCAGGTGGCTCTCTGTTCTGAGTTCCTGCCCAGATTGGGGGGTGGGGAGGGGGAGTGGCTAGCTCTGGTTATCTGGCCCTTGAGTCTGTACCCTCTCTGGCCACCTAATCAGCTGTACACCTTTGGTTTTTGGGCTCTGCCAAGCCCCTTATGCCTGGCCTATTGCTTATCTCCAAGCAGCCCTGGGCTGAAGCTAAATTTAAATCCACACATTACCTACTGTTAATTTAATCCTTACTACCTGTAATTCATACAACTTTCTTTTTATTTTAAACTTTTTTTTTATGTGTATGAGTGTACTGTCTGCATGTAGGTTGGTGCACCCGTGTCGTGCAATGACGTGGAGGTCAGAAGAGGGCGTTGGATTCCCCTGGAACTGGTGTTAAGACTGTCCCTAGCTACCAAGTGGGTGCTGGGAATCGAACCCAGGTCCTCTGCAACAGCAGTTGGCACTCTTAACCATTGAGCCATCTCTCCAGCCCCACAACTTTCAAATGCTAAACAGTTCAGTGGGTTTTAGATATGTATTTTTCTTTTATGTAGTGTGTGTGCGTACATGCGTGTGTGTGTGTGTGTGTGTGTGTGTGTGTGTGTGTGTCCAAAGGACAGCTTAGGGAAGTTAATACTCTACTTCCACCCTGTGGCTTCTAGGGGTTGAATTCATCAGGTTTCCGGGCTTGGTTGCAACTGCCTTTATCCTGAGCCATCCTGACAGCCCTACTTTTTTGAGTTTTTCATTGCCACATAAGAATCTGATGTAATTATGGGATACAGTGGTGCATTTCAGCACATTCACAAGGAATAAAGAATGATCAGAGTAACCAGCCCATTCATCATCTCTTCGTGTTGGAATATGCAGCTTGTTTAAGAATTCTTGGCCAGGCATACCTTTAATCGTAGCATAGAGAGGCAGAGGCAGAAGCAGGTGGATCTCTGTGAGATCAAAGCCAATAGTATGTTCCAGGCCAGTTGGGACTATAGGAAGGCCTTGTCTCAAAAATAAAAAAAATGAATCCTTCCCCCCATGTGGCTGCCAACTGGCCACGTGACTCACTAGCCTGCATATGGCCTTACGGCTTTTTTTTTTTTCTTTTCCCTTTCACTCTCCTCAGGGCAGCTGCTGACAATCTCAGCTGGCCTACGCTGAAGAGTTTTTTTTTAAATTCTAATAAAATTGTCCTAAAGCTTCAAAAACTAATAAATAAATTTTTTAATGTCTTAACTCTTCTCTAAATATCTGCCCCTACAAACATGCCTGCAGAAGTTTCCCCTCCATGGTCTTAGAACAGGTAAGGGTTTGTGCCAATAATCACATAGATGTAACTTAAACCCACCAATCTTTTAACAGTTAAGAAACAATGCTAGGAAACCTATAAAATCTGTACAGGAACTGAACTAGGGGTTCCAGTCCATGGGTGTGAATACATTTTCCAGATTTCTCAGGTGAGTCTCTGGGAGCTTCTGTGTGCAGCAGGTCCCCTGTCAGTTTTCCCTGACAGTACAGGATGAGCATCCATAATCAGAAAATCTGCAACCCCAAATCGTAATCTAACATTTGAATACGCTCTTAAACCTTAAACTTTGAGCAAAGGCACTCAAAAGTCTTGTTTTCAGATCAGGAATGCTCAGGTCGGAAAGTCCAGGCAAACTATTACAAAATTTTTAAAAACTCCAAAATCATTGATATAACAGATACTCAGCCTATACTGACAATTTTTGACAGCTTTACACTTTTGAAAGAAGAGAATTATATCCATGAAAAATAATAGGTTATAAACACGCATTGTATACCTTAACTACATGGTTATGTACATTTATTTTGCAAAATGGGTTTTCTAACTAGATTTTGCATATTAAGAACAAAAACCATTTTTTACTAAATGTTGTCAGGAAATTGCTATCATGAATAAAATGAGCCATAGATTACTATTAACTTTGTTAACTTAATTATTCATTTATTTTAAGACAGGATCTTGCTAAATTGCCAGCCTCAGTCTTGCAATCCTCCTACTCCTGAGTAGCTGAGATTCACAGAGGTGTGATATTTAATCCAAAAATAGGAGCACAATACATTCCCAATGTTAAAATAGGAATAACTTTGAACTATATGAGAATTACCAATTAGAGATCTGAAAGTCTAGGAAGCTCAGATATTTCTTAACAGTTTAATTTGAAATAATGGGTGTGCCACGTTTTCTAGAAAACACATTGCATTAGTGTGTTTTATATATATATATATATATATATATATATATATATATATAGTATAACACAATTTATTCATTGCTGTGACAAATACCTGACAAAAGCAGTTTAAGGAAGGAAGTTTAGTTTACAGTTCTAGGGTACTGTCCATCATGGCCAGGGAAGTGTGGCAGCAGGGGCTAGAGGCAGCTGCTCCCATTTTGTGCACAGTTAGCAAGAAGAAAAAGATAAATGCCGTTGCTCAGGAACCAGAAAGAATTGGGAGTATTTCCACTAGGAGTTTATGGCAGTACCATAGAGAAATTTCTAAGTGTTAGTCAGGCTGTAATGGCAAGTTACTGGAGGAGATATAGGTCCATAGTCTTGGGGTGAATGGTTGCATGGTTACTCAGCAAGTATTAAGAGCGTGTTTTGTATGGACATTAAATACACCTGGGTTATGGGGTACATTTTATTTTATTTTTTTTCAGATTTTTTTCTTTTTTTTTTTTTTTCTTTCCACAGGAAAACAGAAACAATTAAAAAAATGGCGATAACAAAACAAAGCAAAAAGAACAAAAAAGGGGGGGGTTTCCATTTCTTATTCTGGTGAAATAATCTGTGGGGCTTGGTATGGACTTCTCTTTTTTTCCTTCTCTCTTTCTTTTCTTTCTTCTTTTCCTGCTCTTTCAGGGCTATCAGAAGGATATGTGTTTACTAGCTAGTCCAGGAAGCCTTGAGTTCTTGGGTGAGAAAGAGCCTGGTTAATTGCGGGGGGGGGGGCTCATCCCTAAACTGCCTAATCAATTTCTAGCTCCTGTTTAGTTATGTTATCCTCTGAAAAGGGTTGCCGACCATTCTAACTTCTTCCATGCTGAGAAGGCTCTTTGGGTGTGGCAACTGATATGTCCCCTATTCAGAGGGTCAGTCTAAAAGACCCCCAAGCATACCTATAGAAGGAAAAATCCTTGACTGGTGCCCATGAAAGCAAAATGAAAGCAGGAGTAGTTAGGTCCATGATCTAGGCAGGGGACCAGGAGAAGTAAGAACAGGGTGAATTCCAATGTCCAACTTAGAATTCCCTTAGAATTTCTTGACCAGGGGTTTCAAAACATCCATTTATTAGATTTCTCTTTCTGTTCATTTGGCCATGATGTCTGGACTCAGGATCTGCTTTTCAGACTTTTTAATAGGATATGAGTTTCCACTTAGGTAGTTGCTAGAAAGAAAAAGGAAATTTTATTATTGAGCATTAATTAACAATAGTGGACTTATCCTTTGGCTGCAGGTGACCCTACTTTGTCAATCAAGGCCAAAATCTAAGGTTTTTATGCCTGTTTAACATTATTTCATATAACTTTATGCCCAATATGTAGAGGCACAATTTTGCAGGTTTTAAAGGAAATATATTGACTATTATCTTTTGGTTATACTTTATTTTTGGGTGCTTAAGTCCACACAATTAGCCCTGATTAATCAAACTTTGTTTTCTCAAGGTCATTTGAGGTTCTGGTCTTCAGAGAGCACTTGGGTTTTCAAGGGGCCGGAGGAGATCCTGGCTCCTTCTGGCCATTCTTAAGCAAATCCATCTACCAAGGACAAGGTTGGATCTTGCTAGACAAGGCTTCCCTTTGTAGTACAAGGAGACTTGTCCTCCATATTGAGCTTCCTCTTTATAGACTGGACACTGGCTAGGGTTCTGTTAGTGGATCTCCAAGACCTCCTTGTACAAGAAGCCTGGTGACTCACAATTGCAGAAGATTTTAAGAGATGCCCCCGTACAAAATCTCCTGGGACCAATTGACTTCAGAGTGTGAGGGACAAAATTGTCCCTTAAATCCTTTGGCCAAATTGGTATGGTCCCTAGGTATGGGCATTAAGCATCCAAAAAAGTTACGCTACTCTGGTACTTTTTTTTTTTTCCAAAGCCAATTTTTTATTGAAGCTTTATGCAAAATCTGGTACTTTTAATTACTGTATCATATTTAGATAAATATTGAAGAAAAGCCTAAGAACCTTTGCATAAACACTGACTGGAAGAAATTTAACACCATAGGATAAGCAGGCAAAGCCAATAAGAGAAATGTAAACAAATTTCAGGAATATCTTAAATATAAGTGATTTACTACAAACATAAGTAGTCTCTTTACTTTCCCAAACTCCATATCCTGGTTTGTAGTTTTCCAATAACAGGGACCATACTTGTTGACCAGAATTAAGCGAAAAAATTTACCAAGTCCATCCAAACTGTCTCCTTTTGGGATGCATGCCACTAGTTCAGGGAAGTAAACCTAGCTTTTCTTGAGTCAAATTATCTTGAAATGGGCAGAATAGATATTAAAAGTAACACTTGCATAATAGACAGAGACCAAAAAATATCTTGCAGTAGTCAAAGGTAACCCATTACTTGTCTGTGCCCCTTTAATCTGAATCTACAACTGGAAGTCCAGTACAAGCCAGGAATAAACCGAAAACCAACCACAACCCTGTGTGGTTATAATCCCATTTAGTCCATTAGTAAACTGGCTTTCGTGTTTAGACTATTCCATGCTAGAAACATTTAACCACTTCAATCTAGTACAAGTATCTTATTTTCTACTAAACTTTGCAATATTTATGCCCATCCAACTGATTGTGGCAGCTCCCCTAAACACATCATCACAAAATGAAAACCTTAAAGTGACCTTATAAGTCCTGGGGCAGGCTCTGTCCAACCAAATCCTTCCAGATACTCAGAAACACACCACATAAGCCTGGCAAAAAGCCTGTCTATCCACCCTAAAGATGTTCTACCTAGTGCTCAAATATCCCCCACACAAAACACAAACAAAGGCCTTGAATTCCATTTTATCTAGTATTATCATAGGGACTCCTTCTCTCTTAGTGCCATTCGCCTGAATTACTCTTCACCCTCCTTTCACCTTGGGACAATATCCATCTTTAAAGGTAAGTTTCTTAGAAACAAGAAGAAAAAAAAAAAAGGTAGATTTTTTTCTTTTTTTAATATTTTTATTTTATTTTATTTTATTATTGTTTCTGCATTTCTTTTTTTTCTTTTTTTAAAATTTTATTTATTTTTGTATGTGTATGAATGCACTGTCTGCATGTAGGTCTGTGCACCCTTGTCCTGCAGTGGCGCAGAGGTCAGAAGAGGGTATCAGGCTCCCCTGGAACTGGAGTCAAAGACGGTTTTCAGCTGCCATGTGGGTGCTGGGGACTGAACCCGGGTCCTCTGCAAGAGCAGTCAGAGCTCTTAACCATTAGGCCATCTCTCCAGCCTCAGGTTTTGTTTCTTAATCCATTCTACTAGTCTGTGTTTCTTAATTGGAAAATTCATTCCATTGATATTTAAAACTGTTGTTGAGAGAATTAAATTGCTTCCAATCATTTTGGTTTCTTGTACATTCTTACTCTTGGTTTTATTTCCATAGTGGTTTCATCATTTGTTTTCTGGTGTTGATTGGTTATAGTCATCCCTGCCCTCTGCTCTTTGTATTTATTGCTTGAAGTATTCTCTGCAGGTGTGGCTTATTGGAGAGGAATTCTTTCATCTTATTTATATCATGGAACATTTTCCTTTTTCCTTCAATTATAATCTACAATTTTCATAGATAAAGTACTCTGGTTTGGTATCTATAGTCATTTCAACTGGGCATTTTTTTTTTTTTTTTTTTTTTTTTTTTTTTTTTTGGTCTTTCGGACAGGGTCTCCCTGTTGCCCCAGCCTGTCCTCGGAAACTCACTCTGTAGGCACCAGGCTGGCCTTGAACTCACAAAGATCCACCTGCCTCTGCCTCGCAGAGTGCTAGGATTTAAAAGGTGTGCACCACACGCACCCGGAGAACTGGGAATATTTTAGACCGGCTCTTCTGATTTCATCATTTGCATTGAGAAATCAACTGTAAGCAAGGCGTGGTGGTGCAAGCCTTTAATCCTAGCACTCGGGAAGCAGAGGTAGGCAAATCTTTGTGAGTCAAGGCTAGCCTGGTTTAAAGAGTGAGTTCCAGTACCAGCTGGGGCTACAGGGAGACCCTGTACCCAAAAAAAAAAAACAAAAAAAGGGGGGGGAGAGAGAGAGAGAGAGGGAGAGAGAGAAATCAGCTGTAATTCTGATAGGTTTTCCTTTGTAGGTAACTGCTTTTTTCTTTTGCAGCCTCAGTATCCTTTCTTTGCTTTGAACATCCGGTTGTTTTAACTATGATTTGGTGTGGAGAATTTCTTTTCTCATTCTGTCTGCTTGGAGTTGTATATGCTTCTTTTTTTTTTTTTTTTTTTTTTTTTTTTTTTGAGGTCTCCCTTTAGTCCTAGCTGGCCTGGAACTCACTCTGTAGAACAGACTGGCCTTGAACTCACAGAGATTCACCTGCCTCTGCCTCCCGAGTGCTGGGATTAAAGGCATGCGCCCACGCCTGACTAAGCTTCTAATACTTATATAGGTATCTCTTGGTTTAATTTGGGAAAGTTTTCCTCTAAAATTTTGTTGAAGACCTGGGCCGTATTATTATCCTATGAGTTTTCTTCCTCTTCTATCCCTATAATTCGTAGGTTTCATCTTTTCATAGTATCCCACAGTTCCTGGTTTTTCCATTCTTGTGTCTTTAATTTTTCACAATGTTTATTTTCTTTATCCAATCCTTCCATATTGTTTTCCAATCTTGATATTCTATTTTCTACTTTATCCATTCTATTATTAAGAGTTTCTCCCATCATTTCCAAGTTGTTTGTCGAATGTTGCATTTCATTTTTATTTCAACTTGAATTTTCTTCAATGTTTCTGTATCTGTTGTAATTTCATTCTGCAATTTATCATTGTCCCCTTTCAATTTATCCCTGTCTTCTTTTAGATCCTGGACTTCCTTGTTTATAAGCCCCTTAACTTCCCTCAACTCCTTAATTTTTCTAATCATATTCACCATTGTTCTCTTGAGATCTGTATCCTGAGTTATATCCAAGGAGTCTTCATTAAAGGGTACTTGAAGAGAGGTATTAGTGTTTGGTGGAGATCCACCTGAGTCTTTCTTTCTTGAGCTTTAGGCATTTGGGTGGCTTCTGTTGGGAGTTGTTCTAATGTGAAGGCTAGGTATTTCTTGAGCTGGCATTGATGTTCATTATATTCTTCAGGTGTTTGTTGACTTCTTTTAATCATTTGAGAAATTTAATAATATGCACCTCTAACATTTGATTTTAAATATATAAATGTTTACACATTCTCCAGTCCTTTGATTAAGGACTGAGGTCATTTAAAATCTTTTTATTGTTTTTATTTTATGTGTATGAGTGTAATGCATGCATGTATGTAAGTGCGCCACATTGTGCAATGCCAATGGAGGTAAAAGGGTGTTGGATCCGCTGGAACTGGAGTCCCAGATGGTTGTTAGGTGCCGTATGCATACTTGCAACCATTACAGGTCCTCTGCAAGAGCCGCCAGTACACTTAACCATTGAGCCATCTCTCCAGCCCATTGAGACCATTAAAATGAAGTTCAGGGGCTGGAGAGATAGCCTAGCGGTTAAGAGCACCGACTGCTCTTGCAGAGGACCCGGGTTCGATCCCCAGCGCCCACATGGCGGCTAAGAACCGTCTGTAACTCCAATTCCAGGAGAACTCCAGTTCCAGGGGAAGCCGAGACCCTCTTCTGACCTCCGCGGCATTGCACGACACGGGTGCACAAACCTACATGCAGACAGTACATTCATACACATTCAAAAATAAATGAAATTAAAAAAAAAATGAAGTTCATTTACTGGTGTCAAAAAATACTGTTTTGTCCTAAGTCACACTTAGGACAATTTGGAGAATTTCTAGTTTCAGTTTTTGGAAATAGAAAAGGAACTAATGCAACTGCGCATTGTTAATCAAAGCTAACCTCTATCAGATGTTCTTTTTTTTTCAGATGTTCTTTTAATTCATGAATTATGTATGTATATTGATGCCACATGTGTAGGAGTGCCTTCCAATTTCTGAAGGAGGTGTCAGATACCCTGGAGCTGGAGCTGGAGTTAAAGGCCATTGTGAGCCACCTGATGTGGGTACTGTGAACTAAGTCCAGTCCTATAGAAGAATAGTAAGGTCTCTTAATCACCTCTCAGATATTTTTTCCTTACTATTTTTCTCTAGGAATTCTTCTAGATCTCTACAAGTTTTGACTTCCTTTTTTACTTAACTCTCCAGTCTTAAAGAAACAATTATTTTGCTTTTTTGTGTCTGTCACTATTTTACTAAATTCTAAAGTTTCAATAACAAATATAAGCTATGTAAATGATTTTGGAACCCATATAGCCAAAACTTGGTAGCCATGAGGCTCAGTGTAGTAGCCATGTGGTTTGTTGGGAGAAAGTTGTGTAGTCTTAGCCAGCCCCATCCTCTAGTGTCAGCCTCAGGCTTCAGACTCCATAACTCTTTTTTTTTTTTTTCTTCTTACTTTTTTTTTTTTTTTTTTTTTTTTTTTTATGGTTACCCTTTGCTTGGCTCCATATTATTAAGAACAAAAGTTGTCTGAGAATGTGTGTACTTGCTCAGAGGTTTTTCTCAGCCCAGCTTTTACCTTTGTGCCCTCTTCAGATTCACTTGTTTCTCCATGCCCTTTCTTCTCTGACCTCTTTGATTTAATTCAACTTTCCTCCCCCGCAGTGTTCTTCCATCCACCTCCACGTTCCATTTCTATATATGGCCAGAGCGATGTGTCACCTTTCCCATGAAGCTGTGTCAGATTCCTCACATAGGAGAGCATTCTTCACTCTGAGTTTGCACAACTATTTCAGATGTTTAACTTTTAGGTCACTGTCCTTTTGCCTGCAGGTTCTGCTGATTTACACACAGCCACAGCTCCCACTGTCTTCATGAAGAAATGACCTTTGTTAAACTTGAGACTTTCTGCTTATGATGCCTTCACAAAGTAGATGCTCAGCGTATGTCTATTTAAGTGAATGAATATGAAAAATACCATATAGCAAAAGCTATAGAGTTTCAAGGTGTAATGCCTTAAAATTCTAATGTTATCAAAATATGCAGATGTGTTAGTATTTCTTTTATAGGTCTAGAATAGATTTATATTCATTTTAAAAAGGAAATCAGTATGTGCTGCTTCAAAGCAATTTTTTAATTCTGTAGAGAAGACATAAAGCTATGTTAGGTATGGTATAAAAATAATGCCAGCACAGACAAGAATCTGAGATGCCAATCAATGCTTTCTGAATCCCTGTTACTACTAGGAACTGTAGTTGGGATATTCTGAAAGTCGAATAAGCTTCAGATCCAGCAGTGCATGACTCAGGTGTGTGTTTATCACTGGCACTGTGTGAAGAGCACAGCTCAGCAGGAACCTGCCAGCATCCTTCCAGTTTTTACTCCTTAGTGTTCACACACAGCTACTCAGAGCCTGCATTTGAGTACCATATACGGGACAGTTTTATTTGCACAAAAAGAACAGGGAGTGAATAGTTGTAAAGTGGAAGGGACACTTACTAGCTCAACTTAATGAAAACTGATGATAACACTCATTGCTTTTTGGTATCTTGACAGTAGGAATTCTCACCTACAGTTGTATCACTTTAAATATTGCAAGCTTATTTCTTGGCAGCTGCTGCTAGCACATAGCTCTATCCGGAAGAATGAGAATGCCCAGATTTCTATGTGTGAACCTGAGTTTGAAACTAAATGAGGAAGTTTTCAATCTACATTTCTAACTGAAAATGAGTCTGTCTAATGTGAACAGCAGTGGCTGTGTATAATTTAAGGATTTGAAATTCCAGAAAGGCTGGTACTGAATAAGATGCTAAAAGACCAAGATCATTCTCCTAAAATTTACTCATAGTATGTGTCTATTCTTTTTTGTTGTATTTATTTTTTTAAATGTTTATTGTTTCTTTGAGGATTTCATACAATATATCTAAGTCACATTCAGACCCCTGGAACTAGTGTTACAGATAGTTGTTAGCTACCTATGTATGTGCTGGGAACTGAACTTGGGTCCCCTGGAAGAACAGCCAGTGTTCTTAACTGCTGAGCCTTCTCTGTGCACCCCTCCCCTTTTTAGCTATAACTTAATGACTCAAGATGAACATGCCTAGAGGGTCCTTGTCAGCCAGACTTGTGACACCACCTGAGCATGTGCCTAAGCGTTCCTCTCAGCATCTTTGCAAAGCAATCTGAGGGTGCCTTCTTTCGCACATCTTTTTTGTCACAACCCGAGCATGCCTCTGTATAATGTAAGCTGACAACCCCCAAATTCTTCTTGTCTGTCATTTTGACCTTTTGAACACATGGTCCACAATCTTGAGTAAAGTAGATGTCAGTTGTCTTTCCTTTTTGAACTATGGTTTGTTGCTGTTTGCTTTAAGCATGCTAGGTAAGTGCTGTATTGTTGAGTTAAATCCCCAGCTCTTGAACTGCACTTTATTTATTTATTATTATTTTTATTTTATGTGTATGAATGTGTTACTTGCATGTAGATGGTTTACCTGTGTCACGCAATGCTCATGTAGATTAGAACAGAGTGTTGGATCCCCTGGAACTGGAGTTACAGACAGCTGTTAGCAATGATGTGGATGCTGGGAATTGAACCCGGGTCCTCTGCAAGAGGAGCAAGTGCTCTTAACCACTGAACCATGTCACAAGTCCCCTTGAACTGTATTGTTATACTCAGTGTGGTTTTGAATGTTTTTCTTGACTGAACATGTTCAAGAATGTGCCTGTTCTTAATTTAATTTTCTTTATGAGTAGGTATCGACTCCCCAGATAAAATTCCCATTTTTCCTTTGTTCAAGAAGAGCATTTACTGTGTTTTCCTTACCTGTCACAGATAACAAATCTTAGTCCACTTTTAACTTCTTCATGGTGTTTGTTTTGGCTTTGGACTTAATAAGAGATGAATCCATTGCATTTGTTTACACTTTGAAAGGCAAAAAAAAAATCCACCTCAAAAATAAACAATCATAGGTTGGTATGGCAGTTATACAAGCTTTCAAGGACTTAGGTCTTTCCTGCATTGATTTAAATGGTCCTCTGATTTCTGTCCACAACCACAAGTCTATGAGTTATACTTATTGATTTGGATGTGTTGAACTAAAGGTGCATCATTAGAATGATAGCCAACTTGGTAACAGTGTGTGAGCTTTGTAAGGTGTTCCTGAATACGGTATACAAGAATTGTTTTGAGATCTTTATTTCATTTTGGTATTAGGGTAATGCTAGCTTTATAGAATGAGTTTCCTGGGGTTCTTTTTTATTTTATGGAACAGTTTCTGTCTTTCCTTCCTTTTTTCACTTTCAAGTATCCTTTCACTTCTGTGGACTTCCATGTGGTGTGTGTGTGTGTGTGTGTGTGTGTGTGTGTGTGTGTGTGTGATCATGCACATTGAACGAGGATCTTGAGAGGGGAGGAAGGGATCTTAAGAGATGGGGTAAAGAGAGGTTAATGGAATATTTGTGGCATGAATGTAGAAATGGGTACTGGATGGAGAGGGAAGAAAGGAAGAGAGTCAGCCAGGGGAGGGCATGGGGGCGGGAGAGGGGGATGAGATAGAGTCAGATATAATCATACATGTATGAAAAATGCCATAATGGGACACAGTACTTTTTGTGCTAAGTTTGAAAATTAATGAAAAAATAAAAATGGGAAAAAATTAAATTGAAACAATAGAGGAATAAGCTGTCTGATCAGGAAAAAATGGGTAGCTTAAATAATTGAATAAGACAGGGCTAGAGTGATGGCTAATCAGTTAAGAGCACTTGCTACTCTTGCAGAGGGTCAGTGTCCAGTTCCCAGCACCCACATAACTGCTCACAACCATCTGTATCTCCAGTTCCAGGGGGTCTGAATGCCTCTTCTGACCTGTATGAGCTCTGGGCATGTGTGTGGTGCCCATAATATATGCAGGCAAAACATTCAAACACATGAAATAGAAATTAATGAATCTCTTTTTAAAATGAATGTACGTAAAGCAATTCTTCAAAAGGGAATCAGGGAAGGGAAGAACAAAGACATCGTCTGGACAGGAAGGGAATTTGAATAAGAGGACCTGTCTGCCATGTGTAGGATTAAAAGATTACATTCTAAAGAAAGCTATAGCTCTCCACAGGTAAACTACAGGATACAGCAAATTTTGGCTTGATGAGGTTCAATGTATGCTAGAAGAATACCTTACAGTTTTCATAAGATCAAAAGCTTATCTGGAAGCAGACTTGACTTAACTTTGTTCTCTCTTATCCTCTGGCCTTAGCATTTTGGAGCACCTCAATTGGCCATTGTTTATTTGGAGTCCATTTTTTTTAAAGATGCAAAAAGAGAATGGTGAGAAGTGCCTGAGTCACAGGGAGCTGTTGGAACTGTGGTACGTATGACAGGGAGGAGAGGTCTTTGTTGAGTGACAAGCCTAGCAAGGTCATTTAAGAGAAGACAAAAGGCTTGGGGCAGCTGCCCTGGCCTCTCCCAGCCATTGGCCAAAGAAAAATGATGCTTACCCTTGATCATTATGGTTTGGACCAGGTGTGCTCATGTGCAGGCATAGAGCCCTATGCTTGTGAGGAGCTGAAAGAGCGGGTGAGTCTTATTGGTCTCCATTCTGTCCTCTTCTTGCCATTTCAGGCTCCTAAGCTGAGGTGCTACAGACTCCAGCTTCTCTTCCTGATTCTCTCCAATGAAGCAAAGGCTGAGAATTTGCTGAGTGGTGTGTAGGACTCTCCACACACTTATTCACCAGGACTTTCCATCTATCTGGGGCTCAGATGAATTAGCCCAGGAGAATTCATGTAATACTTGTAGAGAAAGGGGAGCTCACTGGCCAAAATCATAAGACATTGGAGGAGATAAACAATATGCTAGAAATGAATTCTATAAAAGAAGCAGAAATTTCAAAGCAGATAAGGCAAGGATTTAGAATTAGTCAAAGCCAGTGAAAGAGATTCTGGAAGATATTTTAAAAGTAAACTCTAAATAAGGAAACATTTAAAAAGTAGAGAATATTTATGCAATGAATAAAAAATCTGAAATCCCACAAAAGGCAGACCACAGATCAGGTATAGCTGTTATGAATTAGAAAACAGAACTGATAAAATTCTGAGAATTAAGGGTATACAAAGAAAGACTAGCCTAACTCCAAACTGGAAATAACCCAAATGGATAAATAAGTTTTGATGTAATTAAACAGTGAAATAATTCTCAATAAAAATAACAAAACATAAATTAATATATCACCATGGAAATATTAAAAATATTAAATTAGGAAAAGAAGCCTGGTATAAACAAAAAGGGTTCAGGCTGATTATTCTACTTCTAGAATTTTAATAAGCAGAATGGATGTCTGGTGACAGAAGCCATAACTATTTTAACCTATAAACAGGCTGTTTACTAGAATGGACACAAAGCAGCATGGGCTTCTTGCCTGATCATTGCTTACCTAGGTTATGCTAACATGCATGCATAGATATTGCACATATTTTATGTGTGAATTATCATTCAATTAGGCATTAAAAAATAACTAGCTAGTAACAGTAGAATGTACATTAGAGAGGAAAATACAAAGAGTATAAGAAAATGCCATGTTATTATTAGAGAATACAGATTTTGCATGTAGTAAGAGGTAAAAATTAAAAAGAGTAATAAATTATTAATTAAAATGAAGATGACAGAAAGAAATCACAATATATCATTAAAAGTAAATGGACTAAATTCATAAATGAAGATAAACTTGAAATACTCAAGTAAAAAACTAAATGTTTGGTACAAGATTTGAATAAAAGGATGAAAATCCAAATGTAACCAAAATAAAAAGTGAGGTAATCATCAACTGATATTGTCATGGAATAAATTGACTTTGAAATTTAAAAAGTACAGATGAAAAAGATAACTGGAATTAAAACTTATTCAACTCACCAAGATAATGTGGCAATTTCAAATATAAATATATTCAATAACCTTGAGGTAGTAGAATCTAAAAGTGATAGAGTTTCTAGAATAAATCAATAAAGCTGCCTAGCACAGAAATAAGTTTGTATTTGGGGTTTATTTTATTTTATTTTTACTGAATTTTTGTGATTGCCATACGATATAGTTTGATGGTATTTAGAGCCAGTCCCCTATCCATACCTCCCCCACAGCCCCTACCCAATTTAAAGTACTTTCAGATATGCCTATAGAGTCTGATTTGTGTCCCTAAATGACCTTCAGTGTGGGTCTATCCACTGAGCCCACCAAGAGTCCTTCTCTGTAAGACACTGTCTCTTCCAACTCCCAGCAACCATCAGTTGCCAAAAGTTCCTTAGGTTAGGCTGGGATTTCCCTTGTGGGGATCCACCTCTTCTGGGTCTTACAACTTTCCACCTCCTCTTCCACAATCATCCCTGAGCCATGAGAAGCTGAGCTTTGAAATAGATAGGTGTCCTATTCAGAGATAAGCAAGTTGTGGCCTCTTGTTCTCTGTACATTGGCCAGTTGTGGGTTTCTATATTAAACACTATTTGCTGAATAAGGAAACTTCTCTGGTGAGAGCCAAGACCTGGAAGCCTCTTCCCTGAACACTAACTCTCATGATATCAGAGGATACTATACACACTGCCAAGGGGGAAAATCAGTCAGTAGTCCTACCCAGCTTCAGTAGTGACACTTTTATCTTGGGGGGTAATTAACAACTATCTAATTGGAATTAAGGCTCCCTTAATGGGAGAGAAGAAAAGGGCTCAAGTGTGGTATTGTAAACATAGCCAAATACACATGGCTGAAGCAGTCACAGATCCTGGAAAGAAACCTACTTTTGCTACATCCCTAGACCAATATAATTTCTTTTTTTTAACATCTTATTTATTTTTTTATGTGTATGAGTGTTGTGCCTGGGTGTATGGAAGAGCACCCATGCCATCCGATGCCCTGTAATTTCTTACTTCATTCTAAATATGTATCCTCATTATTTCTAGACAAATTGTACACTTCACCCTCATCAAAGAAGTTTCTTTATGCAACAGATAGAGACTATTAGAGTTCTAAAACTGGTCAAACATAGAGAATAAGTGTCTGTGAGACACTTAACTCTAAGTGACACATCTTCAATGCAACCTCTACATATTTTGTTTGTTTGTTTTGATTTTGAGTAGGGTCTCACACTATACCACAAGCTGGCCTTGAACACTGAGGCAGGTCTCCTGTTTAAACTCCTTAATTTCTGTGAAGGAATAGACTTGATTATTTATATACCATGGTGACAATGATCCCCCCAAAAGAATATAGTGAACCTGAATAATTCAAAATCTATATCTACTAGATATATTCAGAATTTTGCTCCAAAATTGATAGAAATTAAGCTTTTCCTTGGTTCACATGAATCATTTATATTTGCTCCAGTATAAGTATGTGTATAACAAGAACCCTTTCCACTTTGTAAATCAGTTATAACATAACAAAAAGATAAAGTATATTCATATATTTGGAAATTTACACATTTCTAAAAAACACAAAAGTTAAAGCAGAAACCACAATGGAAATTTGCTGAATAATAATGAAAACAATCTACTTAAAAGATCTATGGGATATTGGAGAGGTGCAAGTTCTCTCATTTTTATCTTCCAAATAAATTTTTATCTTTAAATCTATAAAAACACTAAAGCCGACAAACTAATGAGTGAAATGTCTATTTTAAGAAGTATGAAAAATCATGTCAGAATAAAACCAAATTGCATTAAAGTTGAAAAGCAAGTACAGAAGTCACTGAAATAAAATCAGAGATTCCATGTCGAAAATTAACATAGCAAAAGAAAAAAATAATTAGAAAAAATAATTATAGGATTATCAATGTGACATCAACAGGTAAAATAGAGATTAAAGAGATACTATTAGAAAATGTTTCTGGGTGTGGTGGCGCACGCCTTTAAACCCAGCACTCGGGAGGCAGAGGCAGGTGGATCACGCTGAGTCCAGGCCAGTCTGATCTGGGCTACAGGGAAACCCTGTCTCCAAAAAGACCAAAAAAAAAAAAAAAAAAAAAAAAAAAAGGACTCCTAACTAATTAGGACTATGTATTAGAACAACAAACAACATTGTTCTAAAGAAAGAAGCAATGGAAAAGTTGACTTTAACACATTTTATTTATTATTTTTTATGTGTATGAGTATATTGCCTGCATGTATGTAAATGCACCCATGTTGTACAATGTCCACAGAGGTCAGAAGAATGTTGGATTCTCCTGGAACTGGAGTTATGGATGGTTGTTAGCCACCATTTAGGTTCTGGGCACCAAACCTGGATCCTCTGCAAGAGAAGCCAGTGCTTTTAATTGCTAAGTCATCTCTCCATCCTGGAAACAGTTCACTTCAAAGGCTGTCACAAGTAGCCCACTGTCACCACTTCTCAGATTTTATTGGAAGTCCTATACATGCAATAAATAAGAAAAATAATCTAGTAGCAAACACACAAGAAAGAACAAGTGTTAATTGCAAATAGCATAATTATTAATATAGAAGTGTTCAAGTAATTTAAAGTAAACTTTTTTAAATAGCAGAGAGTTTAGTAAGATGGAAACAAAATCAGATGCATTTCTTTACACTGTGAAAATATATTTAAAGAAAAAACATCATTTTAAAGAGAAGACATCATTATTCAGCACCAAATGTAATACAGAGTATTAAGTCCAAAGCAGGCATAACCCCCATGTGCTAAAATATAAATGTTTATCTGGACATTTTTAAAGCTATAAAAGTATATAAAGGTGTTGTATAACTAGAAAGGATATTTCTGTAGATTTTGATGCAATTACTGAACTTTCCATGGACATGTTGAAAAGAGAATAATATTTGAGAAGAGACGAGACATTGTTTGAAGAAGAATGGCATCAGACCTAAAATTATGGTAATTAAAATGTTCTGATGCTGATACCTGTATAAACAAAACATTTATGAAAAATTGACATTTAACAAAAGTAACATGGTAAGCGAATGGAAAAAGGAGGCCCTACTATGTAACAGATTATGTGTCAGCTTGCTGGCACTGTGATAAAACACCTTCCTAAGACAACCGAGTGATGGAAAGGTTTATTGTGGATCATGGTTGCAGAGGTTTTAGTGAATGACCACTTCCACCAACTAGGCTCTACTCCCTAGCATTTCTACCGCTTCTCAGTAGCACAAGCTGAAGCCCTCCATAGAGGCTGCATCAGGTGATGTTCCCACTGTCAGTGAACAAGGTTCCCCTTTCCACACATCCTTTCCAACGCTTGTCATCTGCTTTCTTGATGAGAGCCATTTTGGCTGGGATCAGATTTTACATTCTAACTTGCATTTCCCTGGTGGCCAAGGATGTTGAATATTCAAAAAAACTATTTATCATCCATTTGTAGTTTTAAGAACTGTCTATTCAATTCATCAGCCCATTTATTGACTGGATTTTTGGGTGTTTAATGTTTGTAATTCTGTTTTCTAGATATTAATCTGATATTAAATCTAGATATTAAACTTTATCTGAAGTTGAAAAAATGTTTTTTTTCTCATTCTGTAGCCTCTCTTTACTCTGATGACTTGATGCTTTGGCTGTGCAGAAGACTTAAGTTTTTAAAAATATTTTTTTTTTATTTTATGTGTATGAGCATATTGCCTGCATGTATATCAGTGCACCCATGTCATACAATGCCTACAAAAGTCGGAAGAGGGCGTCAGATCCCCTGAAACTGGAGTTTCAGACCATTGTTAGCTACCAACTATGTGGTAGCAACCAAACTTGGGTCCTCTCCAAGAGCAGTCGGTGTTTTTAACAGTGGAGCCATCTCTCTAGCCCGACGTTAAAAAAAAAAAAAAAATTAAGACAAGGTCTCGTTATGTAGCGAACACTGGTTGGTCTGTATGTAAATCCAGGCTGGCTTCTAATTTACTGAGATCCACTTGCCTTTGCCTCCCAACTGCTGAGATTCAAGGTATGTACCGTCCTGCTCTACAAGCATTTCTATTTTATACATACCCATTTGTCAGTTATTGGGATAATTTCCTATTCTACTGGATTCTTCTTTCAGGAAGTTTTACATGTCCAATATCTTGAAATATCTATATTTTCTTTGGGGAAACTTCAAAGTTTCAGTGTAGGAATGAAACTTTGTCTGGCTTGAGGTAAGGAACTGGAGACTCTGTCCTGGGGCTTTTTGAGTTATCTCCATGAGGTCGGGATAAGGGAGTATTTCCTGATTTGCCTATCTCTGCAAAGTTCCAGACCCTAATGACCTCATCCTTCGAGATATTGAGAAAAATGTTACACCTCTAGTTTACTGTTTATACAAACAGGAGCTCTGCTGCCCCTGGTAGGAGCCAAGGTGGCTCACCCTTCCCTTCCTCCTGCCCCTCACTTCCTTGCCCAGAGCACGGTAGCTTTTAGTATATAAACACACTGCTGGCATGGATAAAACTGAGTCTATCTCCTGGACCATTTCTCTGAGTCTGTTTCTTTCATTTCTCATCTCTGGGTAACTTCTCATGGTTCCCTCCCCCTTCTTGCTAGAGAGCCTGGGAACTGTCGGCTTGCTGACAGGAAACAGCCCTGAGGCTTGCAGCCTTGTAAAGCTACCAGCCTGGTTGTAGGAAGGAAGAATATCGTGTGCATTGCGGCCACATGTGATTAAAGGACAACAGATGATATATATTTAACCAACATTTCAGGTCTTAGGTTAACACCTTTGATCCATTTTAAGTTGGTTTTGTTAAGGGTGAGAGATATGGATCTAGTTTCATTCTTTTGCATGTGAATATCAGTTCTCTTAGCACCATTTTTAAAGAGACTGTGGTTTTTCAATGTATATTGTTGACAGCTTTGTCAAAAATTAGTTAGCTGTAGAAGTACAAGTTTACTTCTGGGTCTTCTATTCTATTGACCAGCGTATCTTTTTTTTTTTTTTTTTAATACCAGTGCCATGCTGCTATTGTTACTATAGCTTTGTAGAGCTTGAGAGGAAATACTGTAATGTTTCCTACATTGATCTTTCTGCTTAGGATTGCATTAACTGTTCAGATTCTTTTGTGCTTCCATATGATGTTTGGGATTGCTTTTCTAGTTCTGTGAAAAAATCTCATTGTGAATTTGATGGAAATCCATTGAATTTATAAATCACTTTGTCTACAGAGTCATTTTCATAATATTGATTCTGAGAATTCATGGAAATTAGAGTCCTTTACATCTTAGAGAAAGACTTAAAGCCTAGGACTATGCTTACTGCTGTGCACAGTTCTAGCCTATGAGGGCTGCAGGCATAAGATTCCAGCACATGAGAGCTGCTACATGGGCTGCACCCTGGAAGACCACTGAGGTAAGATTCATCCCCTCCTCTGTATACTTAGAACGTGGGACTCAGTCAAAGATATTCCCCAGGCCCTACGTTTCAATGCTTTTTTGCCTTATTTTATTTACTTGGGATAACTGACTCTTTATTTCCTCTTCTGATTTCTCCTTTGTAGATTGTGAATGCCTAGGTTGTACCTGTTCCACAACTGTGTTTCGGAAACATGCAACTTGTTGGATTTCAGAGTTCGTAACTGGGGAGGATTTTGCCTCAGAGTGAACTATACCTTCAAAAACTTACCCATACATGGTAAGTGTAGACAATCCCCCAGGCCAGCTGGGGAATTTCGTGGTCTGACTGTGAATGAAAGGGGGTGAGAGGAGCAGGGTCAAGACGCGGACCCTGGGAACGGGGTGAACACAGGCAGAGGGTGGGTTATGTACTGTTCACATTCCGCTCTCCTGTCAGTGCAGTCATCGTGTCGCCTTGTGATTGGCCCAGCTCTGCAACTCAGCTGCTTATACGGTCTCTCCTGCCTAGGGCAGGGTAGGTTGATGAGGTACAAGCTCTAGGCAGGCACACTGTGTAATTCTCAGCATACTGGCTACTATAGTAGGAATATGGACTTTAGTTTTTAAGTTGGTGCTATAACAAGTTTCAAGTTCTAGCGCTATTGAAATGGAGTGAAAGGAATGTAGTTAATATGTTAAAATGGCATGAATGGGATGGGAGTCCTTGTAATATTTATATGACCCTAAAATTCATACATTATAATATAATAATCAGTGGGACTACATGAAAGTGATTAAGAGATAAGGGCAATACACACACACACACACACACACACACACACACACACACTTTTCAGGCAACATGACCAAGGCAGTGGCAATGTACTTTGATAATTCGGTGCATGAGGCACCTAACTCTATGTGCCTTGAATCTCTGCGGCTAAAAAGGGTGCTTAAGACAGTGGTGATGTTCTGGACCATATTGCTTGGTCCTTGGTTACACTGGAGTTCCTTCTGGGATTAGAAAAGTAGTATAACTTGAACTCATATTCAGATACAAGACACAGAAGTTTTAAAAGTATTTGAATACAAATCCCAAAGAGAGGAAGAGTAAATGTGCTGGATAGCTTTAGTGTCAATGTGACACCCCTGGGTTGAGGGAACCTCAACTGGGAGTTGCCTCCATTGGACTGGCCTGTAGCCATGCTTGTGGGGCATCTTGATTGTTGAGTGATGTGGGTGGGCACAGCCCATGGTGGATGGTGCCACTCTTGGGCAGGTTGTTGTGTATTGTATAAGAAAGCAGGCTGAACTGACTGAAACAGTGAACTTCTGCTCAAAACAGTCAACTTCCTCATGGAGAATATTGAGAAAGACTGAGAAAGAGATGAAAAGCATGTTTGGCAGAATGCATGAGCTCTGGCGGGGTGGGGGAATGGGCAGGAACACAGGTCTAGATTTGTTAAAAAAATAAAAATAAATTTATGTGAAAAAAAAAAAGAAAGCAGGCTGAGCATGGGAAAAGGGAGCAAGCCAGTAAGCAGTGTTTCTCCTTGGTCTGTACTTCAGCTCCTGCCTCCAGCTTCCCGCCCTGAGTTCCTATGTTGGGGTCCCTCAGTGATGAACTGTGACTTGGGAGATGTGAGCCAAATAAACCCTTTCCTCCCCAAATTGGAACTGGTCAGAATTTTGTGATTGAAAGCAATCTGGAATAGTAAAAAAGATTTTGTGTGTATGGGCTTGGATTATTTTTAGTTGGATACCAGTGTTTCTTTTGCCAAAAGAAACCCTTGCATAAAATATTCTCCTTTGCATAGAACACACCACATTCATACATGCACCACATCATACACACACACACACACATACATCACTACCACCATCACCATGGATATAGCCACATATATGTCATAGGGTAGAGAAGTTATGAAGAGACAGAAAGACTGACACAAAGTGACACAAACAATATCAAATTAACTAATGGCTCTCATCTAGGTGCTCTAATTCTTTAGACTTGGTGCCCAGGGCTGGGCTAGCCTGTGCTCCTCTGAAGAACATATTCTCAGGCCTCGATATCAGGCAGAGGCTTGTCTTCACTCCACATTCCCTTACTCAAACCTCATTACCTGACACTGGACCCTCCACCATACATCCTTGGTGTGATGTCCTATAAGTGGGCTTTTCCAGCTAGAAATCATCCTCAAACTAACTTGACAGTCAGATGTCAAGCATTGAATCACCCACCTCATTTCCTGAACACTTTGAATTATGAGTCATTGTTATAGCCTGATGAAAGATGAATGTCTGTTTCCCATGTGCTTTGACCTGATAAGAACACAGATCAAGTTATCAAAGTTATTCAATTAAAGAGAAAATGCCTGCAGGTTACTTTCTACTTCATGTTTGGGGTACTGGAGGTCCTGCAGTATGTGAGAACAGTTACCAGTTTCCTCCTTTTCCTTGATTTATTACACAAGACCTTTCATATATTTGAATTCAGTGTTTGTGCATAAGTATGTGTGTGTGTGTGTGTGTGTGTGTGTGTGTGTGGTATATGTATATATGGTATGGTGTAGTATGGGGTGTGTATATGTATGCATGTATGTGTGTATCTGTGTGTCCTGAGGACACACAATTTACAGTGTCTTAGAATACCTATTATTATTAAACTCATATTATTTAGTCTCTAGGTCTTATTTAGTATTCTTTGTTCTGTGGAAGGATGATAGTATTCCTTTTTAATTATAGACTTGTTACTGAACTTAAAGCACTTCTGATGAGACCTGCTGTTTCACTTTTACTTGCAGGCAACTATGAGTTACTTCTGAATTCTGAGAATCTGAACCCACCATAAAGGTCTGTCTTCTGAACTGACAATAAGGCTTTAGAAATTTGGGGGTTTAAGATTTGAGTCATGTTCTTTTTAGCTTAGTTTTGCTGTCACTGTTCTTCAGCTCTTGTTCCTCTCTGTACTTTCCCCAAGAGGTCACACCACCTCATCTGACTTTACTCATTATCTCTGAGTATAGACTCTGCATCTATTTTTAAACCACTTCTCCCAGCTTTGTCCTCAGGTAAATTCTTACCAGCTTTGTCCTCAGGCCTGACTTCTCAGAGTCCTTAGGTCTGACTAACTATTCCCTGGATGAATACAGATTTCCTACATGTTCTGTGCAATCCCTTCCAGAATCACATAGGCCCTGGAACTTTCTCTTATCCCTGGATCTACCGTTTGCTCAAACTTGTTGAGCAGCGATCCTATGGCTTGTTATTAATAGTCAGTGACAGCATAGCAGATAGAGAACAGAGTCTTTGGGTGAATTTTGGAGAATAATTTCAGTCTTTTTGTTCATAATTTTTATAAGGAGCTATGGGAAAGAAGTAATAATGAAGAGATGAATGATTGCATTGAAAACGGGATTAAAATATACTACTGAAAGCTCATGTTAATATCTTTTTCTAAAATGTTCTAAAATGTTTCTCTTTCAGTTCTGGGCATAGAAATTAGGGTCGTGCTTGCTTAGCAAGCACTCTACCACTGAGCTCTATCCCCAACTCCTCTTTCCAAATCTTGAATGGACTGCATATAGCTTTCCCTTCTTATATCCACTGCTCCTGTAGAAACTGTAGTAGCATAACTGAGCATATCTGTTACTGTTGAGCTCCTGGACATGCTCAGTAATGGACTTGTCCTTCTACTCTCGCTTTGTCTTCAAAAGCTTTGTTCTATGGTCACAGAGTAAAAAGGAACCTCAGTGCCCAATTATGTAACTAAATGTATATGATGTTTATTAGAATAATGAGAGCTCTCCAAAATAGAGATAAATGTGTTTATATTACTCACATAGTAATACTTAATACTCATGTATTAAGCTCCTTTCTGTCAAGAGAAAAGCAATGAATGTCCAAAGTTACTTGAATCCTGAGACCAGGTCATCAAAATCTAGCTATTTCTCAGTTGATCCACCTAACAAAGGCAAATGGTAGGGCAAACATTCCAGCTACATTCAAGCTCGGGATGCTGTAGTGCACTTGACCGAGATACCATGGCATCCTGAATAGATCTCCTCCAGGGCATTCCATGGTCCTTGCCACCATTAGCAAGCCCACCCATTCTGGCTGTGAAGTTTTACAAAACCTGCTGTGGAGTTTTACAGGGAAGTTTAAGACCACAGTGATTTGTAGTGAAGAATTGGGTTTTCTGTGTTAGGAAAGAGGTGGGTTGGCACATGGCTAAAGAAATTATTCAAGAAATGAATTATATTGTCATAATGACTTCAACCCTAGTGACTTTTGATTTGTTGTTTCATTTGCATTGTTTTTCCGACACCGAATCTTGCCATGCAGCCAGGCCAAGATGGAATTTTCTTTCTAGTTGAGTCTCTAGAATTCTGAGTTCACAGTCCTCTGCTTTAATATCTGGGTAGTGATAGAACAACAGGTAAATAGTATATTAAGGTATTATAGAATGATCATACTATGCAGGAATATAAAATGTGAGGAACAGCTAAAGATCCCAGAACAATTGTTTCTAGGGAAGAACAACCCTTGTTGAGTTTCTGATCTAAGTGTTCTGGACATATACTCCAAGACAGCCCAGAATTCATTCCAGCACAAATGTCCTTTAGCATGTATGCACATCACGTGCTCATCTGCTGAGGGCATCTGTCTCCTAGCACTGGGGTTTTGATGCTTGCTGCAGATAGACAATGCATCAGGGAATAGGTGGGGTGACAGAGTAAGAGGTGTTTTGTAGCCTGATTGTGAGGAGTTCATTGGCTTTAGGACATGGTGAATACAGGTCAAGGACATATGCTCTTGATTTGGTGCTAGGGAAGAAGTCAGGGAGGATGGAGCAAGAGAGAGCTGCAGTAGGATCCGAAGCAGCAGTGCCTCAGGGGAAATGGGAGAGCTGGGGTTTGGGGTAGCAAGGGTTCGTGCAGGGACTGTGTGTCTGTGCCAGGCTCTGCACTTTCTCCATCCCACAGTGAAATGAGCAGTTTCTGCAAGAAGCCCTGGCTTCAATGGGGAAGTGTATCCTGAAACAAACTGGAGGTGCTTTGAAAACAGGCTGTGGGACTGACATATCTTCTGCAACCCTGTAATGGGCAGAACTAAGAAACAGTTTCAAAATTCAAAACTTGACAAATAATTTCCATTTTTCACTCAATGGCACTTTTCACTCAAGAGTTTTTTCTCTCTGTTCCCCATTCCACATTTGTGTCTTCATGGCAAGAACTCTGCTTCCCCTTGACATCCAATTAAAGACATCTCATTTCCTCTTCCTGAGAGCTCAAAAGGTTTCAGAATCAGGGCATGAAGGCTGCCACTAACCAGCTTGAACTATGTTTGTGACATACAAGGCTTTGTTGTCACTGTAGTTTTGTAATGATTTTGATGTTAACAGGACTAATAGTATATAAACAAAGAGCTGTGCTCAAAGGTGGCTTGCATTATACTTCTGCATGGTTATATATTTGATCTATACCAGGTTTATCATTTTTATTTATAGTCATTTCAGTTTGAGGTTTTTCATCTTTTCTTTTTCCATATAAAGAGTATGTCCAGTGAAATCTTATTCTTTTCTCTTTTTTTGTGACAGGATCTTCTTGTAGCCCCAGCTGGCCTAGAACTCACTATGTAGAACAGGCTAGCCTCGATCTCACAGAGATCTGCCTGCCTCTCCCTGGAGTGCTGGTATTAAGAGCGTGTGCAAGGCTGGAGAGATGGCTCAGCAGTTAAGAGCACCGACTGCTCTTGCAGAGGACCGGGGTTCGATTCCCAGCACCCACATGGCGGCTAAGAACCATCTTTAACTCCAGCTCCAGGGGAATCCGACACCCTCTTCTGACCTCCATAGCATTGCACGACACGGGTGCACAAACCTATATGCAGACAGTATATTCATACACATAAAAAAAAAGAAAAGCGTGTGCCACTATGCCCAGTTGAAACACTATTCTTATCCATACCCTTAATCATTTTCCACTAACCCTTACATGTAAATATTGTTAATAGTTTATGCTTTACCTCTTTTGTATTCTTCTCCAAAATAAGGTATTATATATATATGCTAATTAAAATTTTTTAACTTACATTTAAATTATATAAGGTGTGTGTGTGTGTGTGTGTGTGTGTGTGTCTGTGTGTGTGTGAATGTCAGAGAACAACTTTCGGGAGTTGGTTTGGGAGTTGGTTCTATCCTTCCACCATGTGGGGGTCCCAGGGTTTGAACTCAGTCCTGAAGCTTTACCTGATAAGCCATTGTGCCAGCCGACCTTTCCCTTTCTATAGAAAGGGTAGTGCATTCCACATTCTTTGACCTTATACTGTGCAACAATCCACAGCACATTCTTAGTGCTCTCCCAAATGGATGTTCATAGCTTACTCTGTCTCCCATGAGCACAGATTACTTCTATTTGCTAATGTAAACAACAGTACTTGTAAAGGTTTGTGTTTAGAGAACATTTCTAACAGAGTTGTTGCTCCGGAAAGTAAACATGTAGATAGGTCCTTCTGATTTCTTTTTAGTGGCCTTATCCCATGCCTTCCTGTCCCGAGAGGGTGGGTGAAGTGTGCAGCCTCCCTGCAGCTGGACAAGATGTATTTCTGTTCTCCCTTTTTCACAGCCTGCTTGGTTCCCAGCAGCTCACAAGACCTGTGCAGAGGCCCCCATCATTATAAAAGCATCTAAATGGAAAGGGAATATCTTGTGTGGAATTCTCAGCTCAGAGTGTGACACGAGTGTATGATTTGGGGTCTCATGAGGACCTTTTATGGGAAATGCCAAAGGGCAGCATATATGTATCAGACAAACCCAAACAGCACATGTTCAGTCACTCTTATGATGCATTGAACAAAACTCTTAGAATGCGTGCAGTCTTCTCTTTCTGAAGCAGACTGCAGCAGTGACCTTCCCTAAAACTTGAGCCATTTACTTCCTGTTACGTTGTCCTGCACTAAGGGCTTTTGGCCCAATCAACACTGAAGAATCTCCATTTTCATGGAGGGTGATGCTATTGGTAGATTATAGAAGATCTGACTGTATCACCTATCAATACCATAAGTAATTGTTCACTTTTCTTATTTAAAAATCTCTTCTTATAAAAATAGTATATTTTTATGTGGAAATTCAAACAATCAGAAATTCATGAATAAAATATAAAGGTTGATTTTAATTCTCAAATCCATATATAACCACTTTTATCATATCATTTTAATGTATTTTATTGGACTTTTGTGTATTTCATATAATATATCTTAATCATATTTAGCCTACTACAGGATTTCATGCATTCTCAAATATATGTCAAGGCCCATCAAGTCAAATTCGTGTGTACCCAGATGTTCCTCAGTGTGACTCCACCTACTGAAGCCTGGTCAGCTTATCTGGCATCACTCTAAGATCAACTCTCCCTCACCCAGCACTGATCATCTGTCAATAGTTCCTCAGCTAAGGTTGGGGCCTCCTGCCTATTTCCCCAGTTATATGCTGAGATTTGTCTGACTGAGTTTGCACGGATCTTGTATATACTGTCACATTGCTGTAAGTTCATAGCAGCAAGTTCCCAGAAGCCTGGAAGGTGCCATTTCCTTATGGTTATGCACCAACCCTGGCTCTTGCAATATTTCTGCTCCCTCTTCCACAGAGCTTCCTGAGCCCTGGGTGGGTGAGGTTTAATATAGGAGTCTTATCCAAAGACACTGAAGTCCTATCCAGGGTCTCTGCAGTCTTATTTTCTACAATTTGTTGTGAACTTCTGTGCTTATTGCCCTATGTTACATGAGAGTTTCACTGATGAGAGTTGAGAGATGCATTAGTATTCTCTCTGCCCCTTGTTCCACTATTTTCTATGAGCCTTAGGTGTACAAGTTCCATTGTATATGTGTCATTTAGGGCTGGGCATCTTACAGCCTCTTATTTTGTGTGTGTGACCAGTTGTGGAGCTCTGTAATAGTCTGTTGTAAAAAGAAGTTTCTTTGATGAGTGGCATTCCTTTCTGTAAATATAAAGATCCATGTTTAGTGTACAGTAATAAAATAGTTTGTCTAGAGATGTGATACAGGTAGGGGTTTCTCTAAGGGATCTATGACCTCTCCAACCATATGTATTTGGTTATGTTTACAGTCCCACACATCAATTCCCTCCCATTTTTTAAAGCTTTCAATAAGCAACTCTTGGGGCTAGGACTGTAGCTCATTTAGTAGAGAAATGGCCTAGCACTCATGAAGTCCTGGGTCAGCTTTTCAGCACTGCATAAACCAGGCATGGCTGCAACAGGTGGATCAGAAGTTCAAGGTCAATCATGGCTATATGGTGAGTTTGAGGCTAGCCTGGGCTATGTGAGACATTATCTTTAAAAAGTAGCATAATGACAATTTCTCTAGGGAAAAATGGAATTTTTTAAATTCCCTTTATTGGGTCTGGAGAGATGCCTCAGCTGTAAAGAGCACTGGCTTCTCTTGCAGAGGATCCGAGTTCAATTCCCAGTACCCACCTCAAAGCAAACAACCATCTATAACTCCAGTTCCAGGGAATCTGATGCCCTCTTCTGACCTCTGTGGGCATTGCAGACCATATGCTTGTACATATAAAATAAAAATAATAGGGGCTGGAAAAATGGCCTAGCGGTTAAGAGCACCGACTGCTCATGCAGAGGACCTGGATTCGATCCCCAGCACCCACATGGCGCCTGAGAACCATCTTTAACTCCAGTTCCAGGGGAATCTGACACCCTCTTCTGACCTCTGTGGCATTACACAATACGGGTGCACAAACCTATATGCAGACAGTACATTTATACACATACAAAGTAAATAAAATTAAAAAATAGAAAAAATACAATAGTTTTAAAAATTCTATTTATCACATAAAATATGTTTACTATAAGAAAAATAATTGATGTGCTATCATGTAGGGGAGCCAATTCAGTAGGTGTCTTCCTCATCTCACACACACACACACACACACACACATATCTTTTTAATGTCATTAACTCTTGGTTCATGGTATTCAGTGACTGTAATGTTTTATTAAGTATAACAGAATAAATAAGTACTAATAGAATAAATTGTTAAATATCATTCTTGAAATGTAAAACTTTAAACTTAAATAAAGTGTTAGAAACAAATATTATAGTCTATTTGCATCTTTGGTTGTGCATAATATTTTTTTAAACATTTTTATTAAAGTTTTGTGAATTTCATACATCACTTCTCAGTCCAATCTAGGCGGATCTCCCCTTCCATGATGCTCACCCCCCAGAATTCATGTATCCTGCCATTCCTGTCCTGTACCTTTTTCCGAGTCTTTTCAAAGTTTTTCAAAGCAGAGGATTATTGTCCTTGGGAGAACTTTACTGTTTTAGTTGGTTCCCTGTCCCAGTTTCTCTGCTATTATTGTTCCCTTCATCTGTATTGCTTCAACATATGCATATATATATGCCACACCTATATTAAAATTATATCATCTGTATACAAACTGTCATTTCCATATCATATTTCAGGATTCACATTTTCCTTTTTAAATTTATATTACTCTAAAATATGCATACATAGGGAACAATCTGTGGAAGAGGGGGTGTGTTAGAATGTAAGGGCTGCAATTGGGGTGAATGGTGAAACTACAGCAATATAGACTGGACTCTTATTTGATCAACTTGATTGTACATACAAGCCCCTCCAGCTGGATGGTGGGAGCCTTGGGCTGTGTGGGTTTGGGCATAGCTGCTTGCAAATTGGCTTTACATGAAGGATGCTTGTATTCACTACTTATTACTTATTGTTAAAAAATCAAATTAAAAAAATAAATAAAATACAAAAAAAAATAAAATAAAATATGAATACATATCCTCCACCCATATACCAAGATTACAACGTCTAAAAATAAGTGGTGGGTTAATTCTAGAGCCTGTTAAGGGATTTACATTATCAGAGCACAGTGGCTTTCAGGGAAAGGGGTATATAACATTGATGTTGCTCAGTTTGCCTTACAGCTCGATGCTTGCTACTAGCATCCAGAAATAAGGGATACCATTCGCCGTTTGTTTTTCTGGGACTGTGTTACTTCACTTAGCATAATATTTTCAAGTTCCATCCATTTACCTGCAAAGTTCATGACACCATCTTTGTTTACTGCTGCATAGAACTCCATTGTGTAGATGTGCCATATTTTCTTTATCCACTCGTTGGTTGAGGGACATTTCGGTTGGTTCCAGCTCCTGGCTATTGCAAGGAGAGCTGCAGTGAACATGGCTGTGCATGTATCTCGTGCATAGTAAATTTTATTAACAAAACATTTCCAGCACTAGGACTGTTGTAATTAAAGATTTGCAGTTGAGAATAGGACAACTACATAAGGAAAAGTGACTGAATGCTGGCACAGGGAGAACAACTCCTGGTATAGAAATGTAGCAGATGCTTAACGACCATACTTAATGGGCATACTAATTTGGCTGAGGGTATTAAGGGATAACTTTGTTCCTTGCTCTCAGAGGTCAACTAAGTCCCAGGGGACTATGCATGGGGGCATCTCTTGAAATGCCCTGCAAATGTGGGTCACTAGTCTTCCTGTGCAGGGAGGTCTTGGAGATCCACTAATAGACTTCAGCCAGTGTCCAGTACATAAAGAGGAAAGTCTGCTCATGCTTCAAAAAGGGAAGCTTGGTCTAGAAATACCTAACTTTGTCCTCGAGAGGGTGGAACTGGTGAATTAAAAGCCAAAAGGAGCCAGGGGCTCCCTCCCCCCCCCCGCAAAAAAAAATCCTGAGTGACCCTTGAGAACCAGATCCTCAACTGACCTTGAGAAAACAAAAACCTTGGTAAATCTGGGCTAACTGTGTGGGCTTAAACATCCAAAAGGAAAGTATAACCAGAAATAAATAAATAGTAAGGCCTGAGAAATTGTACTTCAAGTATAAAACTTGAGTAAAAGACAAAACGTTAAAAAAAAAAAAAAAAAGAGTACACTTGTCTTGCCTGTCATACTGGCAAGTGCAGCTACCCTGTGGCTGTCACTGCTTTTTTCATCCTTCAAAGACCTGAGACACAGCTTTTCAAACTTCCAATATGGACTGAAGACTCATGTCTCTTCAAGAATCCTCCAAACCTTCAGTGCCAGATGGGGACTGCTGAGACATCCAACTTGTGGACTGAGCTACTACTGGGGTTTCAGCCTCTTCAGAGTATTGATTGCCATTGTTGGACTACCCAGAGTGTATCATGGAGACCAGTACAGGAATCAAGACAGGACCTCATTTGGTAACCATGGGAAGGGAAATCCCCAGTGTGGAGCACAAGGGCAGAACTGATGGTGGCTTGGGCTTGCCAAGGAGGAGCCTTCAAACATGACATCTTTCAGCCTAATAAAAAAAATCATAAGCCAAAGATGCTAAAATCTATGATATATGTGGCAAACAGTAAACTTCTGCATGGAGAATTTTGAGAGAGACTGAGAAAAAGATGAAAAACATGTTTGACAGAATGTATGAGCTCTGGTGGGGTGGGGGGGCAGAGAGGGGCCCAGGGGTCTAGATTTGATTTGAAATTTTGTATGAAATGCACGTGCCTCAATAAAAAAATTGGCTTTGAAAAAAGAAATGTAGCAGACAGACCCAGGACCCTCACTCCATGCTGCCACTCAAGTCCCAGATAGGAGTTGCATCAGCCCATTCTTTTACTTAGTCTGACCCAGGTCCCTCACTTGATACTGCCCATCAAATGCCACCCACTAGATTCAGATCAGTAGCCTCAGCTGTGAACTTTCTCTATGAGTCTGACTGAGTTCCCTCCTCCAGCACCTCCACTTCTAGCCCAGAGCCCACCTGGGAGCCTCATTTGTGATCTGTCCTGGACCAGGCCCAGACCCAGCAGGGAGCCATGATCTACTTTTTCAGAGAATCTTTCTGGACCTTGCTTTGCATTACTGTTTCATGCCCAGGCCCAGCTGGGAAGGCACACCAGGAGACTGTCTTAGACTTTGCCCAAATGATATCACACAACCTCTAAGGCCCTTGCATCACTTTAGTTACCAGTGAATTGTAGTTACTCCAGTTTTTCAGTCCACTGAGAATCCGAGGGACTGACCTACTCCCTTCCTGACCTGAAATCAGCCAACTACAGGCAACAGGAAAAACAGAAACAAACTTCTACTCAACATAGGCAGACTAGAATCTCATACCAGAAATACAACCAACCAAATAAATCACAAAACACAAGTCATTTGAAAGACCAAGGTCATATGCTCCCCCCACCCAATCAGTCCTATAGACATGTTCTACAGAAGCTTGGGACACAGAATTTAAAAGAAAAATTATAAACATGACCAAAGAATTGAGGGAATTCAAAGAGGATGCAAACACCTAAATGAACATAATTGAAGTCCAAGAAAGCACAAACAAATGGCTGAATGAATCAAATAGAAGAGAGCATATCAGGACCAGATAAAAGATGAAATAGAGGAGTTGGAAGAATCAATGAATGAAAATGATAAATTAAAAACACAAGAAAGAAATATAAGCAGGGCGTGGTGGCACACGCCTTTAATCCCAGCACTTTGGAGGCAGGGGCAGGCGGACTTCTGTGAGTTCAAACCCACCCTGCTCTACAGAGCAAGCTCCAGGCCAGCTAGGACTAAAGGGAGACCCTGTCTCAAAAAAGGCCAAACAACAACAACAACAAAAGAAATATATAGGAACTTTGGGACACCAGATAAAGACTAAATCTACAAATTATAGACAGAGGAGATGAATCTCAAGTTAATGGCATAGATTAGATCTCTAATAAGATTATAAAGGAAAACATCCACAAATTAAGGTAAGACATACTCATACAAATAAAGAGGCACATGAAATACCAAATATATAGGATCAGAGAAGAAACTCCCTGTGGCATAATATAGTTAAAACAGTCAATATTCAGAACAAAGAAACGGTATTGAAAGTTGTGAGAGAAAAGCCACAAGTCAAATAATAGGAAAACTCATCAGAACAACAGCTGGCTTCTCAGTGGAAACTTTAAAATTAGTCAGAAGAGCCTATAGCAATGTACTCCAAATTCTAAAAGATCACAAGTGCCAACCCAGACCACTCTACCCACAAAATTTATCTGTTATAGTTGAAGGAGAAAGAAAAAGTTTCCCTGACATAACAGGCTAAAACATTTCATATGCACATAAAGAGTCCTGTGGAGAATACAGGAAGCAATTCTTTAACTGAAGAGAGGAATAAGCAGAGCCAAGAGGCTACATATAGGGAAATGTTACAATTAAACACAAAATAGGACTAAGAATGCAAACAACAAAACAAAATGCATACATTAAAATATTTTATTTATTATTATTTTATGTGTATGAATGTACTGCCTGCATGCATGTAAGTGCACCCATGTCGTGCAATGCCCATGGAGGTCAGAAGAGGGCATCAGACCCCTTGGAACTGGATTTATGGACAGTTGTTAGCCATCATGTAGGTGCTGGCAATTAAACCCAGGTGCACTATAAGACTTGTCAGTGCTCTTGAACAACTGAGTCATCTCTCTGGTCCCCAACAATATACATACATTTTAAATAATAATAATAATAATACCCTCAATGCCTCAATCAAATGACACAGGTTAGTTTAATGGATTAAAAAACAAAATCCAGACCAGGCATGGTGGCACACACCTTTAATCCCAGGTCTCAGAAGGCAGAGGCAGGCAGATCTCTATGAGTTCAAGGGCAGCCTGGTCTATATATTGAGCTCCAGGCCAGCTGGGACTAAAGAGAGACCCTGTCTCAAAAAGGAACTCCCCCCCAAAAAAACCCCAAACCCATCTTTTTGTTGCTTACAGGTAACTCATTTTACTTTCAAGACTAGGCATCACCATCTTAGAGTGAAAGGATGGAAAAAAAGCAGGCCAAGTGCAGATGCTTCCAAGTGGCCCCAGTGTCTCAGCTCCCAGTGAGTGACAGAGGTCCAGATGACTCCCAGCAACTCCAGTGGTTTGGCTCCCTGTGGGTGACAGAGAGGAGGCCCAGACACCTCCCAGTTGCCCCAATGACTTAGCTTCTGGAGGGTGATAAGCCCAGAATCCTCTCAGTGGCCCCATTGGCTCAAGTCCCATGGGTGAGAGAAGAGAGGTCCAGATGCCTCCAGGGGCACCAGCAGCTTGACTCCAACAGGTGAGAGAGGAGAGGCCCAGATGTCTCTCAGCGGCTCACTGCAGTGACATCACAGACCCCCTACCCACGAGCTGAGGAATATCCCCTCCCTCTGCTCCAAACTAGCCTTCCCTGCCCCTGGACCCAGATACTGATATCTCAAACTAGCCATGAAGAACTGGTGGGTGAACCCTATGTGGTGCTGGGGTTCAAGCCTACCTGATTGCTACCAGTCTGGGCCTCTGGAGGAGCTCCTGACTAGCAGGGGAGAACTAGCTGGTCTATTCAGCAAAAAGTCAGAAGTGAAAACATCACGCCTAAGCAAACCAGCCTTTCCAACCCAATAAGAAGACAAAGGCATCTGAAGAATGCAAGCTAAGTCAGTCTTCAATTCAACAAAGAAACTAGTTACACAGCAGAATCACCAAAAGAAATCATCAACAAAAGAAAATCCACCAGCAAAAATCACAACAAAAAATAACATAAAAACCCAAATAAGTCTCCACTAAATACTACCAATCCTGCAGAAGACTCCTTTAATGAGGACCACCTAGATGTAACCCAGAACACAGATCTTAAAAGGACCATCATAAACATGATCAAAGAATTCAAGGAATGTATTAAACACACATACAAACAAATCAAAGCACTAAAAGAATATAGGGATATACTAAAAGATGACAATGATAAACTTCAGAATGAATTTATAAAATATATGGAAATACTGAAGAAAACTGAGGCTGAAATGAGAAAGGATATGGAACACTCAACCAGCCACCTAGAAAGGATGGGAGAAAGTTTCAGTAACAGAATGAATGAAGTAGAAAAATAGAATTGGACTGCTCAACCAAAGATTATGAAAAAATTATAAAAACATAGGAATGGAATAATCAGGAACACCATGAAAAGACCAAATCTACACATCATACATATAGAGGAGGGAGAGCAATCCCAGGATAATGGTATTGATCAGATTTTCAGCAGGATTGTAGAAGAAAATTTCCCCAAATTAAGGAAAGACATACCAATACAAATACAAGAAGCACACAGAACACCAAATAGATAGGACCAGAAAAGAAGTTCCTCACACCATATCATAGTAAAAACACTAGATGCTCAAAACAAAGAAAGAATACTGAAAGCTGCAAGAGAAAAACAACAAGTCACATATAAAGGAAAACTCATCAGAATTACACCTGACATTTTAATGCAAATGATGAAAGCCAGAAGAACTTGGACCAAAGTATTCCCAGTCCTAAAGGATTATAGATGTCAACTCAGAATGCTTTACCCAGAAAAAATTGTCTATTATAGTTGAAGGAGAAAAGAAAATCTTTCATGACATAAATAGGCTGAAAGATTTATGTCCAGAGAACCAGCCCTTCAGACAATACTTGAAGCAATACAAAGAGCAGAAGAAAGGAATGACTATATCCAAGTGGCAACAGACAGGAGTTAATGAAGGTATAACTGTGGCGATACAAACCTAGACCAAGAATGCAAACAGAAACTAAAATGATGGGAAGCAATATATATCACTTAATTAGAACTTTAAATATCAATGGACTGAACTCCCCAATCAAGAGGCATAGATTAGTAGAATAAATTAAGAAACAAAATCCATCTTTTTGTTGTCTGCAAGAATCCCATCTCACCTTCAAGGACAGGCCTTATCTGAAGGTGAAAGGGAAGAAAAAATATTCCAAGCAAAGGGCACTAAGAAGCGAGCAGCAGTTGCTTGTAGGTAAAAAGGAAGCCACTTGTGGCTTCTTTGTGCTACATTACCTGCTTGTCTGTTTACACCAAAACCTGGCCCTAGGCTGGATTTGCCTGCACACTGGCAAACCTTGAGACTGCCTACTCATGGTATTTACAGAACATGAGGCACAGGGTCTGAAACCAGGCCCTGAGATGTGATGTCACTCAGGGTATAAAAACAGAATGCTGTGGACTAATAGATGGATTTTCCCTTTCACCATCATCTGGGGAGTCCTCGAGTTTGATAACTTTGTGTGCGTGAATTAGGCCCGTTAGGCACTGGGCTTGTGGTTGGCGCTAGTCGGTTTTGGCTGGAAAGGGGTCGCTCTGCAGACCACCAGCCTGGGAAGTGTGTGTTGGTTTGGGTAGCTGGTTTTTTTTTTTTAATTTTTTAAATTTATTTTATTAATTTTATTTATTTTTGTATGTGTATGAATGTACTGTCTGCATGCAAGTTTGTGCACCCGTGTCGTGCAATGCCGCGGAGGTCAGAAGAAGGTGTCGGATTCCCCTGGAACTGGAGTTCTCCTGGAATTGGAGTTTCAGACGGTTCTCGGCCGCCATGTGGGTGCTGGGGATCGAACCCGGATCCTCTGTAAGAGTGGTCGGTGCTCTTAACCAATAGGCCATCTCTCCAGCCCTGGGTAGCTGGTTTTAACTGGACCGAGTCCTGCAGCTAGCCACCAGGTCTGTGTGACCTGGGAGTGTGGATCCCCGCCCGACAGGTTGGTTTTATTCAGCCATAGAACGATGGTGGCAGTCGCTGCAGGCCAAGAGCTTGAGTCCAGATGAGTAAGCCGGGACAGGCTGGGCTGTGGGAACACCACATCCTGCTGAAGCTTCTTGTCCTAGCTTCAGCTCCCAGCAGCTTCTCCTCCCCATCCTCCCCCAGGTTCTGCAGGTGCAGTGAGACCATCAGTTGCTATTCTAATATAAGGCAAAATATACTTCAAATTAAACCTAATCAGAAGAGATGAGGTGGGTCACTTCATTCTTATCAAAGGAACAATTAACCAAGAAGATATCACAACCATGAATATATACACACCAAACTCTGTTGCACCAAACTTTATAAACACAATTCTATAGGACTTTAAGGTACAGATTAATCCCAACACAGGAGTAGTAGGGGACTTCAATTCCCCACTGTGTCAATTAGACAGGTCAACCAGACAAAGAATAAACAGAGAGACATTTGAACTGAACAAACAATATAGCAAAAGGACCTTACAGACAGCTACTGAATATTCGAATCACCGAAGCACAAAAGAATATACTTTCTGCACGGCATGGTGGCACACACCTTTAATCCTAGCACTTGGGAGGCAGAGGCAAGTGGATCTCTGTGAGTTCAAGTCCAGCCTGGATTACAGAGCAAGTTCCAGGCCAGCTAGGGATACAGGGAGACCCTATCTCAAAAAGACCAAATATATATATATATATATATNNNNGAATCTTCCATCCAAACACCAGAGAATATACTTTCTATTCAGCACCTCATGGAACTTTCTCCAAAATTGACCATATACTGGGCACAAAACAAACCTCAACAAATTCAAAAATTGAAATAATTCCATGCATTCTATCAGACCATGATGCAATAAAGCTTAATATCAACACCAGAAGAAGCCTAGTGATATCATGAACTCATGGAGATTAAACACCACACTCTTTTTTCTTTTAATTTTTTTTATTATTATTATTTATCTTTGTATGTGTATGAATGTACTGTCTGCATGCAGGTCTGTGCACCCGTAAACACCACACTCTTGAATAATGAAAGGGTCAAAGGAGAAATTAAGAAAGAAAGAAAAATATTCCTGTAATTAAACAAAAAGGAGACTACAACACAACAAAACCTTTGGGACACTTTAAAAGCAGTCCTAAGAGGGAAATATATAACTCTAAGTGCCTACCTTAAAAAACCAGAAAGAGCACAAATAAATGACTTAATACTGCAACTAAAGACACTTGAAAGGCAACAACAAATGAATCCCAACCCCAACAGACAAGAATAAATAACAGACATCAGAGCAGAGATTAATGAAATAGAAACAAAGAAAACAATACAAAGAATCAATGAGTCTAAGAGTTGGTTCTTTTAAAGGATGAACAAGATTGACCCTTGGACCAGTTAACCAAAAGAAAGAAAGAGGAACTCCAAATCAACAAAATTAGAGATGAAAGGGGAAACACCACAACAGATAATAAAAAGACCCAGAATATTATATAAGAATACTTTAAGAACCTATACCCGCTGGGCGTGGTGGCTCACGCCTTTATTCCTAGCACTCGGGAGGCAAAGGCAGATCTTTGTGAGTTCAAGGCCAGCCTGGTCTATAGAGTGAATTCCAGGACAGCTGGGGCTACAGGAGAGCCTGTCCAGAAAAGACCAAAAAAGAAAAGAAAAAAAAAAAAAAACAAAAACCCAAAAAACCCTATACCTTATTAAATTTGAAAACCTAAAAGAAATGGATATATAAAATCATGGGAATCACCAAAGTTTTACCAGGAAGAGATCAACAGCTTAAACAGACCCATAGCATATACGGAAATTGAAAACCTCCAAATGACAAAAAAGGCCAGGCCCATATGCATTTATGGCAGAATTCTATCAGACATTTAAAGAGGACCTACAACCAGTATTACTTAAGTTATTCAAAAGGGTAGAAACAGAGGAAAATCTCCCAAATTCCTTCTATGAAGCCAGCATCACTTTAATACCCAAACCAGGCAAAGATACCGCCAAAAAAGAAAACTATAGACCCATATCCTTAATGAATATAGATACAAAATTTCTCAAAAAATACTTGCAAACTACATACAGGCACACACCAGAAAGGTCATCCATCATGATCAAGTTGGATTTATGACAGAAATGCAGGGAAGGTTCAATATAAGTAAATCAATAAATGTCATAAATCTTATAAATGGACGGAAAGACAAAAACCAATGGTCATCACAATTGATGCAGAAAAGGCCTTTGATAAAATTCAACATGTGGGGCTGTAGAGATGGCTCAGCGGTTAAGAGCACTGACTGCTCTTGCAGAGGACCTGGGTTCGATTCCCAGCACCCACATGGTGGCTAGGAACCATCTTTAACTCCAGTTATAGGGGAAACCGATGCCCTCTTCTGACCTCCGCAGTATTGCACGACAGGGGTGCACCTACTTACATGCAGACAGTACACTCATACACCTAAAATAAAAAAATAAAAAATAAAAAAATTCAACATGCCTTTATATGTAAAGTCTTAGAGGGAATTGGACTGAACTTTAATTTAACATAATTAAAACTGTATACAACAAACCCACAGCCAACATTATTCTAAATGGAGAACAATTAGAAGCATTCCCTTTAAAGTCAGGAGCCCAGCAAGTCTGCCCACTATGTCCACTCCTTTTCAGTATAGTGCTTGAAACTCTTGCCAGAGCGATAAGACAAGAGAAGGAAATTAAAGGAGTGCTAATAGGAAAAGAGGAGGTCAAACTATCTCTTTTTGCAGATGATATATATTATACTTAAGGGATACCAAAATTCCACCAGAAAACTTGTAGTAATGAATAACAATTTCAGTAAAGTGTCAGGTCACAAAATTAATCTACAAATATCAGTAGCCTTTCTATATGTCAACAACAAGCAATTGGAGAAGAGGTACATGGGAACCCTCTCATTCGCAATATCCTCAAAAAATAAATATCTGGGAACTAACCTGAATAAAGACATTAAAGAATTCTATAATGAAAATTTTGAATCTTTGTAGAAGGAGATTGAGGAAGACACCTGAAGATGGAAGGACCTTCCATGCTGGTGGATTGGAAGAATTAATATAATAAAAGTGTCCATCCCACCCAAAGTAATATACAGATTCAGTGTAATCCCAATCAAAATCCTCATGACTTTCTTCACAATAGAAAGAATATGCTAAAATCCAAATGGAAAAGCAAGACCCCAGATAGCCAAAGCAACCCTGAGCATGAAGAGTAATTTGGGTGGGGGGGATTACTATACCAGATTTAAACTATATTATAGAGCTATGGGCATAAAAAGAGCATGGTACTAGCACAAATATAGACCCATAGATCAATGGAATAAACTGAAGACCCAAACTTGAGTAGACACAATTTCAGTCACCTGATATTTGACAAAGGAGCCAAAAACACTCAATGTCGGAAAGGGAGTATCTTCAACAAAAGATGCTGGCAAAACTGGATCACCACTTGCAGAAGAATGAAACTAAACCCCTACCTTTCTCATATACAAAAGTAAACTCTAAATGGATCAAAGACCTCAATGTGAAACCTGAAACTCTGAAAATGTTAGAAGGAAACATTGGCAGTAACCTATGAGATATAGGTATAGGAAGAGACTTTCTAAATCAGACAGTAGTTGCCCAGGAAATAAGGTCAACAATCCACAAATGGGACCTCATTAAACTAAAAAGCTTCTGTACAGCAAAAGAAACAATCAATGAAATAAAGAGAATGCCCACAGAGTTGGAGGAAATCTTCACCAGTGACACATCCAGAGTATATAAATTACTCAAAGAACAAAAGATCGAGAAACAAAAGACCCAATTAATAGATGGGCTAAAGATCTGAATAGAGTCTTCTCAAGAGAAGAAGTAAAGATGGTTAAGAAACATTTTCAAAAGTGTTCAGCATTGTTAGTAATTAAGGAAATGCAAATTAAAAGCACTTTAAGATTTCATCTTACCCCAGTAAGACTGGCCCTGGTTAAGAAAACAAATGACACCAAATGCTGGAGAGGTTGTGGGGAAAGGGGTACACTCATTCACTGCTGGTGGGAATGCAAACTTGTGGAACCCCTATGGAAAGCAGTGTGGAAAACTATTAAAAGGCTATTAAGGGGCTGGAGAGATGGCTCAGCGGTTAACAGCGCCAACTGCTCTTACAGAGGACTGGAGTTCAATTCCCAGCACCCACATGGCAGCTAAGAACTGTCTTTAAGCCGGGCATGGTATTGCACACCTTTAATTGGGAGGCAGAGGCAGGTGGATCTCTGAGTTCAAGAGCAAGCTCCAGGCCAGCTGGGACTAAAGGGAGACCCTGTCTCAAAAAGAACAAAAAAAAAAAAAAANGAAACAATACAACGAATCAATGAGTCCAAGATGTTGGTTTTTTCAAAGGATGGGGCACCCAAACTAAAGTCATCCGAACTTTTCTGAACCAAGATTGACCCTGTTGGACCCAGTTAACCAAAAAGAAAACGATAAAGAGGAACTCCAAATGCGTACACAAACAATTAGAGATAGATAGGGCTCCCTCGTCGCCCCGTTATACTATCGTCTTTACAACTCACCAACAGATAATAAATAAGACCCAAGAATATTATATTTTAAGAAGTACTTTTAAGAACCTATACCCGCTGGGCGTGGTGGCACACGGCCTTTTATTCCTAGACTCGGTGCGGCCAAAGGCCAGATCTTTGTATGAGTTCAATGTCGGCCAGCTGGTCTATAGAGTGAATATCCAGGACAGCTGGGGCTTTCGGGCTACAGGATGTAGATCTGTCATGAAAAGACACAAAAGCACCAATGGCAAAACAAAACAAATAACAAACATTCTCATTAGGTCCTTCTGTATTGGCCACTATCAAGGTCCTACGCAGGCCAGTAATAATCAAGGAAGGCGAGAACAGCAACTAGCCGCACAAGCAGACGCATCAGAGGCCAGAGCCAGAGCCTGAGATGCACACACAGATCAAAACCCTATACCTTATAAATGTGAAAACCTCTAAAATAAATGGATATATCAAAATATGGATATCACCCCAAAGTGTGTCTCCTAGATCGGAGCAACACGTTGAACTAGGAAACCCAGAGCCATACGGAAATGTGAAAAACCTCCAAATTGACAAAAAAAGGCCAAGGCCAGAGGCATTGGAGGGCAGGAATTCTATTCAGAAGTAAAGAGGACCTACAACCAGGAGGAACGGAATGGGATGCAATAAAGGGGTAGACCATCAGAGGCAGGAATATAAGCGCCCACAATGCCTTCTAGGAAGCCCGGCAGCCAAGCAGCACGGTTGATTATGACCCCAATTTACCAGGCAAAGAGTACCGCCAAAAATAGAAAAAAGTGATAGTGACCCATATCCTTGATTATGAATATAGATACAAAATTTTCTCAAACATAATACTTGCAAACACTCCTATACAGGCACCACAACCAGACAACGGTTCAATCCATCTATCTGATTCACGTTGATTATGCAGAAATGCAGGGAGGTAATATTAAGGTAAATCACTCAATGGTCATAAAATCTTATAAATGGGACGGAGGATTAGACAATAAACCAATGGTCATCACATATGATGCAGAAAAGGCTTTCTTTTTTGATTTAATAAAATTCAACATGTGGGGTGGGGCTTTTAGAGATGGCTCGATCAGCGGTTAAGAGCCACTGCTGGCTCTTGCAGAGGGACTGGGTTCTATTCCCCGCACCACATGGTGGCTATTGGAACCTAATCTTTAACTCCAGGCTTATAGGGGAAACATGATGCCCTCTCTTTGACCTCCGCAGTATGCACCATCGACTCAGGGGCTGCTGCACTACTTAATGCAGACAGTCCACTCATACACCTAAAATAACAAAATAACCCAATAAAAAATTCAATGCCTTTATTGTAAAGTCCTTAGAGGGCATTGGACTGAACTTAATTTAACATTAATTAAAAAACTGTTATACTAACAAACCTACAGCCAACCATTATTTATAATGGAGAACAATTAGAAGCATTCCTCTTACAGTAGGGAGCCCAGCAAGTCTGCCCACTATCTCCACTCCACTCCATTTCTTTTTTTTTTAAAAAAAAAAAAAAAAAAAAAAAATAAGACAAGAGAAGGAAAAATTAAAGGAGTACTAATAGGACCAGAGGGAGGTTCAAACTATCTCTTTTGCAGGACGATGATTATAATATAACTTAAGGGGCTACCAAAACTTCCACCAGAACTAACTTGTCGTATTAGTAATGAATAACCACTTTCTAGTAAGTGTCAGGTCCACAACCATTAATCTACAAATTTCAGTAGCCTTTTCTTATGTCACCAACACGCACTTGGAGTAGCGTACATGGGAACCTCTCCATTCGCAACTATCTTCAAAAAATAAATATCTGGGAACTAACCTGAATAACGATCATAAATACATTTTAAAGAATTCTATAATGTAATCATTTTGAATTTTGTCGAGTGATTGAGGAAGATACCTGAAGATGGAAGGACCTTCCATGCTGGTGATTGGAAGAATTAATATAATAAAAGTGTTCATCCCCACCCCAAAGTAATATACGGATTCAGTGCAATCCACTCACAACTCCTCATGCCTTTCTTCACAATAGAAAGAATATGCTAAAATCCAAATGGAAAAGCAAGACCCCAGATAGCCAAATCAACCCTGAGACTGTTGACCGAGTAATTTGGGTGGGGGGCTTACTATACCAGATTTCAAAATACATTATAGAGCTAGGGGCATAAAAAGGAGGCATGGTTACTCAGCCACAACTTAGACCCATAGATCCAATGGAATAAAATTGAAGACCAAAACTTAGACACATGCAATTTCAGCCACTGATATTTGACAAAGGAGCCACAAACATACACTCAATGTCGGAAAGGGAGTATCTTCAACAAAAAGCTGTGGCAAAAACTGGATCACCACTACTTGCAGAAGAATGGAACTAAACCCTTACATTTCTAATATACAAAAGAAACTCTAAAAATGGATCAAAGACCCTCAATGTGAAACCTGAAACTCTGAAAATGTTTAAAAGGAAACATTGGCAGTAGTAACCTATGATATATAGGTATAGGAAGAGACTTTCTAAATCGAATAGTGTTGCCAGGAAACTAAGGTCAAAAATCAATTAGTGGACCTCATTAAACTAAAACGCTTCTGTACGCAAACGAAACCAATCAATGAATAAAGGAATGCCCACAGAGGTTGGAGGAAATCTTCACCGTGACACATACCAGGAGTCATATAAATTACTCAAAGAACAAAAGATCGAGAAACAAAAGACCCAATTAATAGATGGGCTAAAGATCTGAATAGCGACTTCACAAGGAGAAAGAAGTTAAAGTGGTAAGAAACATTTTCAAAAGGGTTCAACACTGTTAGTAATTAAGGAAGGAAATGCAAATATTCAAAAGCACTTTTAAGATTTCATCTTACCCAGTTAAGACTGGCCCTGTAAGTAAACAAAGGACCCCACATGCTGGAGAGGTTGTGGGGAAGGGGTACACTCTCATTCACTGCCTGGTGGGAATGCACACTGTGGACACCCATATGGAAAGCAGTGTGGAAAAAATTTTTTAAAAAATGTATTTGTTGGGGCTGGAGGGAGATGGCTCAGCGCGTTAACCGCGCCAACGCTCTTACAGAGGGACTGGAGTTCAATTCCCAGCACCCCAATGGCACTAAGAACTGTCTTAAGCGGGGGGGCCTGGTTATTACACCTTTTACTTGGGAGTGACGAGGCAGGTGGATCTCGGTTCAAGAGCAAGCTACAGGCCAGATGGGACTAAAGGAGACCCTGTCTCAAAAAGAACAAAAAAAAAAAAAAAAAAAAAAATCAAAAAAGGCTATTACAGTGAAACCTACCATTTGGCCCAGTCATACCACTCCTGGGTCTAACCAGAGGATTCACCCTGTTTCAGAGATATGTGCACATCTATTTTTATTGCTGCTCTTTTTCACAATAGTGAAGACCTGGAAGCAACCTAAGTGTCCCTCAGCTGATGAGTGGATAATGAAATGTGATACATTTACACAATAGAGTTCTATGTAGCAGTAAAGAAAGATGACATCATGAAATTTGCAGGTAAATGGATGGAACTAGAGGTTGTTATGTTAAGTGAAGTAACACAGACTGAGAAAAACAAGCAACATATGTTGTCCCTCATTTGTGTATCCTAGCACCAAATCCTTATATGTAAGTACATACCATGATGTAACTGCAGGAACCAGGTAGATGTAAAGGAACCAGGAAGGTAAACAGAAAGGTAACCTGAGATAGAAGACTAGAAGGTGACAGGTGTTACTAAGGGAGAAATGGCAATTTATATCACCAATTAACTCAGATGCATTACCGTTTTTATCAGCCTTTAAACCAATGTTGTTTAATATACACATATTTACTTTTACTAAGCCCATGAAAGAAAACAGCCAGAATTGACTAGAGACCAAGACAACAGCTCCAGAGAAAGTAGACTGTTTTGCTTCTCATCCACCTGTGCCCCTTTTCTAAGCCTAGGGAACAATCTGCGGAAGAGGGGGCACGGTAAAATGTAAGGGTGGCGATTGGGGTGAATGGTGAAAGTACAGCAATATAGACTGGACACTCATTTGATCAACTTGATTGAACATACAAGCCCCCTCTGCTGGATGGTGGGACCCATGAGCTGTGTGGGTTTGGGCACAACTGCTCGCAAATTGGTTTTACATGAAGGATGCTTGTACTCACAAATTATCACTTATTGTTAAAAAAATGAAAACAAAACAAAACAAAACAAAAAAACAGAGAAAGATGCAGAATAGTTATGGCAGAATGCATGATCTGGGATGGGTAGGGGTGGGGTGGGGGGAAGGGAAGGGGATATATGCCTGAACTGAATTGGAAAATGGTGTATGAAATACACAAAGCATCAATAAAAAAAAGAAAAATTATATTCTAGGAACTATAAAAAAAATTAAGGGAGAAATGGATAAAATCAGGGTATCTAAATTAGAAGGGAGTGGAAGAGTTAAAGAAGGAAAGGGGGTGAGATAAAGGGGGGAAAAGGACCCCAAGAGAAGTGGTGTCATAGGAGACTGGAAGTATAAAGGGAGAAATGAGGATACTTTAAATGGAGAAGGCATTGAGAAGACATGGGGGGAGGGCTAGACAGGCAAAGGGAGAGTGAAGAGATAAATAATGCATTGCTAGGGTAAAAAGAACCTGAGAGAGTAATATTAGTCTAACAGTCTATTGACAAATATACAAACAATACCTCCACGAGACCACGTGGAAAGATGAAGGATGCATATCAAGAAACAGTATCAAACAGGAGAAACCTTTCTTTGAGTTGTTGGCCAGGATAGTTCGAGAGACTCCCAAAATTACACAGGCTGTTGTCACATTCGTTGATTCCCTCCCAGAACCTGAAGTTAAGACCCTATTGCTGAAGAAAGGACATTCTTCAGAGACTGGATCTTGAGCAATGGACCTGGATCTGACCTGGAAGCCACCACCCCTGAAGGCTAGCTCTCACAGCTGTGGAGAGCACTATGCAAGCCACTAAAGGAGATCATCAACAGATGGTCCAACATCAGACTCAAGACCAAATATTCATGTCGATGACAACAAAGTGGAAGGAAACTCATGTGTGGCAATGTTAATATAGCCAGATGCACACATCTAGAGAGATCATAGAGCTTAGACAATTCCACAAGGTAGATACATCCCTAGGCTAAGGAAACATTTTACTAACTCCAAAAGAAATATCCTTACTTTTACAGACAAATATCCCAGACACCACTCAGAAAAGAAGCTTATTTTACTCCAGATGAGAATAGTACAGAGTCCCACAACTGGACACACACAGACATGATCTGTGAATAGCTCATGCGTAGGTGAAAATCTACAATGCAGCTTCTACACAAAAGACCCAAGCATCATAGAACAAGGACCAAGGAAGGCATTAACTACCTCTTAACTCTTGTTAAGGAAGCTCTTCCATGCACCAGGAGACAAGGAACCCAAAACGGCCTGAATGACCAAACTATGAACATTAGGAGTCTATAGAATGTGGTTCCATGGACAGGCTGCCTATATTCAGTTTCACCCACCCAGGGCTCAGGGCATACTGGGAAAGAGGGGGTGTAAAGATTGTAAAAGCCAAGGAGGTGGTGCAAGACCAAATGGAAATGAATCTTACCAGCTTGGTATCAGCATGCACAAGTTCCATGCAAGCTCAGCTGGATCAGTAGAACAGTAGAAATGGGTAGCAGAGCCCAACTTTGGTTGAGGAAATATTGACAGCACATGGTGGTCAGGTGAGGAAGACCTGGCCTTCTTTAGAAAAGAGACTCTGGCCGGGCGTGGTGGCGCACACCTTTAATCCTAGCACTCGGGAGGCAGAGGCAGGTGGATCTTTGTGAGTTCAAGGCCAGCCTGGTCTACAGAGTGAGTTCCAGGACAGCTGGGGCTACAGGGAGACCCTGTCTCAAAAAGACAAAAAAAAAAAAAAAAAAAAAAAAAAAAAAAAAAAAAAAAAAAAAAAAAAAAAGAAAAGAGACTCTGATTCAAAAGGTTTATCTACTGGACAAACTTGTCAGGCCATGAAAGGAAACAGCCAGAATGGACCCAGAGTCCAAGTAAACAGCTCAGAGAGAGTGGATTTTACTTCATCCACCTGTGCCCCTTTTCTAAGGCCTAGGGAACAATTGCGGAAGAGGGGGCATGGTAGTTAATGTAAGGGCTCTGCGCTTCGGAAGGTGAATGGTGAAACTAGCACTGTAGTTGGACACTCATTTGATCAACTTGATTGACACAAACAACCTGTCACCCCCCAACTGGATGTTGGGGCTGGTGGGGTTTGGCGACCACAACAGCCCTGCAAAATGTGTTTTGCCACGAAGGATGTTTGTACTCTGGATTATCACTTATAGCTAAAAAATGAAAAAAAAAACTGAGAGAAAGATGCAGGACAGTTATGGCAGAATGCATGATCTGGGATTGGGTGGGGGTGGGGGGGGAGGGAAAGGGAAATAAGCCTGAACTGAATTGGAAAAAATGTATGAAATGCACAAAGCATCAATAAAAATTAAATTAAAAAAAAAAAGAAGAGACTCTGGATAGGCTGACTAGAGCTCAGAGGAAGAGCTGGCACTGAGGAGTGAGCAGGGAGGGAAATTTGGCACAATAGATTCTAGCAGGAATGATGACAGAAGATGTGAAGTCTCGGGGGGTGGCGGGGGGCGGGAGTGGGAGGCAGGGAGGATGCCAAGGGAGAAGCAGGTATAATCTCAATGCCAAAAATAAACTCAGTCACTAAAAGCTGTTGACCAGTGGTCCCATAGACTCTCAAATAATACTGGCTATTGGCTCTGCTCTTTTTTACCCACCAGAACTGGGTGGCAAGACCCTATTGCTGAAGACACTACATATATGATCTGCAGAACAATCAAGGAGAAGTTAAATTGCTGCTGACTTCAGAATCTCATCTCCACTGGCTGGTGTTCACAGTGCTTCCTGCATGCTACCAGAAGGAAAAAAAATCATCATCAGTTTCCCAGCTGTGGACTACAATAACAACTGACCTGGCAAGATATGCCCACTGGTGCAAAAGGGGGCACAAATATGGGTGTAACCAAGCATTCTTTAATTGGATTTACTGTCCACTTCCTAAGATATAGTCCATGCCTGACATTGACATCAGACTTAGGAAACCTGAGGTAGAGAGCACAAGACATAGGGGAGAACCTAATACTAGTTTTCTATGAAATAGTTACATTAAACTTAGTGACTTATTGTTATACCCATAGATTAATGAATCTCACAACTCTCACCAGAGAAGAAGTTTCCTTATGGAACAGATGCTGATTAATACAGAAACTCACAACTGGCCAACATGCAAAGAATAATAGGCTGCAGACTGCTTATCCAGAATAGGACACTTATTTCAAACTTCTTCCTCCAAAGGTTCAGGGATCAGGGGGGAAGAGACAGAAGAAAAATTGTAAGAGCCATAGGTAGTGGGTGACCACAAGGAAACAAGAGTTTTCCAGACAGCTGATCAGCTACTCATATGGACTCATGGTGACAGCATGCACATGTCACATTCAAGCTCAAACCAGAAAATAACCCAGCATAGACATGAGGAAGTGGGTAAGAAGCTCCAACCCCACCTAAGGAAATTGTGGCAAGAGATGGTTGCTGGGGGGGCAGAGACAGCCTCTTTTAAGCACAGGACTCTTGGTAGATTAACTAGGCCAGTAGATAGACTCATGCTAAAGCATATTTGGAAACAAAAATTAGACTCTATAGGCCTTATTGTATATATATATATATATATATATATATATATATATATATATGTAATATACATATATACATGTAGTGTGTGTATTTTTCAATAGGTTTTCAATGAATACATTTCCTTCTGTCTTTTCACACAACANGGGGCAATAAGAAGATGGGTGAATAGGGGCAGGGATCTAAATATTAAATTATATGAAAATTACAAACATTTAATAAACATAAAGTGAGCACAAAATTAACAGTAAAAATACATGGTATGAAATTACTTAATTTTTAAAAGTTTAAACCCATTATCTAAAGCGTCGCACTTAAAAAAAGAAGTCTAGCAGGAAGATATCAAAGGGAAGGTGACTACTGGAACTGTCTCTGTTAAAGAGTAGAATTGTGGCCACAGTATTTAGGTTTATGCTTTGTAGATTCAGATAGAAAAATCAGTCATTCAGCATGTAACATGTACAGCTTAGCCAAACATATGTATCTCTATGATGAGACTGAGCCAAAGTTAAATATAAAGCCTGGCGTGGTGGTGCCCACCTTTAATCCCAGCACTTGGAAGGCAGAGAAAGGTGAATCTCTGTGCTTGAGGCCAGGCTGGTCTACATAGCAAGTTCTACAGGGAAACCCTGTCTCAAAATACAAAAAACAAAAAACAAAAAACCAACAACAGAGAGTTAAATATCAAAGTTCTAGAGAAAGTCAACCTTTATCACTGTGGTACAAGTCTATTTGGCACTGTCTTTCCTTAGTAAAGTATTGCCTTACCCTCTGGAAGCAGTCTGTGGGGAGCAATGCAGAGTTTGTTAATGCCTGTGCTGTTTTATAAAAATCTGTATCACAAATTGGTTTTACATGAAGGATGCTTGTACTCACAAATTATCACCTATTGTTAAAAAAAATGAAAACAAAACAAAACAAAAAAGCAGAGAAAGATGCAGAAAACTTATGGCAGAATGCACGATCTGCGATGGGTAGGGGTGGGGTGGGGGGGAAGGGAAGGGGATATATGCCTGAACTGAATTGGAAAATGATGTATGAAATACACAAAGCATCAATAAAAATAAATTAAAAAAAATCTGTATCACAATAATTTTAGGCAAGATAGAGCATCAATGACAAGGACTGCAGGTCCCCTGAGCCCAAGTTAATGTCCTGGTCTTGCTGAAGAAGTGACTGAATCCCTATCCTGGCTCTTGGCAGGAGCCATCTGGCAATGGCCCTGGAGTATCGACAAAGGACCATTAAAGTTATGTTATTGCCTTCTCTCTTTTAAGTGGAGATCATTGTAAATTCACTTGCAGATGCAATAAATAATCCAGAGAGATTTCCACAAACCATTTACCCAGATTCCCCTAAATGGTGACATCTTACACAATATACGACAATGTCACAGTTAGGGCACTGACAATACAGGTGACCTAACAGATTTTTCAAGTTTTGCTTGAACTGGTTCGTTCATATGTGGATATGCACTAAATTGTATTTTCATGAGATATATGTTGTAAATTGAGTGTCACAGAACTACTGTGGTATTGATAATTATGATATTTTTTCTCCTATACAATTTTATAATCTCTGTAGGTTTTTGTATTGCTTTTTTTTTTTTTTTTTTTTTTTTTTTTTTATTTTTTATATTTTTTTCTTGGATACCTCTGGAGTGAATTTTGCCTAAGGACTATATCAAATTTGTTTGTTTCTTCTACAGATGTTGGTTGCTGCAGAAGCAAGCATAGAAATGCTACCCTTCCTACAAAGAACTGTTTTGGCTATCAGAGGGGTGCAGATAGGGAGGGTGGTCTAAAAATGATAAAAAAATATTGTATGTCAGATCCTCCTGGAAGTTATGGAAAGTTGTTAGCTGCCATGTGGGTGCTGGGATTCAAACCTGGGCCCTCTGCAAGAGCAGCCAGTGCTCTTAACCATGGAGTAATCGCTCCAGTGGCTGAGCTCAAAAGTTCTAATATTCTAAAATCTACTGTCCATCCAGAAAAAAATTAAAATTTTAAGGATTTCTTTTTCTTTCTGCTGTTTAAGTTCATTCCAGAAAGATTTTTTTCTTGTTCTTCTTTGATAAATTTTAAAATATTGTTTTTAGCTCCCCAAACATGGTGCAAGTTTAACAATTTCTTAGACACATTTTGATCCAAAGCATTATAAGAAAGTTATAGACTTGTTACATGTTATAGATGTATAAGTTCTAAATTTGAGGGGTGCTTGCTTTATTTGCTTTGTAAGGGTTTGTTTGGAGTTTGTGTATTTTTCTCTAATTTAATCTAGACCTGGGTACAAATTTAGCACATTTCTAATTGAATTGTGCTAAAACTTTTCATTGAAATGGCATAGTATTTTTAAACCTATAAAACTTGCCAAATAAAACAGTAATGCAAATGTTAGGAACTATTTTTGTTCGTTGATTTGTGTGCTTTTGTAATTTTTAATATATTTCTTAGTTTTAATAGATGTATTTTTTCAATATACTCCTGACCTGAGCACAAATTCAGTAGCACCTTAGCTACACTGTGCTCAAAAAGTTAATAGAAAAGAGAATTTTAAAGATATAGCTCTCTAGCACCAAGAAATTAATAGAAGTTTTCAGATATTTCGCTGCTATTATTTTGTTCATTTCTCTTTTCCACTCGCTCCTAACCTGGGCAGTAATAGTACAGGTCTCAGGCTGTACTGCAACGCAACACTTAGCATGAAGAATAAACACTTGATACAAGTCAGTCCCCACCCCCATAAAGGATAAATGACAGTTTTAAGTAATAATGTAGTGTTGCTTAAGGTTTTTAATGACACTTTAATTTTATGTGATTTTTTCCCCTATTTTGCACCTGCCAGGCACATATGTTGAAGCTTTCTGTCCTAGTGACTTCATATGAAAATTCTAGTGTAATTTTTAAAAGAAAGTTTTAAAAACTAATGCTAATGGTGGTTATAAATATGTAAAGCCGTTTATTTTCCAATTTTTCACCCATATTTATGCAAACACTCTTTTCCATTTTCAAAATTCAGATAAATTTTACTGACCCTTTAAAATTCAACATATTTTTGAAACACATTTCTTATTAACAGTATTGGGTAAAAATATGCTCCTATACTAAAATCCAATGATAATCCTAAAAAGGAAAACAAAAACTAGCATATATCAGTAGTAACACAAACATTTTAAAATAATCCCTGAATTTGTTCCATATTTATAGGCCCAACCCAATTACCAAAATCACTGGAATGCCTTTTTTTAAAAAGTTTTAAAGTAATCTCCATGTCACTAAAAGTCAAGGCCATTAGCCATTGAACTTGTCCCAGAGAGTGGCTAAGTCAATGATGAAAAAGTAAAAACCGTAAAACAATAAGCAAATTCTCGAAATTCCTTAGCCTGTTTTTCTTTCTGATGATATGTAGGTTTAAAAATAATAAAATTTTAAATAAAAATCAGTGAGCACAATACAACTTTAAGGACTGCTCAGTTTGTGCTTGGGTTAGGAACTAGCTTTAAAAAAAGAGCTGAAACAATAGAACAATAGTAGAAATGAATTCATGTTTTAAAGTCCTAAAATAACCATGCATTATATTGTCTTGTAAAGAAAGGTAATAGTTGGAATACATAAAGCATTAGGCTCAGTTAGATAAAATTAGGTTAGGTTAGATGAAGTTCAGTTGCTAGGTTATGTTGTAAGGTCAAATTAAAATTAAAATATAAATAACTTCTATTTTTCCTTTAGTATTCTTTTTTTCTTTTTTGTAAAATTAAGCTATGTATGAAGTCTTTTTGTTTTTAGCTGTTAATATTAGGATTATTATATCAAATTTAATTGGATTTTAATTGAATTGACATAAAGTACATCTTTAATTCACTTTCCTTTTGTATACTTTCTGTTTAATGTTGCTTACTTTTTCATATTACATTTTATTTTAGTTAATTTTCATTTTCATATTTAATGTAACTTGCTAATAATAAAAATGATGATGTGAATATTAAAACCAACAAATTGTGTTGTATAACTAAATGTAAAATAGAACATATTTTACATTTGAAAGCAAAGGTAATCATTCAGCTGTAATTACAACTTGCATTTGGATGTTTATTAAATGTAATAAAACATACTTGGATCATTTAGCTATTATATTTTGGTCAACTATATAATATTCAGTTTTTCTGTACTTTTTACCTGATGGTATCTCTCCTATGTCTTCCTTCTTGCCATCAATCAAAAAACAATTTATTAAAGTATATTTTCTCTCAAAAAAAATATTGTATGAAATTTGCAAACATTCAACTAAATAAATAAAAACAATTCATTAAAAGATATTTGGGTATATGTATTATGTTGTATTGTTTAGTTTGGCCAACAGGGACTCACTATGTATCCAAAGCAGGCCTGGAGTGCACAAATGAACTGGGGTTGGAGACATGAATCACCATGTCTGGCCAGTTTGTAATATCTGTGTGAGTCTATTTCTGAGTCCTCTGTTTTCCACCACTGATTTGTATGTCTGATTCTCTGGCAATAAAATATGATTCCTGTAATTGTGTGTGTATTTTCATATGTGAATATCTGAGTGTGTGTGTGTGTGTGTGTGTGTGTGTGTGTGTATGCCTTTGAAACCAAGAAGAGAGTGTTACATCCTCTGGAGCTAGAGTTACCAGTAGTTGTGACCCACCCCATGTGGGTGCTGAGAACAGAAATTTAGTCTTCTTTTTTTTTTTTTTTAATTTTTTTAATTAATTTTATTTATTTCTGTATGTGTATGAATGTACTGTCTGCATGCAAGTCTGTGCACCCGTGTCATGCAACGCCACGGAGGTCAGAAGAGGGTGTTGGATTCCCCTGGAGCTGGAGTTCTCCTGGAATTGGACTTTCAGACAGTTCTCGGCCGCCATGTGGGTGCTGGGGATCGAACCTGGGTCCTCTACAAAAGCGGGCGGCGCTCTTAACCGCTAGGTCATCTCTCCAGCCCCAACTTTAGTCTTCTTTAAGAGCACCAAATGCTTGAAACTGTTGAGCCAGCTCTTCAGCTGCATTCTGAGATTTTTAGGAATTGTAGTAAAGACACAAATTTGGGGAGAGTTTATTTCTACTCTTCGAGTCTTCCAATCCATGGACACAGCATGTTTCTCCATTTATTTAGATCTTTAATTCCTTTCATCAAAGTTTTCTTATTTTCAAGAAGGACCTTGTCTTTGTTTTGTTAAGTGTGTGTAGGAATTGGAATTTATCTGAACACAATGTACTGCATTTAAAATTTTGATTCATTCATGTTCATTGTTAAATGTAGAAATGCAATTGTCTTTGAAGTCTTAATCTCATATACTTGAAATGTGATGAAAATTATTGGTTCTAAATTTTTCATAGAATTCTTATAGTTTCCTACATAAACAGTCATGTTGTCTGCACATAGCAACAGTTCATTATTTCCTGCAATCTATTTATTGTTTTTCTTGACTTATTACAATGGTGAGAACTTCTAATTGGTTAGACATAGAACAGAAGTAAAAGTATATCTCCTTGCCTCATCCCCAAATTTAGAGGTAAAACAATTTAACAGTACCTTAATATATTGTTCTATAAAGTTGAGATCATTTGCCTTTATGACTAACTTGCTAAGAGTAATTACCATGAATGAGTATTAGATTTGACAAATGCGTTTCCTATGCTGTTTACAATATTCACATGACTTTATCTTAGTGATTAGTTCTCTAATGAGAAGCATAGCTGGACATGGTGGCACATGCCTTTTAATCCTAGCAGTGAGAAGGGAGAGACCCATGGTTTTGTGTGAGATCCAGTCCAGTCTGGTTTATATAGAGCTTTCTAGGCCTGGAGATCCTGTCTCAAAAAGACCAAAGTGTGTGTGTGTGTGGGGGGAACAGATCAAATGAGAAGTGTCGTAGGGCAGGCAACAAGAGAAGTGTACTCTGTAAGACTTTGGAAACAAAGTCAAAATGTTTAAATTTGAATTTATTGTGTAACATTTTCCAGTGCATATTCTATGGTATATGCTTATAAATGATATACAAAACTATAATAATTTCAGAGCACCCTGTTTTGAATAGTGTGTTAAATTAAATTTCATGTTTTTTTTGTTGTTATGATGTAAGGATATTAATCTGTGGCACTGAATGATTTCTATTACCTCTAAAATGCAAATAAAATGTGTAGAGTTTCCCAATCTTGTTTACCCATAAAAACTACATTTTCCACGAAGTCTTTGCAGAGGGAGGATGCACTATAGGAAACTTAGCCATTTTGCCAATTAACATGCCTGACCTAGGGCGAAACCTAGAAGAAAGGCAGTATGCTCTATGGCTACTCACCCACAGACCTCAGGTTTCCTAACTGCTGTGACAGTAGACACTTCAGCAAGTAGATCAGAGGACCGTGTGGGATGATCTAGACAAAGGTGACTAAGAGCCAGGGTGGTAACAGTGAGTGCAGAAGGGAAAGAGGCTGATCTTTAAAAGTACTTTTATGCATACTTTAGTATTTGATGGCTGAATAGGAGGTATTAACAAGGACAACTCCAACTCAAACATAAGACCAAGGTTAAGTCTTGGCACTTCAGAGTGGGGGTTTGTAGCTCTCATGAATGAAGCGTGTCCTGAATGTCCAGATGTAATCCTGAGGAATTTAGCATCCCGGGATAAGGGTAGATCCTTTAATTTTTTTCTTTACTAAGTGGAAGGGAAGAAAAGTCTTTTAGTCTGCTTATGCAAGTATGAAACTTGGTCAATGGCAGTAAAGGAACCGTCTGTGTGGTTGTACAGCAAGGGGAATTATGACTGACACAGCTTGAACTCTGAGGACATCTCAGCTTTTTATTGAGGGCACTGAAGTAGTAGAACAGTTCTTTTGAGAGGGAATTAAAAGAGAGAGAGGCATCTGATACAATCAAGAAAAGCAGCACTGTAAAGAGGAAGAATTGAAAATGTCTCTAGAGAAATAAACACACATAAATTAAAGCAAGAAAAGGAAAAGGTGGTTGCAATAGTAGAGATTTAAGTAAACAGGAAACTTGCTAAAGTGACTTAAATAAATACTCCATGTATCAATATAACATACTTTGCACATGCAGCCTTTGTATACATAGTAAGGTTACTTTGCTTTAGAATTTAGCTTGATTTTGTTCTTATTTTCTTATAGGAACTGAGGCATGAGATGGGTTTCACACACAGAGAAGGCACCAGGAGACTCATGTGGAGAGACTGGGAAAGTCTGTTTTCTCTGGAGACTTAAGCAGAGTTTCTTCCCAAAGAACTTGAGCCCCACCCCCACCCCCCGCTTCCTTCATGGGTTTTTATAGGTCTCCCACATTATTCTTTAACTGTTACAACATTAGTGAGTTTAAGTTGCAGCCTTTGTGATTCTCAGCACAGATGCTTATGTGCCTTAAGACCATTAAAAGGAAATTCCTTCTGCAGGCATGTTTGCAGAGGCAGATATTTAGGGCAGGAGTTAAGATATTACCTAACAACAGAGTTCACTACAAGCAAGGTAGCTGCAAACAGATGTTGTACTAGATAACTGTGGTGTTATCAAGTTAGCCTTCCCCATTTTAGCTCTGATTCCTTTTTCAACACAGATTTTAGTAAGGATTTATAAAACCATCGTAAGATGGAACATTATGCTCTGAAGTATACAATTAATCATAAAACAATATTAGATACATACAAGAGTGACATTAAATGCACGGATATATTTCTTTTTCTTTTCAATCTTATTTTTCATTTCCTTGTAGAGCACCTTTGGATCTTAACCATTAGGAACCCATGGGGCCCCTATTACTTACCACTAAGTTTGACAATCTAAGCTTGATCCCTGGAATCCACATGGTAAAAGGAGAGAACTGACTCCTGCAAATTGTCCTCTGACCTCAACACATTCACCACCATGTCATGCAAGTGTCCTGCCCCCCCCAAAATAAATAAATATGAGTAAGAATAAATTTAAAAGGAAAATAATACATCTAAAGGGATTTGAACAAGGAATAGTTTAATGAATTGGTATCTTTGGTTCATATTTGATATATGTTTGTATGACTTAACATTGCTTAAAAATTTTCATCTATCTACAACTTTTTGATATTATCTTCCAAATCATCTTCAGCAGCCCTTAGAATTCCAAACCATACAGCTGTCACCACTGGTGAATGAATTGTCCTAGATAATCCTGCTTAGTTTTGTGGCAGACACTAAGACTTGGAATAAGCTTGAAATTCTTGCTTTGGGGACAAAAGAAGGAGACTAATTTGTATTTTACTGTTATGGCAGACCTAATAATCACACTCCCCCATCACAGATATCCTAATGTATAGAATCTGTGAATATGAGTTTTCTTAGACGAGGGACTTTGCACAAGTGATTAAGATTAAAGACCTTGTGTGGGGACATTGTCTGGAGCTGTGTGAAGGATCCAATATAATTATAAACTTCCTTAAATGTAGAAGGGGAGGTAGAGAGATAGTTGGAAGGAGACATGGATGGAGAGAATGGTCAGGGAGGTGCCTGGTACTGGCCGAGCAAGAGTCCAGGAAGCAACTGCCTTGAGAAGCTGGCAAAGCCCAGGAGACAGGTTTTCGCCTGAAGTCCACAGAAGGAACAAAACCCTGTCCCACATATGGAATTCAGTTCAGACTCATGTTCTGTTAAAAACTATTAAATTTATGGTAAGTTGTTACAATTTCATATAGAGAAGAAATACAGCAGCTGTAAGTTCCTGAATGATGCCCTGATATAGAGGGAGGAGAATACAGGAGAGGAGAAGGGAACGAGAGTTAGACACAGACACAGAGAGACACACACACAAAAAGAGACCACATAAGTTGGAAAAAAGTAAAAAGAAGAGCTGTGCAATTTTCACCTGGCATTAAACTTTGGAAGTAGTTTTGAATTTCTTAGTAGATATAAGAATAAAGAAATAAGCCCACTGTAGCAAGAGGGACTCTTCTGTGAAAGATTTCTCCTCTGCTGAAGGATACGCAAGTACTCAGGGCTTCAGGGCTTTTGCTTCTAGACATTTCTCTGAGAATGCTATCCCAGGACTGTGACCTCTGTCCTGGAAAAGTATAGAGAAGGAAGTTGTGGGCTGAGATGCTCAGGCATCATTCGTAGTATCCAGCTTTTCTTTACCAAGCAGCTAGCATTTCTCTTTCTTGATATGGTATACACAATTCATTATACCTAAAGTATCTATTAGGGGTCAGACAGGAAAATGAAAATAAGTACGTTCATTACAGTAGGTAGGGACTGAAGACAGAGATTGAAGGCAATTGAGTATCTGAAGTTCTGAAGGCCACCAACTTGGCGTCTCCTGACTTCAGACTGCCACTGTTACTTTAGGAAGTGGAAGTTCTGGCTCTGTAAGAACCCATTGGTCCATTCCTAGCTGGAATTTACAGCAAGGTTTTGGGAGAAGACTGCTTCAAGCCTCCTCTGTGCAAAGCTCCCACATCTGCCCACCAGTGCTAAGAATGGCAGCAACACAAACTTACAATTTGAGTTGTGTAATATCGGTATGACAAAACTTAAACCCCACTTCTCTTCTGACTCCAAGATCACACACAAATTTAGTTAGCAGAATTTAACTTGGAATCTTGCTGCCAAAAAGACGGGGACATCAGTCTCTGTTGAGTAGCAATTTCCTCCATGGAAAAAGCTGCCATCTTGGAGTAAAGCTCAGTAAACAACAGGACATTCTAAAAGCAGCTCGCTAGATTCAGGAAGTTCCTGAAATTGACCAAGTTCATTGGGCTCCTTCCTCCTCAGGTTTATATATATATATTCTATATATATATATATATATACTGTAACAATCTTGAGAAATCAAGCTTTGTAGAAAACTCTCAGAAAAGCTGAGTTGGCGGTATCCTTACTCTGGACTGTTGTCAGTTCTTTAGCTGGGTGAGAAGATGTTTGTGCATGGCTCCTACACATAGTGTCACACAACAGTCTCCAAGGCCCCTGCCTCTGAAGTGCAAGAGAGAATCCACAAGGAAGGAATGACACTCCTCTGAGACGAGCAATTGGGCCCGTTGGCCACCCCCTCCTCTGTCTTGTCTTAGGATGGAGTCCTGAAAATGAAGGCCTTAGACTCCCTGGGGGGCCTGTCTGGAGCATGGACTTAAAGTTCAAAGGAATCCAGGACACAAGTATTAGGATACAATCATTTTATTTTATTAATTCTAAGCCCACCTATTAATCTGTTCCTAGCCTAACTCCCCAAGACTGCTCACTTACTCCCCTGGATGCTGCAGATGGTATCCCAGCTTAGCAGTTCTGGAGGGCTGAGGCAGCTGTGAGCAGCCAGGTCCCACTGGTGTCTGGGAACTGATGGTGATGGGCAGCATGTCGGTGTTCTTGGCTGCAGCTCCCATCTCACACAGCAGGGGTTCTCCAGGAAGGGAGTGTCAGCACCAACCTTTTGCACTCCCCAGTTTAAGTAGTCTGTAGCCGGGCAAGGGGAGTGAACTTGGTCCCCGGTGGTAATCTGGGGCTCGCACCTGGGTTCCAGTCCATGGACAGGTGTTTATCTGTCTATCTGAAGGTCATGCCCAGGTCGTGGGCAGGTGGAGTCCCAGTCTGGTTATCTTGTCTTTTGCACTCGTGCTCTTTCTGGCCAATTAATCATCCTTACCGCAAGTTTTGCTTCAGGTGTTCCCAGGCCCCTTCCATTGCTGGGGCAAATGAGGCCCCTGACCAAGCTAAATTAACTCTCCTATTCTCTAAAGTTGCAGCAAATCCACACGTTTTCTAATGTCATCTAATCTTAAATAACCTCAAATTCACACATCTTCCTAATGCTAATTATGTTCCTAACAGGCCCTTAGGAAATTCTTAAGCCCCCTTTGTTACTTCTGAGAACAGACCTGAATAACAAGTAGTAAAATGCTAGTTGGGCAACAATTGTTCATTGAACAGCTGCTGTATGCTAGAGACTTGGCATTGGGGTAAAACTTTGGTAACTAACTCCCAAGTTTTTCTAGAAGTGAAACCCTGTGTCTTTCTAAGGGACCAGAAATTACCTAAATCCCTGGTGGGTAAACATATAGGGAAAGTGCAAGCAATGAAGATGGCAAGCTTATGGTTTTTCCTTATACAAGGCAAAGATCTAGCGGGCTTCATCTCCCACCGGCCATGCTGTCTTCTGGTTGACCAATCTAGACCAGTCTAAGTAAGTCCAAGGCAGGTCTCTAAAATATCTCCGCTTAGAGCTGTGTGCCTATCAGCCATCTTTTCTTTAAGTTGACCAGTCCAAAATTAGGGGAGGGGGACCTGCTCTATACCACTAAGAACACTTAAAAGAGATGGCCTAGCAGTTAGGAGCGCCGACGCTCTTGCAGAGGACCCGGGTTCGATCCCCAGCACCCACATGGCGGCCGAGAGCCGTCTGAAACTCCAATTCCAGGAGAACTCCAGTTCCAGGGGAATCTGACACCCTCTTCTGACCTCCGCGGCATTGCACGACACGGGTGCACAGACTTGCATGCAGACAGTACATTCATACACATACAGAAATAAATAAAATTAAAAAAAAAAACCCAAGCCATCTTAGGGTCTTTGGATTTTGGTTTCTGAATCTCCTCTTCACTTGCGGAGGATTCTTGTGAATGCGTGCGTGTTTCTTTACTTTTAATAAAGTTTCTGGCTTGCTGTGTCTGAGATTCTTCTTGTCCTTTAATTCTTTAATTGGCAGAGAAAACACAAGTGATGAATACCCGTAGATGGTGACACTTTGCTTAGATCCTACTTGGTCCCAGGTAAACCTAGACAACACAGCTCATTTGACAGAACATTGAAGAAAGCAAGCCTCCCACTTGAGGTGTTCCTCTTCGACTTGAGCATCCAGAGACACCCAAAACACAGGAGAAAAGGGCAAGAGGCACAATTTTACATACAGCATGGCATCAAATAAGAAAGAAGTTGAAACGTTTTTGGCTGTGCACTAGTTCATAATTTGTTTTGCTGAGGGAGCTGTCTCCAAAGAGGTGGTTCCCCAAGGACACAGCTGAAGGGCTCCCACTTGCTGTTCTAAGTAGATAACATGTAACAGATTCAGGCTTTCATTGTCTGGAGGCCGAGCTGCTTTTCTGTCTGACCTTTGCTGCTTTCCCTAGGACCTTGTGGTCTTGGAGGAAATGTAAGTATCTTTGCAAAGAGGCCATAGGTACCAGGAATCTGGCCCCACGTCCTTGCCAGCAAACATTAAGTAGCAGCTGTCTTCTTTGAGGTCAAAGGTTTTTAACAGAGGGCTTAGTAGAGCACCACAATGTTCTAGTGAGCTAATAAGGACAAATGTGGTCGGCACGATAGCTCAGACTACTTAACATTGGTCTGCACAGTACTGTGGGTTTCCTGTATATGCATTTTCAAACCTCAAGTCCCCTGCTGGATCTTAGGTGGCCACAGCATTTGTCATCCAAACCAAGACACTTTTGAGAATGAAATGCAAGGGGGGGGAGAGAGAGAGAGAGAGAGAGAGAGAGAGAGAGAGAGAGAGAGAGAGGAAGAGAGAGAATATCTTAATTTAAACACATACAGACTTTTCTGATATTATAGGAAGTACATTTTTTCCCCAACAACCTAGGATACAGCAACATTGAAAGTATATGAGGCAAAATAATCCTTGTAATGTTTTGAGTGTTAAAAGATCTTCACTGGACTCTGCCAGTAAAGCAGCATTCCTGGTCTAAAGTAGAGGAGATTTGAGTCTGCCTTCCTTGGTGCTTCAGTCTCCCTAGAATATTCAGTGTCTCTGGAAGCTCCACTGCGTCTAGAAAGAGGTTTGGCTTCCTCAGTGAACAGAGCACTGAATGTTCCACAGCTGGTCACACAGGGATGAGAATTGGAAGCCAAGTCTGTAGAGCCCATACCCTTCCTCTTGGATAACAAACGTCTCTTACTTGTAGCCACAATGAAGTGTGTAATGTTATCAGACTGGGGCAGTACAGAGTGATGTGGAATACAGAGGAGAGTGGGTGAGTAGTATCAACAGTCCTGGACTGAGGGGAAGAGATAGTGGGTATCAGAGAGCCCTTGTCCTGGCTGCTGCCCCCTGAGGCTCTTCAGGAAAACTACCCCAAAGAAAAATAGAATGTATCTGGGTCTCATATTTAAGGTCTGCAGTCCCTGAAACACACATGCAAGGATTCATTTCCTGGAAACCTTGAGATAACCCGGACAGCAAAGGTGAAAACAGAAGAGGAGGGAGAGACCAGGCAAGGGCGTCATGGGTGCAGAGAGCTGGGCCCTTAGCCAAGCTGAGACCACGTGAGGCATGGGACTGGTGTGGTCTCCTGGCTAAGGTCATGTTTGTTACAGTGGTTGACATCTCGTTTACTGAACTATACACTGCATGAAGTTCATTGCTTAGTAGACTGCAAAAGTGTTGCACATCTAAATGTAGATTTTCAGGACACACTGCAGAGTGAAAGTCTCCTGTATGGATTTATAGCAATGGACGCAACCCGTCCACTGGAAATGGGCATGTAGCTGTTTTAAATTCTCGTTAACAGATATTTGCACATTTTAGACAAATGTCTTTGCTAAGTGACCTGTTTTTAGAATAAACATCTTGAGGTAATTTTTCTGGGTTTTAGGATATATATAATAAATCTATTTTTCATATAGATTGTTTAAATCTATAGTTATACAGAATATTCAGAAAATTCAGCTGACTCTTCTATCAACAGCAACTGGCAAAAAAATGTTTCCAGTTATGGGTGCTGGAGAGATGGCTCAGTGGTTGAGAGAACCAACTGCTCTTGCGGAGGACTGGGGTTTGATTCCCGGCACCCACATGGCAGCTAAGAAACATCTTTAACTCCAGTTGCAGGGGAATCTGACACCCTCTTCTGACCTCTGCAGCATTGCATGACACAGGTGCTCCTACTTACATGCACACAGTACACTCATACACATAAAAAATGTTTCCAGTTACTAGAACTGGAAACACAGAAACTTACCATTTTCTTGTTTATATATTGACACAGTTAATAAATAAAAGTTGGAGTTGTATGTGTGTATTTGTGTGTGTGTGTGTGTGTGTGAGAGAGAGAATGAGAGAGAGAGAGAGAGAGAGAGAGAGAGAGAGAGAGAGAGAGTAAGCTCAAAGTGAAAGCCTATCTTCATCCCTAGGTATATAAAACACATTTTACACTTTCAAAGACCTATTTTTCCTCACTTAAATTATTAATTTGAAATTTATGATATGACAGATGAATTTATAAGTCACAGTCCTTAGTTGTAATGCTTAGAAGGAAATCCACCTAATTCGAGAAGGAAGCAATGTATTAGTAGGACATGCGATGCCATCTGACTAAAGGATAGGGTCTCTGTCATAGAGGATAAATGCATTTTAGAGATCTGTATGGCCCAGTGGCCATAGCATACTATATGTATATTAAAAATTTCTAGGAGGGGATATAGATATATTATGTGGGGCTGGAGAAATGGCTCAGCAGTTAAGAGCACTGGCTATTCTTGCAGAAGACCTGCGTTCGAATCCCGGCTCTCACATCGTGGCTAACAACCATTCGTTATTCCTGTTCCAGGGGGTCTGATGGCCTCTTCTTTCCTCTGCAGGCACCGCATGACGCATGTGAGCATAACGCCCAGATACATAAAATAAAGATACATGAATAAAGAAGTAGATATTTTAAGTATATCACAGACATATGCATTTAATTTTCAATTGTTAAATTTATTACAAAATATGAATTTAATAAACATTTTAAAATGAAGGAAATGGGGGGACATTTTGGGAGCACTGGACATGTCGATGGCCTTGATCGTGTGGTATTCTCATTATTGTCATCCAAGAACTGTATTCCTATCTCTAAATATATTAGGTTGTATACATTAAAAGTGTATAGTATTTGTAAATTTTTAAATTGAATTTTGTGGATTTTATACAGAACATGTTCTCTTCATATGTCCTTCCCCATTACCTCCCCCCACCATAGCTCCTTGCATTCTGTCATTCTGTCATTAAGGCCTATCAAGTCAAGTTAGCACCCCCAGATGTTTTTTTTATATCTCAGTTATACTTCCAAAAGGTGACTTAGAAAAGGGTGCATGGGCTGGGGAGGTAGCTAGGTGAACAAAGTACTTGGCCTGCAAGTATAAGGCTGCCCAGATCCCCAGAGCCTATGTAAAAGCTAGGCAGGCATGGCAGTTGCCTATAATCCTGGCACGCAGAAGATAGTGAGAGGGAGTACCTAGGGCAAGCTGGTTAGTTAGACTAGCCTGAATTGGAAAGCCCTGGGTTCAGTGAGAGATTTGAGCTGTGAGAAGGACTGGTGGAGGGAGTATCTGATTCTAAAATAGGTACTTACAGGTCGAGCTGCTCAAGGAGTGACAGGTGTTCGTGCTGGGGAAGGCAGAACATGTCTTACGTTTTCCCAAATGGCCAGTCAGTTTCTTTAATAATGTGTTAGAAACTTGGTTCTTTTCTGTACAGAATTAAAATGTCACTTCTGTCATGTACAAAAATCTGCAGTTCTTCAGGCCTGTTTCTAAACTTCTAATTCTTGCAGAATAAAACATGCTCATTGCAGCTTTATAATCTATTTTAATATACGGTGGTGAAAGATTCCCCACTCCCACTCCACTCTTCTTCTTTTCACAAATATGCCTTGCTATTCTTACACATTTAAATACAGCTCTGGCTAATTGAGGATGTTGGCATTATGTGAACATTAATAGACACAAATCATATAGGTACTAAAGATAAGTACCCTTGACTGAACACTCCACGTGGCCTTAGCCATCAGAGAAGTGCAGTTAACACACGCCTCATGAAGAGCCTTCTACAGTTTCATGTGCTAAAAAATGTGAAATGCTAGGATATCAGGCAAGGTCAAAAGTAAGTTTCTTGTATGTTCCCAAAGTGGGTCTTGGTAGAACAATACCTTCACATATGGCTTCACTAACTCAGGACTTAAAATTTTTTCTTTGATAGAATTCACAGATTCCTTTAATAGTCCTTCAGGAACATTCCCCTATTGTAACACATTCAAATGTCCATGGCTTTATGTACACAGGTATGTTCCATTTTTGTTGTTCTTTTGGATATGACAAAGCTGCTGAATCTTTCAAAATTATTTATGATACTCAATTTCCTTGAATTTTCTTTGATTTTGTGTGTTATGTAGGTCAATAGTATACAAATAATAAATTCCAAACAACTTTTAAGTTTGTGTTCCATTACAAAACCCCTAATATTAGGTTAAACTCTTCAGGACATGTTAAATGTTAGAGATGGTTGTGCCAGCCTTGTCTTATTTTGCATGGTAATGGAGAGCCACCTGTCCTTCATAATATTTTATTTTATTTTTTACTTTTATGCATATGAGTGTATTGCCTACATGTTAAGTGTACCCATGTCGTACAATGGGCACAGAGGTCAGAAGAAGGCATTGGATGCTCTGGAGCTAGAGTTACAGACAGTCGTTAGCCATCATCTGGGTGCTGGGAATTGAACCCAGGTCTTCTGCAAGAGCAGCCAGTCCCGTTAATTGCTGAGCTATCTCTCCAGTCCCCTTGTACTCTCTTATCACAAATTTACTTTTAGTTTAGAATAAATTTTATTTATCATGACAGGTAAATTACAAACTTTTTCTGAGTTTTTACTGGGAAAGGATATTTAGAATCAAAGTGACTTGGAATGAACTTGCCACCCGACCCAGCCATACCACTCCTGGGCATGTACCCTCAAGACTTACGCCACCACAGAGATACATGCACGGCCATGTTTATTGCAGCTCTGTTCACAATATCAAGGAGCTGGAACCAGCCTAAATGCCCCTCAACTGACGAGTGGATAGAGAAAATGTGGTACATCTACACAATGGAGTTCTATGCAGCAGTAAGGAAAGACGACATCACGAGCTTTGCAGGAAAATGGCTGGAGCTAGAGGACATCATGCTGAATGAAGTAACACAGTCCCAGAAAAACAAACGACGAATGGTATCCCTCATCTGTGGATGCTAGTGCCAATTACCCAGTTGTAAGTATTTCTTGTGTAGGGCCCCCTGAGCTTTTGTACAAAGCAGTTGGACGTAATGCATTTTGGAAACAACAACAACAACAACAACAACAGAAAAGACTGCATCAAAGAACTGACTGAAACAGTGAACTTCTGCTCAAAACAGTCAACTCCCCAATGGAAAATATTGAGAAAGACTAAGAGATGAAAACATGTTTGGCAAGAATGCATGAGCTCTGGTGGGGTAGGGGAATGGGTGGGAACACAGGTCTAGATTTGTTAACAATAAATAAATAAATAAAATAATAAATAAATAAATAAATTTATGTGAAAAAATAAATAAATTAAAAAAAGAATAAATAAAAAAATAAATAAAAATGTAAAATAACCGGAAAAAAAAGAATCATAGTGTTCTTTAATTTTTTTCTGGATTAATGGTATTTTATTATATGTTAATCATAATTAAACATACATTTCTGAGTACACTTGCTTTCCTTTGCAGATCATTACATTGTCAAGGTGCCTTCAGCTCTGTACTCTGCCTGCACTCTGTCTATAGTGTTTTCAAGTCTCTTGGACATGGCTGTATTCAGGCTCAGCCTCTTTTGGAAGATCATTTTCTCAGTGGGACCATTTCTTCCTCCTGCACCACATTAACTTCTGCTTCTACCTTTTCTAGGGAGGTTATGATTGGTCAAAGGGTTATTCATTTCTGATTAGCAGAGCCTTTCAGTATAGAGGTCCCCATTCATCTTTTGCTCAGTAGTTTTAGCTCCCATTATCAGTAGTTCTGGTTTATCGTTATAATATAGATTGTAAATTGATGATTTAAAGTATACCTATGAATGTTCTTCTCTTTAGTAGCTGAATTTTTTTTCTTTTTTTTTTTTTATTTATTTTTGTATGTGTATGAATGTACTGTCTGCATGCAGGTCTGTGCACCCGTGTCGTGCAATGCCGCGGAGGTCAGAAGAGGGTCTCGGATTCCCCTGGAACTGGAGTTCTCCTGGAATTGGAGTTACAGACGGTTCTTAGCCGCCATGTGGGTGCTGGGGATCGAACCCGGGTCCTCTGCAAGAGCGTCGGCGCTCTTAACCGCTAGGCTATCTCTCCAGCCCCTGAATTTTTTTTCTATAAGAATAAATTTGGATTACTCTGAGGTACGATGTGAACATAAAAATCAGTGTAAATGCTTGTTTGTTTGTCTCTCTTCTTTTACTTTGTAAGAACTAGGGGTTAGTGCCCTAGAAACCTAAAGGGAAAGAGGCAAGGAATGGTTAATGTGATACTCCCTGCAGTGATACAATTTTTGTGATACCTCTTAGTTCTGTCACCAATAGTAATATTAAAGAGCATTGGGTTTACTTTACAACACAGAAAAGCCTTTTGTAAGGGTCCCTAATGATGTTGGAAGGAGGGGTCTACTTTCATGGGTAGCACTGATCTTCAGTCTGCTTGCCTGATTTCTGGCTGAGCTTTCGTTTGTTCTCTGGCTGAGAAGATTTAGAGTGCCTGTTCTCTAGAAGTGAGGGGTAGCTTCTTTTGTGTCTGGTTGTTTCTGTTGTTTGCTTTGTGAGGTTTTAAAATTTCTCTGACTTCTGAGTGAGATTATGGAGCTTCATTTGGGGGAGGTAAGTCTACATTTCTAGTGCTATCACCTGGGGTTCCTATACTCTTTTGGCAACTCTACAGAGCTAACTGTTAGGCTCTTTACATTACAAAAATTTAAGACTCTTTAAGAAGCTGATGAAACTATTATAGATGGTTAGATCCTAGAGAAACAATAGGTATCTCACTTCTGTCTATCTTAATAACAATAAACTTGTTATGGAATATAATGATCACGGGGGTGATGATGATGACAGTAATGATGGTGTGTGTGTTTGTGTGTGCATGTGCTTGCATGTCAGCATAGAATTAGGAATTTGTGAAACCCTCCTAGACTATATAAATCTGGATTGAGTAAGGGAGTAGAAAAAAAACCACTTTCAAATCTAGACCTCACAGATGTAAGTAGTATCATTTATTACAGTTGGCTCTCATCATGAATGTATTGTGAATTATGTGTACACAACCAATGTCTGAGATGCAATTCAGAGCACATTGAACCATTTTGAGAAATATTTGACCCATGAGAAGAATGCTTAGAGTGCAAAATCCTTTGAGTTCTGGTAATAGGTTTCTTTTGCTGTATTTACTGGGAGGATGGGGACCTCAACTGGTTTCACCAATAGGAGTGTTCATAACCCAGTTAGTCAAAACAATAAGCACTAAAACTAAAATTATTATCCTCTGGTGTTCCTAAGATATAGAAACTGGCAAATATGTGGGAATAAATCTTTGATAACATCAGTTTGTCCACTTTTTGTGCGTGTTTGTGTGAATGCATATGTTTGTAAGGAGAGTGTGTGTAGGCAGGCTAGAAATCTTTAACTGATTTCCGCCATTTTTTTTTTTTTTTTTTTTTAAGAAAAGGTATCTTGTTGAACTTGAGGCTCACTGATTTACTTCAGGTTCACTGGCTGGCCAGGTAGTCTCCTCTCTCTGCCTCCCCAGCAGTGAGATTACAGTTGTGTACATTTTCATGTGACTTTTTCATGGGTACTGGGGCTAGAACCCAGGTCCTCACGCTGGCTGCATACCCTTTACCAACTTAACCATCTCTCCAATCTCTGAGCTCCTTTTTTGGGTCATAGAATAGGTGCCAACGATGTGATGGATGAACTAGAAGTAAAGAAGAGAGAGAGAGAGAAAGAGAGAAAGAGAGAGAGAGAGAGAGAGAGAGAGAGAGAGAGAGAGAGAGAGAGAGACATGAGGAGAGGAGAGGATACAATAGAATCTAAGTGGTAGTACCGGAAACACATTTAGATAAGGGCTGAAATAAGAAATTTTCATGAGTTAAAGAAACTACTGAAGATAGAGTTCTTTGATTGGCAGGAAGAAATGAGGAAACAAAAGCAGAGGAATGAGCTTCAAGGTTTAATGTTTTTGCGTTCCGTTTCGGTATAGAGTTCGAGGGGAGTAGAAGCTCAGAACTATCGCTGAGTTCGGAATGAGATGGAGTAGATGAATCAGCGAAGTTGCTTCCAGACTCAAGTGGCTTCTTAACTTCAGGAAACCTGCCTTTCCTGAAATATAAGTGCTTTGTACCAGCAGCTCTGGTGGAGAGAAAAGCTCAAGGGCAGGGCATGAGTCAGCGGAAGGGAGGCAAGCTCCCTGAGCTGGCCAGCAACTAGGAGACTGAGAGGTCATCAAAAGGGGGATGTCCTAAACCAGCCAGCCCGCAGCTGGGAGGAGAGCTACCACCATCATTGCCTACCTCAAGGTTAGTAGCCTTTCAAAGACTGGATCCAGGCTTGATTTGGACCCATAAAATCATGTATCATGTATGTAAACATGGCATCAAAGTAGAACCAAAACTGTCTAGGAGAGCTAGGAGTTTAGTGGGAGGGGTAAGAGAAAGAGGGTCTTTTAGGGAGGGAGGCGGGGGGGGCATAGCTAAAATTCATGAAAGACTTGTTTGAAACTCTCTTATGAAGCATAGTACTGTATAGCATGAATATATGACCAAAAAAATGTTGGGTATGGTGAAGGCACTTCATGTGTTCAGAGTCAGTAACCTACAGGGCCAGCAGATCCGGCAGGACAGAAGAGATCCAGGTTAGAACTGTCATTGGTTTAATGGTTGATGCTCTGTGAACTTGTGAATTAAATAATGGGCTTAGCTTTTAGTAAAAGGCACCATTTAATCACTTTTCTCAGTCCTAGAAGGACTGGTCTTATCAAACAGTTCCAAAAGTATCAAGATTGACATGATTCTATCAGTGTCTGAGCTATCAGGTTTCCCCTTGCTTTGCTTTGCTTTCTTTCTTTCTTTTTTTTTTTTTTTTTTTTTTT
>VZQC01014580.1:1292551-1361906 GCA_009823505.1 Rhizomys pruinosus | reverse complement strand
GAACCTGGGTCCCAAATTGTCAGTCTTAATCATTGTTTTTGGCGACAGAGTCCTTTAAACAAATCTGCAAGAGGTGTACTTTTCTTGTATCATTTTAGCTCCCACTAATGGGGCAATGTTCTGGGCAGTATGAGGACCTCTGAGCTCTCAAGACAAGATCTGATCACAAGTTTCACCTGAGGCAAGTATATGTGTGAAAAAATATGTTTCCGGTGAGTGCGAATGGTGTTACACTGCTAATCTCCGTGGAAAAATATCATTACAACTGTGACTTTTTCTTTTTTTTCTTTTTTTTTTTTAGATAGGGTTTCCTTATAGTCCCAACTGACCTGAACTCATTATGTGGAACAGGCTGGTCTTTTCATCTCTCAGAGATCTGCCTCTGTCTCCTGAGGGCTGACACAGTACACCCCTACAACTTGCACAACTGTGAGATTTTATTTTATTTTATTATTATTTTTTAACTTTAATTTAATTTTTATTGATGCTTTGTGCATTTCATACATTATTTGTATTTGTAAATATCATTACAACTGTGACTTTTTTTTTTTATAGGGTTTCCTTATAGTCCCAACTGACCTGAACTCATTATGTAGAACAGGCTGGTCTTTTCATCTCTCAGAGATCTGCCTCTGTCTCCTGAGGGCTGACACAGTGCACCCCTACAACTTGCACAACTGTGAAATTTTATTTTATTTTATTATTATTTTTTTAACTTTAATTTAATTTTTATTGATGCTTTGTGCATTTCATACATTATTTTCCAATTCAGTTCAGACTTATTTCCCTTTCCCTTCCCCCCCACCCCCACCCCATCCCAGATCATGCATTCTGCCATAACTGTCCTGCATCTTTCTCTCAGTTTTTTCATCAGTGATGTAGAGTCCCTTGATGATTCACGAGGGCTGGAAACTTGCCTGGAACCCCCTGACTTCTAACCGCTTAGCCAGGGCATCTGAGCGGAAGCATTCTAACATCCTCTGAGTCTAAGACCTGGAGAGGAAACAAAGGAGCCCACACCGATCTCACGTGTTCTCAGGGCAACCTGGCCTTCTGCCCTGCCTGGGTGCTCTATATTTTGCAGCTGTTTGAGTGAGTGAAGAGAGGTCTCACCGGGTGTTCCAGAGTGAAGTGGGGCTGGGAAGGTGTCATTGGGCTGACTGAGAATCTGCTCGGTGTTCAGAAGTAGCAGAGACTTTTGGGAGTGAGAATCTATTATATGTAGCCAAAGCAATGGAGATGTGTCCAGAAATGCTCGCCCCGTCCACAGGGTCGTTCTGTCGAAGTTGGGACACACCCTGCTCTGTGCATTGCTGCGGAGTTTTAAACAGTGGAGAAATCCAGGAACATGTTGGTTAATGGCTTCCTGGAGGACAAAGCTCTTTTCTACAGACAGCTCTATTAGGAAAAAAAGCTTAAGCCAAAACCCCTTCATAAATCATGCAAAAAATATGGCTGCCAGCATCACCAAAATAGCTCAATTGCAATCTCAATTTGTCTTTGGTTAGATGTTGATAAATAGGGTGCATACCCAGCCATGTGGCAACAGTCAAACTTTATTTTCAGCTGGAAGTTTGTTGACCTTTTCAGATGGACCTGACCTCTAAGTGCTTGGAGTGGAGAGTGAGGGAATCTGAGTTCTCATCTCTGTACTTTGGGAACAAAAGGGTTACAATTAGTGTCTTTTCCCACTTCCTCCCACAAACCTGATCCCCTGTTCCCTGGGAGGGGCATTCCTAAGAGGCATTGCTAGTGGAGGAGGCCACATCATACCTAATTCCCTTTAGATTTGTAGCAGTACACTGTCACATTTATCGGATGTGTCTCCCAGCACATCTAACACTGCAGAATTCTGACCCCTTCTTTTCCTTACACACACACACACACACACGTGCATACACATATTTTTAGTGCATTTAATAAGCATTTAATTTGTAGTGGCTTAAATCCTTATTTGACCATCCTGGACTATGATCTTTTGTATTATTTATTTCTAGCTGTTGTCATGAGGGTGACACAGTGTGGTGCTGGTCTCTGTCCTTGTCCAAGGAAGCTTAATGCGTGTCCATTGAACAGACTGGTTAAGGATCAAGTAATAATAAATACATAGTCAACAACAAATTGTGCTGGATTTTGCAGTTGGACAGACAAGGGCTCCATTTGCAGTCTTGCTACTTACTCAGTAATAGTATTTGCTTTATTGTGGTTGAATTTGCATAACATAAAAGTAATCAATTTAAAGTGTCTACTTTCAGCAACATTTGACACACTCACAAGGTTCTGCAATAAGTAACCTTCTGGTTTGAAATACTTTTTATTATTCCCCCCAAAGAAAAATTTATTTCTTAAGCAGTAGCTTAAGTCTTAACAGCTTTTGGAAATACCAATCTGCCCTATATCTCTATGGATTTACCTATTTGGAAATATATACTTTTGGTCTTTTCGAGACAGGGTCTCCCTGTAATCCCAGCTGTTCTGGAACTCACTCTGTAGACCAGGCTGGCCTTGAACTCATGAAGATCCGAAGATCCACCTGCCTCTGCCTCCTGAGTGCTGGGATTAAAGGCGTGGACTACCACGCCCAGCAATGGAAATAGGGGATGTTGCAGGTGACCTTTTGTGTCTACCTTGTTTCACTTAGTATTGTCCATGATCATTCATCTAATAACATGAATCTGTACTTAATTCCTATTATGCAGAGTGATAGGAATTCTGTGGTTCTAGAATTTATCTCATCCATCTGGTGGGTTGTTTGGGTCGTTTTCACCTATTTCTCATCGCTAATGCTCTACAAGCAGTGGTGAGTATTTGCACATCTAATTTCAACATCTTGGGCTATTAGAGTAGAATTGTTGGGTTCCACGATAATCCTGTTGGAGGAAGTGGCACACTACATTCATGGCAATGACAACAATTTATTCCCTACTTGTACTACACAACTGTTCCAATTTAATCATATAACTACTTTCCCTCTTTTTGTAAAAATTAAGCACATTTTACTGGATATGAAATGATTTCTCTTTGTGGTTTTTCTTCTTTTTTATCATTTTTTGAATTTTTGTGTATTTCATACAGAACAAATAATCATCTTTATACCCCCTTCTCCATTGACACCCACCTAAAGCCCCTCTCACGCTGGATTTCACGCATTCTACCATTTATGTTAAGGCCTAGAAAGTCAAGTTAGTGTCCCCAGACATTGTATTTTATATCTGTATTTTTCTAATGAATATCTTTTATTAATGTGTTTCTTGGCTATTTTTTACCTTCTTTGGAGAAATGTCTATTAAAGTACTTTGCCATTTTTAAAATTTTGTACAAGGTCTCCCTGTATCCTTAGCTAATCTGGAACTTGCTGTGTAGATGAGACTGGCCTCAAACTCACAGAGATCTGCCTGTCTCTGCCTCCCACGTCCTGGGATTAAGGTGTGCACCACCCAGCTAGCTACTTTGACCACTTTTAAACTGGTTTGTTTCTTTGATGTTGTTGAGTTATAAGAGTTCTTGTATACTTTTTATATTAGTAGCCAGCTATTTATTTTTTAATATTTTATTTGTTATGTTTTTTATGTGCATGAGTGTATTCTACGCATGCATATAAATGCACCTGTGTCATGCAATGCCCATGGAGTCAGAAGAGGAGGGTGTTTTATTCTCCTGGAACTGGAGTTATAGACAGTTGTTAGGTGCCATGTGGTTTCTAGGAATTGAATCCAGGTCCTCCTCTGTAAGAGTAGCTGGTGCTCTTAACTGCTGAGCCATCTCTCCAGCCCCAGTAGTCAGCTATTTAATCCACAAGTGCTTTTTTAAAAAATTATATTGGTTGGCATTTCCTCTTCTTTTTTTTTAAATTTTTTTTATTTCATTTATTTCTGTATATGTATGAACGTACTGTCTGCATGCAGGTCTGTGCACCCGTGTCGTGCAATGCCGCGGAGGTCAGAAGAGGGTCTCGGATTCCCCTGGAGCTGGAGTTCTCCTGGAATGGAGTCTCAGACGGTTCTCGGCCGCCATGTGGGTGCTGGGGATCGAACCCGGGTCTTCTGTAAGAGCAGTCGGCGCTCTTAACCGCTAGGCCATCTCTCCAGCCCCGGCATTTCCTCTTCTTAAAAGTATCTTTTGATACACAAAAGTTTAAAATTTTGATTAGTTCTAATTAAATTTTTCTTTGTTGCCCATACTTTTGGTGTCCTATCTAGTAATCTGTAGTCAGATCCAAGGATATAAATATTTGCTCCTAGTTTTCTTCTAATAATCTTAAGGCTCTAGCTCTCGCATTAAGTTCAGTTCATTTTTATGTAATTCTTATTTGTGATGAGATGTAGGAATCCAGTTTCAAGGGGTCATCCATCTCATTAGCTCAGCACCGTTCCTTGAAGACTATATTCCACATTGAATTGCCTTGAAATCTTGTTTAAAAATCAATTGATGGGGCTGGAGAGATAGCCTAGCGGTTAAGAGCACCGACGCTCTTGCAGAGGACCCGGGTTCGATCCCCAGCACCCACATGGTGGCTAAGAGCCGTCTGTAACTCCAATTCCAGGAGAACTCCAGTTCCAGGAGAACTCCAGTTCCAGGGGAATCCGAGACCCTCTTCTGACCTCCGCGGCATTGCACGACACGGGTGCACAGACCTGCATGCAGACAGTACATTCATACACATACAAAAATAAATAAATAAATAAATAGATAATAAAAAAAATCAATTGATTACGGATGTATCGCTTTATTTTTTTTTATGTGTACCAGTGTTTTGACTGCATATATGTAAATGTCCTACAAGCATGCAATGCTCACACAGGCCAGGAGAGGGCATCAGATCCCCTGGAACTGGAGTTACAGACAGTTGTTAGCCACCATTGAGTTCTGTCTGGGAAGCAAACCCAGGCCCTCAGCAAGAATAGCCATTGCTCTTAACTGCTGAATTATCTCTCCAATCCCTTGCCGTCTCCATTACTCATTATGCCCATTCTTATGTCAACATCAAACTTGATTACTTGATTTGTACTGTTTTTATTTTTTATTTAATTTTATTTATTTTTGTATGTGTATGAATGTACTGTCTGCATGTAGGTTTGTGCACCGTGTTGTGCAATGCCACAAGAGGGTCTCAGATTCCCCTGGAACTGGAGTTCTGGAATTGGAGTTACAGACGGTTCTCAGCCTCCATGTGGGTGCTGGGGATCGAACCCGGGTCCTGTGCAAGAACAGTTGGTGCTCTTAACCGCTAGGCTATCTCTCCAGCCTGTACTAAGTTTTGAAACTGGGAAATATGAGTTATCCAGCCTTTTCTTTTCAAGCAAATGTTGGCTATTAAGGGCCGCTCTTAATGCTGTATGAATTTGAGGAAATGTTTTTTTCATTTCCCAAACAAGGCCATTTAAATTTTATTAAGGACCGATTCTTTGAAATGTAGTCTTATTATTAAACTTTCTATTTCACGTACATGGGTAATTTTTAGATATATTTCCTAATTTTCATGTTTAAGCCGTTAAAAAATTTTCAGCAATATGTTGTAGGTTTCAAAGTAAAGTGTGTGTGTGTATGTTTTTACTATCCTTGGTTAAATTTATTAATATGTGTCTTATTTCTTGGACTATAAATAGAATTTTCAAAACTTCCTTTCACACTGTTCTCTTCTCTACATACTTCATGAACCTTTCTCTCTTCATAACATGGAATACACTTTCTAAAAAATATTTATTTGTACATTTGTCCAATATCTGTCTTTCAACCCAGACCAGGGCTCCATTAGAAAGCATCACAGCCCCAGATTACAGTCACACACATGTCCTTGTTATACTCAAGTCCCATCTGTGTACTGTACTGTGCCAGTTCCCAAATGTGCCCTATGTGGGCACAGCTTTAACTCCTCCCATTTTTTCTAATTAAATAGTATCCCAATGCATTAGAATGAATTTTTTATATTTATATATGAATTTTTTTAATGTTTTAATTTTTTTATATATATTTTGTACAAGATTATCAAATCTAGACCCTTGCCCCCCACCCTATCCCCCCACCCCACCAGAGCTCATATAGAATGAATTGTAAAACACAAATAGAACAATTCATATTGTCAACATAAAAGATGAAAGATAATTTTGACTTCTCAACTTTATGTGTGACTCAATCAAAACAATTATCAGTAGGTACCAACTATTCAGCATCAATATCTAATGAAGGGCATATTTTTAGAGAACGTGAAGTTCAAATTGAGAATAAGAGTTTGACCTTACTTACAGTAAACTTTTATTTTATGTGTATGAGTGTTGTGCCTCCTTCTGTGAAAGTGCACCCGTGTCAGGTAGTACCTGTGGACTACATAAGACGGCATTGGATCACTTGGAGCTGGAGTTATGTGCCATGTGAGTTCTGGGATTTGAACTCAGGTCCTTTGAAGAGCAACAGCTGAGCCATCTCTTCAGCCCAAAACCTTGCTCATAATACACATTGTAGCATGACCCAACTTATGGGACCAAATGCAGTACAATTCCTTATTTTACATAGGTATAAATTTTATGTTGTAGTGTTAAAATACCACTCACTGCTGGGGGTGGTGGTACACGCCTTTAATCTCAGCACTTGGGAGGCAGAGGCAGGTAGATCTCTGAGTTCAAGGCCAACCTGGTCTACATAGCGAGCTCCAGGCTAGCTGAGACTAAAGGGAGACTCTGTCTCAAAGAGACCAAGGAAAAACAATACCACTCACAAAGCTTTAGAAATTATAATTTTATTTTAAATTTATTAATTATTTATATTATTATTGTTGTGTGTACATGATGTATGTGTGTGTCACTGTGCATGTGTGAAGACTGAAGGACAACTCCATTTTTATGATGCACTATAATTACGTAAGGCATAACTTCTGAGGGGACCTGGATATAACGTTTATTGTCTTTATAATTTCTTAATACTCCATAATTAATAGAAAGTGGAAAAATCTCAAATTGTAGTGGTCTATTTGTATGTGTCCTGGGCTACCGTTCCTTTGGATCTGTGGTCTGTACATCACCAAGAAGTGCGTGCTCAGGTCTAGCTAGGAGAAGATGGGGAGGGCCACACCCGAGTGGCTGTGTGCTCCACGGGCTCCTCCCATCAACCTTTCGTCTACACAGCTCCAATCTCACCTTCTCAGTGAAGACTTCCTGGACCTGCCTGGGTGAAAAGGAACTTCCCTGCTTTACTTTTCTCAGGTACTTATCACCTTTAACTTACTAATATATTTGGTCTTTATTCTGGAATCTGCCCCTTCCTACTAAAATCTAAGTACCCTGATATTTTTTTTGGGGGGGGGGGACGAGTTCTCCCTGTAGCCCCAGCTGGCCTGTAACTTGCTATATAGACCAGGCTGGCCTTATCTCAGAGATCTGCCTGCCTCTGCCTCCCAAGTGCTAGGATTAAAGGCATGGACCACTACACCTGGCCATAAAAATGTGTTTTTGCGTAGTCTTGTTTAGAAAAGAGTCTAGCATAGAGAACACACTCAGTAAACATTTGTTAAATGAATGAATCTTTGGAGAAAACGATTTCTTGAAAATGAGATTCTGCGAGAGAGTGAAAACTCAACTCTACCTCCTTGTGGGAGAGCAGACCTGCTTTTGAAGCTGCTCTCTTTCCTGTGCTCATACTTAGAAAAGACAGTGTAGCTGATAACATCTGAGAGGAAGGAAACAGTGCTTCATACTGAGTTGTGAATATAACAGTATATAAAAATTTTTTATACAGGCCTGCTTCACAAAAAGTTTCCAGAGATGGATTATCTGACTTTCCTTTTGGCTATTCTGCACATGCACAAAGGTAAAGACAATTCTTATGTCCTCATTTAAGAATATTGCTCTGTTTTTGGTGTTAGAGTATGGCATGCACAGAAGTCCTTAGCACTTTCTCACTTGTTCAGAAAAACTAAATGTTACACATGCCAGTTAGATAATAGAAAATGCCAGCTTTGACCACAATTTCTTCTTTCAGATCTTAGAAAACTTACCTATTTGGTTTGGTATCATCAGGACTAACTCAATTGATGTGATGTATATTTCAGCACTATGCGAAGAGCCATTCTGGGACACAACTGTTCAGTTTTCTGATAATATGAATCTGGAATGTGTGTATCCGTCAATGGGTTTCATAAGTCAGATGGACTGGACCAAGATCAACGGCACGCAGAAAGAGACCATAGCTGTGTACAACCCTTTCTACGGTGTGGCAGTAATGGATCCCTATAGCAGTAGAGTTTACTTTCCAAACACAACGGAGAAGCCTAGCGATTTGAGTCTTTCCTTCTACAATGCCACTGAAGACGACGCTGGCCACTACTCCTGCTCATGTCACATTTTCCCAGATGGAGTTTGGCAGAAGAGGATAAAGGTGGTTCAGTCCGGTAAGGGCGAATTTTATTTTCACCTTGTTCATCTATAATATTTAATTCGAAGAAACCTACTTAAACACTCAAATGTGGTACCCTCATCTTGTGGCTTCTTTCAGTTCCATTTCTAATCTCTTAGATATTATTTTTTCCAAGTTATAATACTATAAATCAATCCCATTTTTCTTAATTGCTGTCATTTCTGAGTGGGAGTGTCTCACTTTTTTGAGTGATGTGGGAGGATGCAGGCTTAGGCTGTTTTCATGACGATGTGCATCTAGATTAACCAATGTTGGCAACATGCAGATGAGAGCCAGGCTCTTCCTGCCAAGCTGTATCCCTGCAGTGTGTGGCACTGTTTCCTTTTGCTGGGCACTCAGCACTAGCTTCAGTGTGGGATATCTAAGGGTCTCTTCTTCTTGACTTAATCTGAATGTGTTACTGAATCCTGGACAGAGTTCAAATGCTGAGTCCATCTTCAACCCATTCATTTCCTCCAGAGATTAGTAGATGCTTTGTCAGGGAGACACCAATGATTCCTTGGAGTATTTCTGCTAAATGTACCAGTGACTGTGATTCGGTCTTTTTAGTATTAACTGCATGGAAAGGGTATGGTATATTGAAAAAGATTGGTTGTTTTTGGCTATTTTTTTCCTACATAACCTTGTGTTTGTGGCTCATTTCCTGTCAATCTTAAGTATCTGAACAGCAAATCAAGTTAATAATAATATTTTCTCTGTTGAATGATTTGGGAATAATACATTTAAAGAATTTGGCTCATGGTTAATAGAGAATAGGGAGTTATTATAATAGCTATCATGATTATATTCTGTGAATTGACACAGGAAAATAAGTGATCGAATTTTCAGATAATGGTGAAAGGGAACATTTTGGAATTGTGTTTCTTGTCCCTTGATCCTCAAACCACATCCTGTAGACATACATAGGAGAACATTATATGACTTCTGATGTAGCACCTTACTTTTAAGGATTTATAGTCTAAAATATTATTTACTGTGTTACATGAGGAATATCACATGATCAGGAGAAAAGAAAAATTTCCATATGTAATTTCCCCTCTTCTGTGGTGTTTCTAAGCTGGACTAATTTTGTGATAGAGTATTGATTATCAAAACATCTCTAAACCTTTATTTATCAAAGCTTTGTTTTTCACTAAGTAACCATTTCACCATTATGCACAGATAACCACCAAATGCTGTCTGCTCATTTTAAGTGTATGGTTCACTTTCACCAGTTTTTCTAGTGAAGGGTCAGGTCAGGACATAGGGTGAGCCATTCCACATTGGTCCAAGCCTTCAGGACTGGAAAGAAAAGAGAGCCCCTTTTTGCTCTGTGTGGTCAGGTGTTGTAGTTTCTCTCACAAGTCAAGCATTTTGATTTCTGTCAGAGGGCAACTGGTTGCAGACAGACAGCTTGGACTTCTCTGAAAGTTTAAGATAGAATATGGAGCTAAGCTGTCAAGACAATCGCTGCACCAGCGATCTTCAGTTGTCATGTGGGAATGGTGTTGGGAATGTTTCCCCTATTTCATCATTCAGATTTGCTGCTCCGTTTACTTTTCAAGGTCAATAAAGGAGAGCCTCATACAGCTTTTCAAATTGACTGGTGAGATATTCCATTAGTTGTCAGACAAAGAGCTGCCCAACTCTTCATTTCCGTATTCTTTGTCATACAATCTTAAATGCGTGCTGTTGATTTTTAAAGAATAATTTATCTTTGAAACATATTGATGTATTGGGTCAGGGCATATGGTTTACTATATTTTGGGATTTGGAGGGCTAGCTATTTTCTTTTCTTTTTTTAATTAATTTATTTTCTATGTGTATGAATGTACTGTCTGCATGTAGGTTTGTGCACCCGTGTCGTGCAATGCCATGGAGGTCAGAAGAGGGTGTCAGATCCCCCTGGAACTGGAGTTCTCCTGGAATTGGAGTTACAGATGGTTCTCAGCTGCCATGTGGGTGCTGGGGATCGAACCCGGGTCCTCTGCAAGAGCAGTCAGTGCTCTTAACAGCTAGGCTATCTCTCCAGTCCCAGGGCTAGCTATTTTCAAAGGATTATAGTGAAATAAAATATTATATTAGTTGAATTTAAAATTTTACCCTAAAATTCTTTAAAAAATTCTTGTGTTTAACAGCATAACAAGATTTATATCAAGATAACAGGGTTTATAAATACTGTATTTTATGCAATATAAAGGAGAAGTTGATCTACTTAACACTAAAACATTAACTTAAAAACACAGAATTCCTAAATTCTAATCCATAATAAATTGAAAGGGTTTCACTGAAGGAGTGAAACCACATGGCCAGCACGACTGTGACTTCTGCTCTCCACTGGTAATTATGTAGACTGAAGACTCTTCCTTATCAATGCCTTACATAGATATTTTCATTTAATCCCCACTGTACACTTGGATGTGGATAATGCCCTTAGAATATGCCCAGGTTGGGGTGCTGGTTTCAAGCCCCATTGTACTCCATGAAGTAATGTCATAGGTAGACATTAAGTGACAGCTCCTGGGACATGAGTCCTTGGACCTTACAAGGAGGAGACATGGCCATTGCATATCCTGTTTCTCCTCCTTCCCATGTTATTTTAGCATAGAGTTAAGCAAATTGCAGATCCTATTTTGGCTAAATAACACTATAAGGAGAAAATTCTTTACAATGTCTGTTAACCTCAAAATAAAGATTTCTTAATTAGTGACAGATTTAGACTTTTATATTTAAATTATAAATTGTTTTAATTTTATGTATATGAGTGTTTTGCCTGCATGTAGGTAAATGTATTACATGCATGTAATACCCATGGAGGTCAGAAGAGGGTGCCATATCTCTTGGACCTGGAATTACAGACAGTTGTCAGCTGCCACGTGGGTACTGGGAACCAAACCTGGTTCTTCTGTAAGAGCAACCAGTGCTCTTAATCTCTGAGCCATTTCTTCAGCCCCAAGATTTAGAAAATTTAATCCTGAGTATTGTTAAATAAAATAAGTAAAATTTATTATATAATTTTACCCAATTCATGGAAAAATATGTTGAGGTTATGTTTCAAAACAGTCCTTTTATGGCAATTTGGGGGGAACACACTGTTCACCTTGTATCTATAGCCTTCATAGTCAATGAAAGGAAGGTATAGTTCTAGTTATAGAAATCAACTCTACTTCTGGTGACTACTCAAAGTAGTCTGCCCAACTTCTACCAGATGCCTACTTTCTATGAAGTAATCAAATGCTTCATGTATTTCATGTGAACACCATGGAGAGGAAACATTATCTAGTACCTAGCTGAAGGTACTGGCATTCAGGGCCATGAAATAACTTGCTCAAGGCTGCTCAAGGTGATTGATTTGCACTACCAGGAAGAATCCTGCTATGGTTTCTAAAGAGCCAGGAATGAGGTACAGGAGTGTCAGAGTTCGGCAAAGAGAATGCGGGTGGCTGGTGGGAAAGGTTACGCAAAACCTTGAAAAACTGGAGACATTTTTTTTTAAGAGAGAGGAGTTGTAAACAGAGGAGAAAAGATGGAGAGAGAAGGGTATTTTGGGGAGACTTAAGATGGAAAAAAGCACACTGTGAAAGAATAAAGTTTATGTTGTTGACTGAGAATGACCCCACTTCACTAGGGCAGAATGCTAGTAGAATGTGGGCTTTGTACTTGACCTTGGTGCAGTTGGATCTTACAAGGGTTGTCCTGAGAAGTGGTTGGTCAGGAAGAAGGTGTGTGGGTGGGAGCCCTGACTGCATCAGAGGAGTCACATGTGATATTTTAGGACCTCAGGTAAGGTTTTAAGAAACCATAACCAACAGGGCACCAGAATGCTAGAGAACCTGAAAATTTAGCACAACCCAGACCCTAATGTGGTCAATGGAATTTGAAATGTAACATAGGGCATCGCTGAGCATTTTTCAGAGGGAGACATAAAATCCACTCTGTGTTACACTGCTTGGAAGATTAAACTAGCTTCAGCTTTATAGGCTGAGAAGATTTTTTTTTTAAGCAGTCTAATAGGTTTCTATAAGCTGGGACACTTAGGCATTGCCAGAGGGAGTGTAAATTGGCACTTCGATTGCATTAGCCTGAGTTCTTCAGAGAAACAGAATCAGTAGGATAAATGTATATATACAGGAAGAGATTTATTGTAAGGAATTGGCTTGTGCAGTTGTGGAGTCAAGCTAGTCTAAATCTGTGGGAAACCTCAACAGCCAATAGCGCAGAGAAGTCCCACAAGCAGCCTGCTAGAAATTCTTTCTTGCTTGGACAGGGAGTCTTTCTGTTATATTTGTTATTTGGTTGTTTGGAAGAAACCACTCCTATTATGTTGGACAATCTTCTTTCTCAAAATTCATTAATTTAAATTTTAATCTCATCCAATACACACACACACACACACACACACACACACAAACAGTAACCATTGCACCTATTTTGGAAAATGATACATTACCCTTTTATGATATGATATGATACAATACTATAATTCTGTTGCTTAATATTTTAGAGATTGCCAGCAAATGACAGAAATTGCTAACCATGTTTATAGCAACTGTGATTGTAAAAGCAAAATGGGGTAAGAGCCCAGATGCCCATTAAGAGTAGAATAGACAAATACATAGAGGTCATTCTGATAGTGGGAAACTCTGAATCCCTGAGTAGAAATGAATTATTGTTATTCTCATTACCAGGCTTGAATCTCATCAAAGTCATGTTGGGGGAAAGAAATTACAGAAAATGACATAGAGTATGAGTCTTGTCCTTTAAGTTTATAGCTGTGTTGAGATGAATAAACAAAAAATAAGATGAAAAGGAGCAAAGTCAAGAAGAGCATAGGCTCAGGAAACACCACTAAGTTCATGGTGATTTGGTAATTTTCATATATAGGAGTTTTATTTACATTTCCTTCAAATTTACCAGGTTTCTAGTAAAATGGAGAAGAATTGCAATATTTATTTATTTTATTTTATTTTTTTTTAATTTAATTTTTATTGATGGTTTGTGCATTTCGTACATCATTTTCCAATTCAGATCAGGCATATTTCCCTTTCCCTTCCCCCCCACCCCCACCCCATCCCAGATCATGTATTCTGCCATTTTTAAATGGAAAAAATATTGCAATTTTTGAGCAGGTCAAAGATAAGCATGGAATCTTCACTCTGATTTGGCCTGGAGGTCAAGAAGAGAAAGCTTCAAGAATGAATCTAATTTTTTAATGATCAAGAATTAAAAAAAATGATCGCTTTATTTTAAAAAGAAAGGGAGCCAGGAGACCATCTTGGGCTTATAGGGGAGAAAAGCAAGCTTTTCCTGGTGGTCTGAGTTGTAACATGGCCTTGAGCAGCTGCCATTCACCACTGGGAATCAACAAACCAGAAGAGCATTTGGGATTGAGACCGCCAGAGTTGAAGGCATTTTATCAACCTGCGTACATGAAAAAGGTACTTAACAAAGAAAGTACTAATGGGTGGGCCAGTGGCTTGGAGGACAGCACTGAAGTGTGTGAGGGAATTGATGTGCAAATACAGATGTCTGGGAAAAGGAGGCAGAGAAGCAGGGGTGGGGAGAAGGGAGAAGCAGAATAGGTCGGTCATTGTGTGGGAGCAGCAGACGCTGTGACTCGCACTTGCAGGGTTGTGCAGTCTTTCATATTCTAGTGCATTTATTTCGGTTGGGTATCAAGATGCTTTGCACTGTGTTCCTTGAAGGGCTCTTAGTGACTTCTTCACCCATTTCTTAGGTCTCTTCTCCCTACTGCACACAGGTCTAGCATTCTCTGCCCAGGCACCAGCAGTTGGTGGAGCAGCTCAATGTTTGGTGCTGGTCAGAAGCACTGTAGAGGTTTCTTTAATATTGGGGGATCTAGAGTTGGCAGCAGTTCTGAGGAATCCCGTGATAGAAGGGCTTTTAAAGATAACGCTGGGCTCTATATCATGTGGACCTGGCAGAGTCACAGGTTTTTTTTTTTGTGTGTGTGTTGGTACAGTGTCAGGATTCTAAGGTGGAAAGGGATGAGTGTCCTAGATCCCGCTTCCACAAGTAGGTTTGCTGATATGGGGAACAGAACTTGTCCATTAATTCATCCATCAAGTCTTTATTAAGACTCCAAAGTGCTCAAGGTAATGTTCATTGATTTGGAAGAGAAAAAGACATGAATCTTAGCTCTACACAGTTTGCAGAGTGTTAGGAGAGATGAAAAGTATACATACCACAAATTTTAATTTAAGGTGAAAAACAATGAGTGCTATTAGTTCAGCTAGTATTTGCTTCTAACTAGGGACTCAGAATAGATTCCCTGAAGACAACGAATTTGAACATAACCTTGAAAGAGGCAAGTCAGATTATTTAGACCCTAAGATGGGTGGATTAATGTTTTAAGAGAACTGTTTTGGAACATTATCCAGGAAATAGGTAGCCAAACAGTATGGAAGATAATACATGTTTTTAGGAGTATAAAGTCCACAGTTTATTTTAACAAAAAGGTAATCAGTGAACCTAAAATAAAAATATTAAATTTTACATATTTTTAAAATTTATTTTTATTTTATGTATATGAATATTATGCCCACATTGCCCAGTTATGGCCGACGTTGTTCAGTGCCCTTGGAGGACAGAAGAGGGCATCAGATCCCCTGGAATTGGAATTACAGAGTTTGTTAACGGCCATGTGGGTGCTGAGATTTGAACCCAGGTCTTCTGCAAAAACAGTCAGGGGGCTGGAGCAATGGCTCAGTGGTTAAGAGTGCTGAGTGCTCTTTTTTAATTTTATTTATTTATGTGTATGAATGTACAGTCTGCATGTATGTTTGTGCACCCGTGTCGTGCAATGCCGCGGAGGTCAGAAGAGGGTGTTGGATTCTCCCGGAACTGGAGTTCTCCTGGAATTGGAGTTACAGACGGTTCTCAGCCGCCATGTGGGTGCTGGGGATGGAACCCAGGTCCTCTGCAAGAGTGGTCTGCGCTCTTTAACTGCTAGGCCATCTCTCCAGCCCAAGCACTGAGTGCTCTTGTAGAGGACCTGGGTTCGATTCCCAGCACCGACATGGTGGCTAAGAACTGTCTGTAACTCCAGTTCCAGGGGAATCTGACGCCCTCTTCTGACCTAGGCATTGCACGACACGGGTGCACCAGCCTATATGCAGACAGCATACTCATACACATAAAAAATAATAAGTAAATAAATAAAAACTTAAAAAAATCTTAAAAAAAAGAACAGTCAGTGCTTTTAATTGTTGAACCATCTTTCCAGCCCCAATTCTACATATTCCTAAATTAAAGTTTTAAAATGAATGTTTTGACATTTTCATACTAAATATATTTTAATTTTTTATTGAATTTTTGATACAATATAGTTTGATGGCATTTAGATCCCCTCCTCCATCCCCATTTCTCACTCAGCCTGCCCAATTCAATATACTCCACTATCCATACAATACAGCCTATAGAGTCTGATTTGTGTCCCCACATGTCCCTGTGCCTGGATCCATCCATTGGAGTCTGGCCAACCTACCAGGAGTCTCATCCTTATAAGAGACAGTCTAGCCCTCTCCCAGCAGCCATCAGCTGTCAAAAGTTCCTTAGGTTGGATTGTGATTTCTTACCACTCCCCCATATCCATGCCGGGATTTGCTTTGGTTTGAGTTCCAATAGGACTTGTGCATGCTGTCACCAATGCTGTGAGGTCATATGTGTAACTGACCAGCTGTCTGGAGGACTTTGTTTCCTTGTTGTCATCCACCATCTCTGGATCTTACAATCTTTCTGCCCCGTCTTTCACAATGATCCCTGAGCCTTGGGAGGCAGAAGTTTAATGTAGGTGTTCTATTCAGGGAGGACCACTCTGTAACTTCTTGTTCTCCACACATTCTGTGTTTTCATACAATATATTTTGATGGTATTTTGATAATATGCCTTTTTAAAAGAAGATTATAACCACAGCGGAAATAGCAGGAACTTCTCAATATAACAAACACATAGTCAAATAACCAATTAATGTAGTTTATCCTGGTTTGGTTTATTCCAAAAGGGGAACTTCAGTTATCTCTTGTAATCCATCTTAAGATATTTGTGTAATTTTATTTTAGCTTTTGTTATGTTTATCTTGATTTTACAAAGAATCGAAAAAGATTGTGTGAAAATGTTGCATACTTGGTAATATTGACTCTGTTTCCCTTTGCTAAGCTGGAAAACACCCTGCTTGAGAACACATGTCCCTGTGGAATGAATTAACCTCAAGCTTTGGTGTAAAGGTCTGTAATCAAAAATGAAAATGAGAGAAAATTAAAAAAATATTCTCTCAAACAAGATAATGCTGGATTTACATCTAACTGAACCGAACAACTGAATGTCTGATAAGTTGAATTCACATAAAAACAGAGGTAAAAAAACTTGTCTTTTTTTTAAGTGTTGTTACCTGTTTATCTCTATTCATGACCCTCTCTCTCCTTATTCTATTTTCATATTTTCATGTTTACATGACTATGAGATGGCCAAGTATTTTCTACTTATCAGCTGTATCATCAATTTAGACTTGCTTGAAAATACACTTAGGAACCCAGAATGGGATGGATTTGGCTGTAATCTTTGCACAAAATCATTTAATTTGCTTTCAACTCTACCCTTCTTTTCTAGCTACTTTTATTTCCAAGATGCTGGTAGGTAGGAGCACACCTGAGTGAATTGCTGGCAATGAGCTGCTGATGATGTGGGTTGCCTCTTCCCTGTGGCCCTAGAACATTTTCTCATCCCGGTAGAAACCGTTTAATTCTCCATGTTTCCTCTTTTAATTCTCAGTGGTCTAGAAAACTCACGTTTCTTCCATTGGCCCTTAGTACAGTTGCTCTTCACTCACTATTGAAAGAAGCTGCCAACCACAGTATCCTCTGTAGAGTAGGTGTTGTGTTGTGTGGGTGCTGTCGCAGGGTGGAGATGAGACCTCAAGTGTGAGTAAGGGCTTGCCTGCTGCAATCTTTGGCTCTTATCAGAATCACTGTGGAAGACATTCAGCCCACACAGGTCAGGGTGTCCTTGGACAGGCTTAAGCTTCAGTGTTCTTTAAAATTCTCATCAAAAGTCAAAAGCTACAGAGAGCAAACAGTTCTCTAATACCTTCTCTGGGAAACTTCTCTGCAGAATTAGTGGGTAGATAATAGACAACCTTCAAAGCAACCTTACAGGAATTGACTCACCTATCACAGTGTTGTATGAGAGCAAAATCATAGTTTGCATTTTATAAAATAAAAACATTACATTTTTAAGTGTGCAAGGAGGGACCAAGAGACAAGAAAATAAGTAACCGAAGACAGCAGGAGAAAGTAAAACTCTTGGCTTATGGGGTAGCTGGTGGGGGTCTTCTGTGGACTTCTTTGAGCTAATACTGATAGTTGAGACATTTGGAGCCAATAAAAATGACTTGATTTTTGAACTGTGAATTTTTGGTGTTGGTCTTTGTTTTTGTTTGAATTTGTAGGGAGTGGAAACTACAGACATGCTGGTCTCTCCTTTCCTTCAAGAAAATGATAGGAAACTATTTCTGAAGACATTAAAGATTGTGAAACTGCTAACAGTTTTAAGACCATCAAGGCAATCCTTCAGGGATCAATGCAAAATGACTCCCTGGGGCAACATCTCTTGTACTTACTCTAGAATAGTTTTAATTAAATAACTCAGCTGATGGGGTTGCTGGCACTTTGCTGGAGAGATTATTCACAATCCAATAAATCTCAATGTGAGAAAATTTCCCCTGACTTCAGCTATTTAACCAATTTGCATCTTTAGAAACAGTCTTTTTCATAATCTGCCCCGAGAGGAAGACCCACGTTCTGTACAGAGTCTAGGGAAAGATATATAACATGCAATATTTATATTTACTAACACTCTAAAGAGCTATGGGTGTCATACCTGAGGAGTGTAGTGGGGTGGAGATTATGGTCAATGAGAAAGAATGAAATGTCGGCATGAGATCTGTGTTTAAATGCTCCATTTAACTAGCAGAACATTCGGGAAATTTAACATTCTCATTTAGCCAATTAGTTCCCAAGTACATGCTTGGGCCACTTTTTTCCCCCTTGTGTTGTTTCTTGGCATAGCAAATGAAACTCGTACCAACATTTACATTTCAGAATGTCTTGTAAAAGTTTGCGTGTTTGTGTGTGTATGTGTGTGTGTGTGTGTGTGTGTATGTGTGTGTGTGTGTGTGTGTGTGTGTTCTATGACTATAGTATAATTTTCTTCATGATATACACAGAACCCAAGGCTACAGGAAATTTTCAATTCGTTCCATGAATGAATGGAGTGAATTATTTTCCTTTACAAATTGGATGCTATAATTGGATATATACCATTTTTCACTTGAAAAACAACCAACGTAGTCCATTATCACCCCTGAGACAGAATTCAGTAATGTTAGTGTGCTCACAATGAGACAATTTTGTCTGTTTTGTTAGGACATTATATCAGATTTCTCAGACTAACTTTTCATTATCTGATATTGTTGTCTGTGGTTCTGGCGGTCAAACTCAGAGCTGGGAAAGAACTGTTAGCACTCAGCTGTGTGCCCAGCCCCTTCTTTATAATCTTTAAAAAAACACAGTTACAGCTAGTTAAGTAAAAAAAGCACTTATACAGCATAGGGCTTGTATCTTCCTCTTTTTTATACACTAGAAATGTTTTCTAAAAGAATGAACATTTAATAATATGTCCAACCACTAGTATAGTTCCTTGAACAGACTCAATGTTTAAACTTTCATTCTTAATGCAGTGTTTTTAGTATAAAATAACAGAATTAAAAGAATTGAATCAAAGGGAAAATTATGACCTAGTTTCCCAAATGACATTCTGGGGAATAAAATTCTGATTTATTGAATGTATTGAATGAATGCTGATAGCAGTTATTTAAATACTTCTGTAAATCCCCTCTAAACCAATTGGAAAATTATACATACCATATATATATATATATATATATATATATATATATATGATATGTATATATCTGTGAGGGAATGAAGAAATTAGTAAAAATTCCCTTGTGCTAAGTTTATAATTTTAGGAGAGGACTGCATTAATATACCTTGAAAACATAGAAGATAAGTATGGAGAATCTTTTAAAATATTTTATTTTTATTTTATGTGTATGAGTGTATTGCCTGCATGTATGTAAGTACGTCCATGTCAAACAATGTATGAGGAAGTCAGAAGAGGGAATTGAATCCCTTGGAACTGGAGTTTAGGATGGTTGTTAGCTGCCATGTGGGTGCTGGGAACCCAACCTGAGTCCTCTGCAAGAGCAGCCTGTGCTCTTTTACTTCTGGTCTCATGGGAATCATGGGCTGGAAATCTGGTGTGTTTTGTGGAGGTGGAGATAGTAATTGTGGTGGAAGGAAGTCTACTTAGAGGAAGCATCTTGTAAAGCATCACTGACCAAGCAAACGTGCTTTGAATTTGGGGCACTTGAAAAAACACGTTTTGTCAGAGGCATGGGGATAAGTTGGAAAGTATAGGGTCTTGATTTTGGACTTGACTTAGCAGCTAGTAAAATTTTCATAAAGTGGAGGTCACATGTTGGCCATGGCTTGCAACAGTGTGCAGAATGGTTGTATTGAGAAAGCAGAAAGAAGATGGGGCAGGAGAAAGAAGATTAGAACACGGGTGGCTCCACTCCATAGTCAAGGTCTCGGACTGAATAATACAGTGAGTTGAGTACTAGACTTTCTGAGTTTCTCTACGCCGTGTAACTGTGATTGCAAGGTCACCAGCCACCTCACACCTCTGTGCCCACACCTTTCTTATGAAAGAAGTGGGCACAGCTTTCAAGATGTGACTCACAGTAGTCTTTACAAATGTTCCATTTGCCTTCCTGTGCTATCAACAAAGAAAACTTCTCTTACTCAAGTCCTCTTGTCCTTTTCTCGTCTCCTGCCTTTCCATAAATATTTGTCAAATGCCTGTCATGTGCTAGGAGCCGTGTGAGTCAGGCATGTTAAGGCCTCTAATCACAGCCTCATATTTGGATTATAGTGGAATCCAATATCCAATACTTGTTTGATGTGGGTACACTGAACAGGAGTTGATGGTGCTAGGAGAAGGGAGCGAGCATGTACATGTGTGTTGGAAGAGCGGAGCAGGGGACATGGTCAGGAACATTCATGAAGCTGCAGGGATCCAAAGGCACTTGAGTTTACTCAGGAAGGAAGCTTAGGATTTCTGGAATTGAAGTACCTTTGGCTACTACAGAATGGCATTCCTCCTAGATGGAGATCACTCTATAACAACACAAAAGCAAAGTGAATAGCAGGATGCTTAGTGGAGCCCAAGGAAAAGTTAAAGTGGGTGATGGTGTCAGGTCAACAGAATGGTAAGGGAAAGGTGTATTGTGCTGTCAGCAGAAGCTTCAGATTGTTTGGAAGAGTGAGGGAAATCATTAAGGTGGGTTCAATCTGTCATGGTCGGTGTGCTTCTAATAGCCTATTAGAATACAGGGGGAGCACCTTCTGGAGCCATCAGAAGAAGACAGTGTTCTGTAAGTCAAAAGGAGAAAAATAGAAAGGAATCAACCTGGCTGGCACCTTAACTTCGAATTTCCAGCTTTCAGAATTCTGAAAAGAAAAACCCAGTCTGTTGTTGAAGCCACCCATTCTGTGGCACTTTGTCACGGCAGCTCATAAGACACTTTCGTTGTCCGTGATGGTTCATTTTCACAGTCCATTTGACTGGACTTACAGTCACCTAGGAAACACTTCCAGACATGTCTGGGAGATCATATGAGAGAGGTTCAACTGCCGGGCAAAGACCCACCACCTAGAACACAGTTGGCACCCCTCCATAGTTAGGGTCTTGGACTGAATAATACAGTGAGTTGAGTACTAGACTTTCTGGCTTTCTCTATGCTGCATAACTGTGACTGCAGGGTCACCGGCCACCTCACACCTCTGCCACCATTCTTTCTTTGCCAGGATTCAACCCTCTTTAAGTTGCTTTTACCGGGTATTTGGTCACGGCAGTGAGAAAAAGTGCCCAGTACATTGTGCTGTTTTCAACTGCTGTCAGTTTTCTCTACTTCTCCTGTGCCCTACATTGCTGGGAGCAACGCCGTGTGCTTAGCAGACTTGTTTAATGAAACAGCAAAAGAATAGGATTGAAGAAGGCGACCCTGTCCTTTAATCACCAGTATAACCCAAAAGATGCATAGGGAAGGGTTAATTCTATACATAATTAAATGGAACAGAGAAACCTTTTATGATTTCTCATTGGAAAGTTAAAACCATTTTTTCTAGGTAGTGGAAGTTTATAGCACATCTCATTTGTTGAAGGGCTTTGCACAGATGGAAAACATTTAATTGATCAACTTCTGGAGAGTGAATTCAAATCAGAGCAAAACTGAAATGACAGAGTAGGCATCTATTTTAGAAACAGATGAGAGAAACTGACATGTGGCAAAATAGGGCAATTGAGAGAGAGATCAGGGTACCTGTTTGAGAGGAAGAATTGACAGGCGCCCACTGACTCGGTTAGGGATTTGGTAAGAAGAAAGGAATTAAGAATGACATCCAGTTCTAAGCAGTGGGAGAATGGGAAGGAGTCGTTGAAAAGGGAATATGAAAAAAAGGGGGGGGGGCTGGAGAGATGGATCAGTGGTTAGCACTGACTGCTCTTGCAGAGAATCTGGGTTCAATTTCCAGCACCCACATGGCGGCTAAGAACGGTCTTTAACTCCAGTTCAGGATAATCCGAAGCCCTCTTCTGACCTCCGCAGCATTGCACAATACTACCTAAATGCAGGCAGTACACTCATACATAAGAAGAAAAAAAAAAAAAGAAAAAAAAGAAAAGGGAATATGGCTCTGCTTATCTACAAATAAAAAGTCAATAAGATAATTTGAAAATCTGAGTTATATTGCTTGCTTCTTCTTTGTTAATCAGTTTTTCTACCAAGGAAGTTGTAGGATGTGAGGTGGACATTTTTATCTGAATAAGCTCATACTGCAGTTCTCATTCTGGTTTGAACTTGGTTACACAATGAGTACCAAAACATTTCCCAAGTTTTCTAGACTTAAGAGTGAAACTCGCCTGGCGTGGTGGTGCACACCTTTAATCCTACTACTTGGGAGGCAGAGGCAGGTGGATCTCTGTGAGCTCAAGGCCAGCCTGGTCTACATAGTGAATTCCAGGACAGCCAGAGCGACAGGGAGACCTTGTCTCAAAAAGACCAAAAAAAAAAAAAAAAGAGTGAAACTCATTGGCATTAATTTCATGACTTATAAGAACCCTTTATTTGATGGGGGTTGGAGAGATGGCCTAGCGGTTAAGAGTGCCTACTGCTCTTGCAGAGGACCCGGGTTCGATTCCCAGCACCCACATGGCAGCTGAGAGCCGTCTTTAACTACAGTTCCAGGGGAATCATATTCCCTCTTCTGACCTCCGCGGCATTGCATGACACGGGTGCACAAACCTACATGCAGACAGTACATTCATACACATATGAAAATAAATAAAATTAAAAAAAATAAGAACCCTTTATTTGAGTAATGCTCATTTAAAATATGCCAGTGTTCAGAGGTGGCATTTGCAGAGAAAACTGAATGGGGGTGTGGCCGCTCATTCCATGGAAGATAATTTTGTCCAGTACATAACTTAGATCAAAGCCTTATAATTTCTTGGAACTAATACATTATCTGTTGATTCTAATGGAAGATCTGGAGGTTCTCTATTAACCTTCCTACAAAGTCATTCTCTCCTCACTGGAAAACTTTTACCCTCTGCTGGGCGTGGTTGCGCATGCCTTTAGTCCTAGCACTTGGGAGGCAGAGGCAGGTGGATCCCTGTGAGTTTAAGGCCAGCCTGGTCTACAGAGCGAGTTCCAGGCCAACTGGGGTTACAGGGAGACCCTGTCTCAAAAAAACAAAAAAAAAAAAAAAAAAAAAAACCCAAAAAACCGAAAACAACAACAACAAAAAATCCCAAAACAAACAAACAAAAATCTTCTACCATCTGCTATCATTTCAGTCAGTCCCTTTCCTTGATGTTTTGAAAACTTTTTGGCATTTATTTTAGAGGTGTCTGGTAGGTATTTTTAAATACTCTTTTGGTGTTGTTACTATTTGTACCTCTGGGCATTGTAATTCTTCCCAGTTAGATGGTCTTTTTTGCTTTTCTGCCTTTACCAGGCTGGCACTTTGACTTTGCATTTTAGCTACAAGGGGTTTTATTTCAAGTACCTAGCCCTTCAGATCTTTAAAAATATATTTCCCTTGGATTTTCAAAAATTTTCAGTGCTCATGGGTTTTTTTCCTTTGGAATTTTACATTTTAAACTATAACTTATTTTTTAAAGAATTTTTGCATTTTATTATAGTTTCTATAATTATGCACAGATTCCTATGAACATGTTTTGACTTTGCCTTTCTTTTTTTTCTTTTTGTCTTTTCGAGACAGGGTCTCGTCTCACTGTAGCCCCAGTTGTCCTGGAACTCTCTTTATAGACCAGGCTGGCCTTGAACTCACAAAGATCCACCTGCCTCTGCCTCCCAAGTGCTAGGATTAAAGGCATGCGCCACCACGCCTGGCTTTTTTTGTTGTTGTTGTCGACTTTGCCTTTAGTCATTTGAACATGGTCAGTTGCTTCAAAGTATATGATATTTGTATCTCTTCCATTCAAAATGCAACATAAAACTCAATATATTGTTTTTATTGAGCTTTTGTGCATTTCATACAACCTTTCCCAAACCAATTTAGACCCTTTTTCCCTTCCATGCCCCCTACCCGACACCAGAGCACACATATTCTGTTGTATGTGTTAAGTCCTGTCTTGTATCTTTCTCTTAGTCTTTTTTAACCTTTTCCATCTAGAAGTTTACTGTTTTGGTCAGTTCTTTGAATACATCTTTTATTGTTGTTCACTTTCATTTTATATTACTCCAAAACACTTATATGTACCCTCTTCACTTATAACTGGTTACTGAATCCACAGGCCTAAAAATATATTGAATTTTTGTATAAGTGCTGTCTCAATATACTGACTCCACAGCTTTTGCAGAGAAGGAATTCAAGGTAGACTGTGGCTAATTAGCAACCTACCAGCCTTCCCTTGCTGAATTATTCTGCCTGCTCAGTTTTGTGTAATATTTCCCATTAATCTGTGGTTTTGGCTAGGTTTTTGATAGTGTCTAAGAGGGGGCTGGTTTCCACTATGTAAAATTTTGGCATTTTTGTAGCAGTTGCAGTTTAGGTCTGAGATGAAGAAGTCCTGAGTAGATAGATGACACTGTATATCTAATTTTTTAAAAAGTCTGATTTTTATGGATTATTTTTTTCCATTTTGAATCAATTGTGTCACTTAAATTGAGGCTGTCCCGTACTTGCAAGTTTCCTTTTAAAACCATTCTTAGGTCTTGGGTACTTGCCCTAGCAAATTATGATTTTTCTCTTAGTTTTTAGATAAGGAGAGTTGTAGAAGCTTCATTAAGGAACATTTTTTTCCCCTTGAAACTAGTGGTTTATTCTGAGCGAATTAAGGACTTGACCTCTTGGGGTAAAGTATAGAAGGTTACAGACATACAGTCTAATCTAAATCATCTCTAATTTAGAAAACACAGAACAAAATCTCCTTAGAAGGGAACATTGTCCAGAAGATCTTCTTCTGGAGCTATTGAAAGACAAACTTTTCCCCAGGTAACTACAGTTTTAGTGCTATTATTTTAATATTTTATTGTTTTTTTGTGCATTTCATATAATACATATTAATCAAATTTAACTCCCCCATACGCCTTACACCCCCACTGGATTTCCTGCATTCTGTCTTACATGTTGAGTACTGTCCTGTCAGCATTTGTACCCAGCTGTCCCTCAGTGCAAGTTCAGCCCATTTAGAGTCACTCCCTTAAAGAGCTATTTTCCCTCATCCAGCATAATCAATTGCCAATAGTTCTTTGGTTCGGGTTAGGGCCTGCTGCCCATTTCCCCTGAATAGTAATTTTTTAAAAAATTGTTTATTTTATTTATTTTTGTATGTGTACGAATGTATTGTCTGCATGTAGGTTTGTGCACACGTGTCGTGCAATGCCGCGGAGGTCAGAAGAGGGTGTCGGATTCCCCTGGAACTGGAGTTAAAGTCGGTTCTCAGCCGCCATGTGGGTACTGGGGATCAAACCCGGGTCCTCTGCAAGAGCAGTTGGCGTTCTTAACCGCTAGGCCATCTCTCCAGCCCCATGAACTGTAATTTTTAAAAGTCAGATTGATGGGCTGAAACAGGCATAAAGGGAAAAACACTTTAGCGATATTAAGAGACTTGAAAAATCATGCGGTTGGTTAAAGAGACTGGGTTCCACTTAGTTCCGATTTCAGCTCGCTTGTTTTGAAGCCGGGTCCCCCATGCTCAGCCTCCACTCTTTCTGGATCATGACGCTCCCTTTCCAGCATCATCCTGTATTTTGCTGTTTTTCTACTATTGTCCCCTTCAAAACTGCTCTCATAAATTTGTGTCTTGCACTTACCACTTTAAAGCTATTGGGGTGAAACTGTTTGGACTGTAAAGGACCCTATTTCCAGCCATTTATTTGCAGCATTATGGGCTCTCAAAATGTGGCCCGAGTCTTGATTTCTTGACTTTATTGGTTTAGTGGAAATGTGATTCCTAGTTTCTATTAAATTAAGCAATTCTAAATTATCAGTTCTTCAACATTAATTATTTTATTTACTCTAGTTGATTTTTTTTATAAAACATTATAAGCATTAAGCAAATACTCAAGGACTTTTTTCTCAATGCTAAAATTATTTTGCTTTCTTATATTAGGTCTGTATTCAAATATAAAAATATTCTTTTATTTAGAGCAAATTAAAAATCTTGGGTATTTGATATATCTCCAATTCTAGTATAAAACCCCCTGAATGAATATATGTTTTATTGCCTTGTATATACCTTAGTATGCAATTTAGTAAGTGATAGTTGGTCATTTATCAGGGGGAATTTCCTATATGTGGCGGAACTGGTAATAATGGATGATAATTAAGCAAGGAGTCCTAGTGGTCCCATAAGTGTGGTTATCTAGAGACAGACAGCGAGGAAACTCCAAAAAATCAAAACAAACCCTCAGAGTAAGAACAAAACCCAAACTAAAAACAAAACAACAAAAATTCCGCAGGAACGAAGTGTCTAGAGAACTAAGAATGAGAGTGAAGATTGTCACAAAGGTAACTTATGACAGATATCATATGAAATTTTCAGCATAAAATGGTGTACTTATTTTTGATTTGTAGTTACTTAAATTGGCTAATGAGCAGACAATTCATTGAAGTTCATTTCTAGAAGATGATGAAAAAAAAAGACAAGAGTTTTCTGAGTCTTTTCACAAAGCACATGACTCTGCTCCTGTGCATTGAACAGTTCCTTCCTGTAGTGTAGGATTGTTGCCCTGCTAGTGACACTGGCTGAAGGAGTTAGAGAGCTTGGTGGCCTGCTTTGAATAAGAAGCTGTTCCTTCTGTGGAGCTGCAGGCATGCAGTGGATCAGTGAGAAGGGCTCAATTCTGACAGAGATGATACAGCAGAAGAATGGGAAATGAAACTAAAATCACAGCTTCATCACAAGTTCTTACTTGAGGTTACCAGGGTGAACATGTGTTTTGAAGACTGCAGCAGACAGAACTGTCTACACAAGGACATGAATGAAGATGGTAAAAACAGAATGGCTTTGAGGGCTTAGTAATAACTATGATTGTAGACTGTAGATAAACATGGTGGGAGGCGGAGTGAAGAAATCTTTGGAGGCTGACTGTGCTTGTAGAACTCTTTGAAAAGGTAGAAGTACTGAAATTGCAGGTTTGTAAGGAGGGAGGGCTATGGTCATACTTACATTTGAGAAGGATTGCCCTCCTAGAGGAAATATTGGCTATAGATTTCCCTTGCCTCAGTATAAAAAATAAACCAGCTATATGATAAGATAGCAACAAATCTGTTTAGTTACTTTAACATTTCTGTGATCAAAATACTTGATGGAAACCGTTTAAGAGAGGAAGGGTTTACTTTGGTTTGTAACCTAAAATGTTTCAGTCCATCATGACAAGAAAGGAGCAGTGTTCATCATGTCCTCAGGGTGGCAGTAGAGCACGCCTTGGAGGCCATTCCCACCATGGCAGATCAGGAAGCAGGAAGCAGGAAGCAGGAAGCATGCCAGAACCAAGGGCTGAGTGATAACCTGCAAAGGCCTCCCCTGGTGACCTACTTCTACCAGGTAGAGGTTCCACAGCCCCCAAATAGTGCCACCAGCTGGGACAAGTAATTAAAAATATTTTATTTATTATGTGCATTGTCTCCCATGTATGTAAGTACACCTGTACTGTGCAGTGCCCACGGAAATCAGAAGAGGGTGTCGGATCCGTTGGAACTGGAGTTACAGATGGTGGTTAGGACTGTGTGAGTGCTAGGAATCAAACCTGGGTCCCCTGCAGGAGCAGTCAGTGCTCTTAACCCCTGAGCCAACTCTACAGCCCAGAACAGGCATTTAAAACATGACTCTGAGGCTGGTGTTTCATATTCAAACCATACCACTCTGCCCTTTCCCTATAACAGGCTTTATCGTTTTTTTTCATATTTTTTCATAATGCAACACACATTTGGTTCGACTTCAACAGTCCTCAAGTCTTTACAGTAACATCATTGTTCAGAAGTTCAAAGTCTCTTCTGAGATTTGAGGGAAACTCCTAACTGTAAGCCCCAATAAAAGAATAAAAAGGACGTTACGTACTTCCAATACACAATGGCACAGAACATATGTTCCCATCTTCAAAAAAGGAACAGGGAATATCTGACCAAAGCAAGATTAAAACCCACAAACCCATTTGGCGGGGCTGGAGAGATGGCCTAGCGGTTGAGAGCGCCGACTGCTCTTGTAGAGGACCCGGGTTCGATCCCCAGCACCCACATGGCAGCTGAGAACCGTCTGAAGCTCCAGTTCCAGGACAACTCCAGTTCCAGGGGAATCCGAGACCCTCTTCTGAACTCCGCGGCGTTGCACGACACGGGTGCACAGACTTGCATGCAGACAGTACATTCATACACATACAGAAATAAATAAAAATTAATAAAAAAAAAAACCCCATTTGGCTGAACAGTAAATCCTGCAGCTCCTTGGCCCTCAGCTGGGGACATATGGCGTCATGAGGTGAGCTCCACTGAATTCCTGCAGGTTTAATCCACAGAACATCACATGCCTAGAACCTTGAACATCGCAAGATAACCATTATAGCTTAGGCTTCATCTTCACTGATTTGTCTCAGGGCCTCCCTTCAGAGAATCTGACTCAGTTATTATTACCTGGCCTCCCAAGATTTCTTTAAAGTCTTGGTGCAAGCATCCATGATCCTATAACTCTTGTATTTATGCCAACAAATCAACATGGATAGTGCCAATTTCTTCTTGGAATTTGTGAAGTATCTGAGTCCTCTTGAAGCTGGGCTGTATTAACATTTGAGTGCCTGGATTGCTGAATCTTCCTAACTGTGCCACTTGCTGGAGACCAGGCATTCAGAACTGTTGAGTGTGGGGACATTTCAGATTCAAATCTTCCATAATCTCTTCAGAGTGAATCGAAGTTGATCATAGCTTCATTTAACCAACCTTTTTCCCAGTTACCTCAAACCATCTGTGATAATTTTTGATGACTTTTTTTCCCACCAGAAAGTTGTATAAGGAATTAAAGATAATGCTGTACAAATATTTCAGGGCATGCCTGATGTTCTAGATGATAACAGCAATTTAGAAAAGTGAGCTCTAGCCTGGCGTGGGGGTGCACGCCTTTAATCCTAGCACTCAGGAGGCAGAGGCAGGCGGATCTTTGTGAGTTCAAGGCCAGCCTGGTCAACAGAGCAAGTTCCAGGACAGCTGGGACTACAGGGAAACCCTGTCCAAAAAAAAAAAAAAAAAAAAAAAAAAAAAAAAGAAAAAAAAGAAAAGTGAACTCTAATAAGGCAAATCGGGTTAAAAAAAGATATGTAAGTCTTTCTGGTTTATTAGAAAGCTTGAGTATATGAGAGACATCATCATGACTGAAATAGATAGGCTAAAACAAGAGGAGAGGAGTGGGTGGATTGGTAGATTGTGGAGTCCTGAGAAGCTCAATGGAAGAGTCAACACAACTCCTCAGCCAGGCACATGACAGGAATGATGCGAGGAAAGTGGTGTGCTGGGGAGGGGATCCAGGTGGAGATCTCAGAGAAAACAAGTGGGTGTGTCGTTCTTAAAGGACCTGATTATAAGCTGGTGAGGCAAGCGGGGCAAAGCCAACACTGGCAGAGATCCTGACTAGTTCTGTTAGGATTTATGGTAGTGTCAAGAAGTTTGAGTTTGGCCAGGTGTGGTGGTGCATGTCTTTAATCCCAGCACTTGAAAGGTAGCCTGATCTATATAGTGAGTTCCAGACCAGCTGGGACTAAAGGGAGACCCTGTCTCAAAAAAAAAAAAAAAAAAAAAAAAAAAAAAAAAAGAGTTTGAATTTCATCCTAAATGTTCCAGGACAGCCTTGAAATTTAATCTAGACACTTATAGATCTGGATTTGTTTAACAAAAAACTCTGGCTGAATTTCAGGGATGGATGGAAGTGAGGTAAGGAGTAGAAAGAATAGTGGCTGTGCATTTAAGCAAAATATATTAATACAGGAGAGCTCTGATATCAGCAATGGATTATTCTACCAAGGAGATGCTGGCCGGGGGATCTAAGCCCCCCCAAAAGGTAAAGGCTTCTTGCCTGTAAACTGGGATACCTGCAAGAAGAGAGGCAGTAAGGCCCTGCTGTCGAAGACCTGATATAAGCATGGGAAAGATGTATTGAGACCACACTTGCAAGGGTACAGATGGTCTCTGGACTACCAGAGCGTGTTACCAAAGGCCAATAAACCAATAAAGCAAATACTGGTCTCCTTGAGTCAAGCAAGACTCCTCCATCAGCACCAGCTACACCTCACATGCCTGGAAATATTGTGCAGCAGTGGCAGCCATATGTCTGTATATCCCAAATCTAATTGACTATTAGCTCTCTTCTTGGAGGAATAACTCATGGCTGATGCCACAAGCTTACATCCTCTAGTGGTTAGGAGATGTTATAAGCCACAGTAAGACCTTGTCATCTTTTAAGAAAAAATGCAATGCATGGATTAGCATACCATCCAAACATCTGTGTCTATACCAAAGTAATCTACCGTAATAATTAGTACTGTTTAAATACCTATATATCTAATTGCTTGTGCTTCATTAGTAGGATTGAAAGGTTATTCTTGGACAAACTGTCAGCCCATGAAAGGAAACAGCCATAACTGATTCGAGTCCAAAACATCAGCTACAGAGAAAGTAAACTGTTTTGCTTCTTGTCCATCTGTGTCCCTTTTCTAAGCCTAGAGAACAATCTGTGGAAGAGTAGAATGTAAAAGCTGCGATTGGGGTGAATGGTGAAACTACAGCAATATAGACTGGACACTTATTTGATCAATTTGATTATACATACAAGCCCCTCCAGCTGGATGGTGGGGGCCTTGGACTGTGTGGGTTTGGGCACAACTGCTTGCAAATTGGTTTTACATGAAGGATGCTTGTACTCACAACTTATTACTTATTGTTAAAAAATGAAATAAAAGAAAGTATTAAAAAAACTGGAAGGGAAAGAAAAAAGAAAAAAAAAGAATAGTGGCAAGACAATGGTGAGGATCTGCCAGTTGAGAGGTGAGAAAGCTGAATGCTAGGCAGATGGAAGGCAGTAGAAGGGAAGAAGGAGTAATTGACTTTGTAGGTACATTATAGGAGAAGCTGGATAAAAAGGTGAAGGCTGGCCTCTGAACTGGGCAGCTGGCTTATGGGGGATACAACCATTTCCAAAGATAGATGACATGAGAAAGATACAATGTCTGAAGTGTTCTTTCAACATCCCTTAAAACTAAATTGATGAGACTGCAATGAATGCTCATTGTGTACACATACTAAACTATAAACATTTCCTGTTGTCTTCTGTTACATGTCTGCTGCTACTGGGTTTAGACTCTAGTTGATAAACTACGCATTTAGTATAAAAGATGAAGCCAAAGTCTCTAGTCCAATGACTCATCAGAAAATATCATTTTGTGGTTCAATTATTGTCTTAACATTAAGGAGACATTCTTCACATTACTCTATGAATCAAACCCATCACTGATACTAGTTGAGATGACAAATGTTTTGAGTCATCTCTTTCTGGAAAACATTTTATTTCATAAAGATTAGCCTGACAGCCTATTTTCTATTTTTGTTTTAAATTGTTTTAGAGGATATATTTCATGTCCAGGGTTCAAACTGTATTTCAGGAGAGGAAACATGCAATTGATCTGATCATCAATCTCATGTAAGCTACTCTCTAGTTTTGAAGTTTTCTCAACCTCTATTATTATTATTATTATTATTATTATTATTATTATTATTATTTGAGACAGGGTCTCCCTGTAGCTTGGGCTGTCCTGGAACTCACTATGTAGAGCAGGCTGGCTTTGAACTCATAGAGATCCACCTGCCTCTGCCTCCCCAAGTGCTGGGATTAAAGGTGTGCACCACCACGCTGGGCTCAACCTATATTATTTAAATTTTGTTTTATTTTGTTTATTTTACATAAATTTTAAGCCTGTATGCACCCACTGAATGTCTTCTTGTAGTGTATAGCAAGGTTTTTCATTTTGCTTGTGGTCACTCATAAGAACTCACCATCTTGGTGGTTTTCTCTAGTTGCTGAAGCCATTAGGGATTTATTTTTATGCATCTCTTAGATGCCCAATTTAAGCATGTGAGTAAATTATTTTGGCTGTGGAATCCAATGGAAAAGAAGCTTCATTCTCCTATTACTCTATGGGTATATGCTTCTGAAATGAAAGCACACACTCTGATAAAACTCACCTCGATCGAAGCACATTAGGGTATATTTGCAATTGTTGCCACTGGCTGGGACACATCCTGTGATTAGGCTCAGATCCCCAAATTTTATAGCTTTTTGTTTTGCTTTTAAAAGGCAAACCCATAAATGTGATAAATGTAATACAAAGATAATGGAGTTAGGAAGCCATTACTGAAGGCAATTTCAGAGGAAAATGGAGAGTGCAAAATGATGACTTTAAAATATTTAAAAATATGGAGGTGGAAATTAAATTGCAGACTTTGGGGGGAAGTGTGCATAGTATAGGGGAAATGGAAGTCATCCCTAATTTAGAGAAAGAGTTTACAGTGAGATAAAAGAGCCAGAGAGAATGGCAAATATTGAGTTTGTATATTTCAAAGGGAAACATTTCAATTAGTTTCTGTACTAAAAGCATGGTGTGTAGCAATAAGACTTTCAGTTTCATATACATTCATCTGAGCTCTTTCTAACTAATCTAAAATCAGTTCTTTTTTTAAAATTTAATTTTTGCTTTCAGTGTTTATAATGTTTAGCTTGACTCCTTGATGAACCCCAGAAAACAGAGAACCATAGCACAATAAAAAGCACCTACAGATTCATAGCCTTAAATGCACTGACTAGATTAAGTATGGATCCTTTGATCATTTACTAAAATGTCTGTGCATTTCTGTGAACTTACCATTTATCTAATACTAAATTAAAGCATCTGATAGCAATTCTCAAATCTATTAGAATCAGTGTTCTATTTTATACTATTTTAAACACTAAATCATTCTTCCTATTTTGAACTTATAGATAATGAAAACTAGTTACAAAAATCACCTCAAAAGAATAAATGTATACTATAAACATGATATGAAGTGGTCAATATTATAACCTTGATTTATAATCACTGAGAACTATGACTACACACAGTGGAAGACTTTATTGGCCCAATTGCAAGGAATTTTACCTCCAAAGCTTAAGAATTTCATAGTCTAGACACCTCAGTGACAGAACTTTCAGCATTTTATTGACCTGTTCTTGGACTAAGGAAGGAGAAGGCAGGCATGTGGGTATGAATGAACAGGAAACAAAGGTCTCCCTGTAGCCCCAGCTGTCCTGGAACTCACTCTGTAGACCAGGCTGGCCTTGAACTCATAAAGATCCGCCTGCCTCTGCCTCCTAAGTGCTAGGATTAAAGGCGTGCACCACTACGCCTGCTTTCTAGAACCTTTTTATTTGTGTCCTATGAAGTATTTTAAGCAGAATGCCAGAGTCAGAGATTTGTGCTTATTGATGCAATGTACAAATTGCAAAAATTTTACCCAACAAAATTCTTGGGTAGAATCACAAATACTGAACATTTTAGCTTGTAACTCTTAAATAAAGCTAATAATATATAATCATAACGTAATAACATATGATCATAAAGAAGGTTTCATAAATTTTGAGTGTCTCTAACAGAAGTCTTGGATTCCCTTCAATTTTTTTTGTTTCCAGAAATATCATGAAAAGCAACAAGAGAGTCACAGAGAAGGTAGGGAATGTTTTCTTCTGTTCAGTAAGAAATATCTTATCTTTATTTCTTTTTCTATGGTTTCTAATTCTTCAGTTATCGTAGCCTGTCTGTAGTCTTTCCCATTTGTCTTAGGCTGATCCCTTGCTTGACACAGGCCAAGTATTTAACTAGGACCTCCTAGTCCCAAGAGCATTCTCTCTCCATAGCAGCTGCTGTCTGTCCATGAAGACTTACAAAGGAATCCTCTATAATCTGTTCCTCAGCTTTCATTGGGACATATCCTATAATCAGAGTTTAAATGGTAGATGACAAAGTTTGCCACTTAAGGGAAAAATGTAGATGTACTGAATTTGCTCTTAAGTGATCTACTTTGATCCATAAAAATAGATTAATGACTCTTGGGAATTGCTTTCATCCATTTTTCATAAAAGCACTGCATGCATGTTTAGAAAACAAAACATTTTTAAAGAATCTCCATTCTGATTTGTACAGTGAATTTGTATAGTGGTAATTTACATGCCACCAGTAGTGAGCTATATATAATAGTCAAGTTGTACAATCAGTTTAGGAATCAAAAGATGAATGGATAAAGAGAAGGTGGTATGCATTTACAAACGGGGCTTCATTCAGTCATAAAGAAGAATAAATTTACATCTTTTGCAGGAAAGTGGACTGTACTAGATATCATAAGCTAGATTAAAAAAGTACCTCAATCTTTTTCTCATATTTAGAGAGAAGAAAAAGGGCGTGAGAATAAAGAGGACTATTAAGAGTATGGAGAGAGCCTGGTGTGGTGGCGCACGCCTTTAATCCCAGGATTCAGGAGGCAGAGGCAGGTGGATCTCTGTGAGCTCAAGGCCAGCCTGGTCTACATAGCGAGCTCCAGGCCAGCTGGGACTAAAGGGAGACCCTGTCTCAAAATCACTAAAAAACAAAAAGACTATGGAGAGGAATAAGGGTGGGCAGGATGAGAGTGGGAAGTAGGGAGCAAATGTGATTAGAGAACATTATATGCACATACTAGAATATCCCAATGAAATCTGATCCTTTCTACAATTAGTATATATTGATGAAAATTGAAAGTAAACCTCTTCTTTTAAAATATTTTTTAACTTTTTTTATTTTTTATTTATTTCTGTGTTGTGTATGAATGTACTGTCTGCATGTAGGTTTGTGCACCCGTGTCGTGCAATGCCACGGAGGTCAGAAGAGGGTATTGAATTCTCCTGGAATTGGAGTTTCAGATGGTTCTCAGTCGCCATGTGGATGCTGGGGATCAAACCCAGGTCCTCTGTAAGAGCGGTCGGCTCTCTTAACCACTAGGCCATCTCTCCAGCCCTTAAAATATTTTTTATTTAGGTTTTGTGTCTTACGAAGCTCTTCTTTTCTAATTGTGACTACACCAGTGACTTTCTCATTGTGAAAAAGGAGAAATTTAAATCACAACATAATAAGCTTATTTGATCTGGACAAAAAATAAATAACAAATCTTTCAGGACTATTTGATTCTTCAATTAAGGGCTTGTTTTGTTTTTTAGACTCTGTCAATCTGTTGTGTAAAGTGCCCCCATGTTTCTTTCTCTCAAATTCTTGATGTTCTTCACATCTCTCTCCTCTGCTTGTTTTGGTAACCCTCAGGAGAGAAGGATGGGAAAAATCCTCAACAGGTGTGGGAAAGGTGTTGGTAATGGTTGCGGGGCCAATTGGATGGGTGGTATCATATCACCTCTGGTGCTCTACACATCTGCCCATCAGAGCAGCCTTTCCTAGTTCCCCTACTCATGACAAACAGGACTATATTTAGGTCTGGGATTATCTTATTCTAGTTACAAGGAAATAGTAAATCAAGCTGTCTCCTGAATGTCCTCAACTGCTGGCCTCTTGTGTTTTCCACGTACACCTGAGGAGAGTTAGAACAGATTGTATTTATTCCAAATGACCAGGGTTAGAGACTGGCTCTGCTTTTACTGTTCTGGCCCGAGTTTCATAATTTATAAAATGATGTCATAATATGTATCTCATTGGATTGCCATGTTAAAATGCAATAGAATATGCAAGTCATTGCATTGTGACATGCACATAATAAGGAAGAATGGCTTCCTCAAGAAAGAATGGCTATTACCATAATTAGGTCAGACCCAGAGGTTAGGTTATTATCATACTTTTAGCAAGGATCCTTTTTCCTACTGATGTGTTGGAACTGAAACTCTTGATAAACAGGGATGATGTCTGTTGTTGCCTTTTGTGGCAAGGAATTTTACCTCCAAAGCTTAAGAATTTCATAGTCTAGACACCTCAGTGACAGAACTTTCAGCATTTTATTGACCTGTTCTTGGACTAAGGAAGGAGAAGGCTGGCATGTGGGTATGAATGAACAGGAAACAAAGGACAGAATGGGCACCATCTAAAAGTGTCTAGTCACTCATGTCACAGCTTAGCTACTGGTACCTCTAGGGTTTTTACAATAGACTTCACATTTTAGTAGAAATGATGAGATGAGAGTACCAACTTGAGTACTTAGAAGAAAACAAAGAGGCTATTGCATTGGTTGAAAAGAAAGTTAAGTTCGTAGCTCCAAATATGATTCAGATATCCTTTGGTAGGCAAAGTTTCTTTGATATCAATAACTTTGATATCAGTTGTTGTTGTGTGTATGTTTGTGTATACACATGTGTGTGGAAATAAATATAAGAGAAAGGTCAAGGTTCCATTCTTCTATTTCATCCTCCCATTTAATTCTTACTCACAGTCATGTGTGGATTTAATCCTACTTAATTCTTATTCATAGGCAGGTGTATTTTTTGACTGTCAACAAAGTGTAGAATGTTCCTATATTTTATATGATTAATATTCTAAGCATTGACACATTTGCATCTTTACTTTTCATAACTCATTTACCCTCACTATATTGCTGGACATTTAATTTATTTCTACTATTTACTATTTCAAGTAATGCCTGATAACTGTACTCACATGCAGATTTTTGTGAAAAATATTGTTTCCTGAGGTGAATTTGTAGACATTTCCTCTGATGTGTAAAGAGGAAATTGAATGCTGAATAAAAAATTAGCCGGGTGAGGTGGCGCACGCCTTTAATCCTAGCACTCAGGAGGCAGAGGCAGGTGGATCTTTGTGAGTTCAAGGCCAGCCTGGTCTACAGAGTGAGTTCTAGGACACCCAGAGCTACAGGGAAACCCTGTCTCAAAAAGACAAAAAAAAAAAAAAAACCAAAAAAACTTATTTTCTTTACTGCCATAACCATTTTCCTATTTCAAGTATATAATTATTATATAAGTTATGATAATTATATATTTTCCCCTTAGAGCATAAATATGTGACATGGCTACTTCTTATTACCCTATTGTTTCTGTACTGCTTACATTTCTGGGCATATCTGATGACTGTTGTTATCTCTGTGGAAGCTAAAGTCTGTGGTAGATTTGAGAAGGAGGTGGGACATCAGGCAAAGGCAAAAGAAAAAAAATCATAAGATATTTTGCTAAAGAATGTATGCTTGGGGGCTGGAGAGGTGAGTCAGCAGTTAAGAGCACTGGCTGTTCTTGCAGAAGATCTGGGTTTGATTTCCAGCACTCACATGGTAGCTAACAATTGTCTGTAACTCTAGTTCCAGGGGATCTGATACCCTCTTCTGTCCTCTGCCAGCACTGCTGCGAAACATGGGTGCACTTACACGCATGCAGGCATAGCATTCATACACATAAAATAAAAATAAATAAATTAAGCATAAAAGAGGATATGCTTTGTTCTGGAGTAGTAATGGGGGAACATAAGGCCTTTTAAATAGAGGTGGAGAGCAACACACCCACATGCCAACTGCATGGTTTTGGAGTCCATATAGTTTGGGGGAGAAGAAAACCAGAATTAGAGTTCACTTGGATGACTATTTCTATAGTCTCATCAAGAAAAAAAAAACATGGGAGCCTTTTCTAAGTATCTTTTATTTCTGTCCTGTTTGGTTTAGAAGTCATAATTCTGTCATGCAGATTTCTCTGATATTGTATTTAGCTCTACTGATGAAATGAATATATTTACTAAGTTGTTTGTAAAGATAGATAAAATGTTTAGTGTAATGTTTCTCCTGAGATTAAAATCAGCAGAATTCATGGTACATCTATTTTGAAAAGTTTCGAAGCATAGTAGAGGAACAAGTAGTAAATATTTTAGAAATTATTTTTTGTCTCCAAGGAGCTCAGCATAATTGAGAAAAGCAGCACACACACGGACACACATGGGGACACACACACACACACACAGCTGTTTATTATTTTTTTTTGCAGTGTGGTAATTTGTTATGCACAGTTATTGTAAAGTATGAAAAGAATAGTCTGTAGGACTCAGTGGTTGAGAGATTTCTGTGTGCAGGTCATGCACGAGAAAGAAGGACACTGGGATTTGGAAGTTGTTGGAGTTAGAGTCAAACAGGGAGTTTTTAATTGACTCAAGCTATGTCACCATGAAGTCATTGGGAGGCCTTGTGTTGCCTCTTTTCCAAGTATGATGATGTAAGTCCTCATGCTAAGTTCTAAGTGAATTTCCAAAAGTCACAGCACTGCGTCTGGCTTCTGCTGCATTCTCCAGAGGCCATGCCAGGGAGGATAATGTGACCAGATGGATTAGGAAATGTTTCCAGGAAAATCCTCTAAGGGAGCCAGAGTTGGAAAGGGAAGGAGGCAGGCCAAGAACCCATAATCAACTTCAGCTTCATCTAACAGAGAATTGTGAGCATGGAGTGAAGGTCCCTCTTGGTGTGCAGATGGCCAGGGAAGTTGGATGTCAGTCATCCAGGTGGCCCACTCACAGGAAAGAACATTGAGAAGCTGGGATATCTGGTGAAGGTTAAGGAATCCCACGGGGAATGTCCACAGAGTGTTTCAAAGCTCTCTATAGAGACCACATCAGGCACAGCTTCTTCTCAGTGTTAACAGGACTCCCTGGACCACAGGACTGGCTTCTGATCTTTCCTATGCTGCTGACCATCACACATCTGCCATGCTTAGTATTGGATTCATTTTCTTTTCTCTGTTTTATTTATTATTTATTTTTATTATTTTTTATGTGTGAGTGTACTGTCTGCATGCAGGTTTGTGCACCTGTGTCATGCAGTGCCTCAGAGGTCAGAAGAGGGCGTCAGAATCCCCTGAAACTGGAGTTAAAGACGGTTCTTAGCTGCCATGTGGGTGCTGGGAATCGAACCCAGGTCCTCTGCAAGAGCAGTCGGTGCTCTTAACCACTAGGCCATCTCTCCAGCCCTCTTTTCTCCCTTATATAGAATACAAATTCTATATGAGAATCTGCTCTTACTCTGGTAATGTACGGCAGGTCTTAGCACCAAATACTTAGCTGAGTAAAATGGAATCATATTCAAATGTTCAGGAGATGCTGTGTGAAGACCCTGTACTCTGCCTTTCTTCAAATGCTATTGCTTTTACTAACTGAAGCCTTGTGCAATACTGAGTGTGTTTAGCCCGCCTCATAGTCCTTAGTCTTACAGGAAGTGACTTATTTTTCATAGACAGGAATTTGGGGGGGGCAGAAGTATTTTAGCAGTGGCTACTCAATCACAGTAGAGGAGTCACATTGATAAAAGTGGTGCATCTTTAAGAGAAATGTGCACAAATTTTGATTGTAAAGGTCCAAACTTGATTTTTATGTTATAATTTTTTATTGAAGTTTTGCGTATTTCATATATTTCTTATTCAAATTTAGATTGATTCCCCCTTCTTACCCTCCACCCCACCAGAGCTCATGCATTCTGCCCTACATGTCTTTCATCTAGTCTTTTTTAAAAATTATTCAATGGCGGGGATGGAGAGATGGCCTAGAGGTTAAGAGCGCCGACCGCTCTTACAGAGGACCCGGGTTTGATCCCCAGCACCCACATGGCGGCTGAGAACCGTCTGTAACTCCAATTCCAGGAGAACTCCAGTTCCAGGGGAATCCGACACCCTCTTCTGACCTCCACGGCATTGCATGACACGGGTGCACAGACCTATATGCAGACAGTACATTCATACACATAAATAAATAAAATATTTAAAAAAAAGGAATTATTCAGATTGCCTTATAAAGAGAACTTTGGTTCTAGCCTCCACAAATGAGGGACACCATATGTTGTTTGTTTTTCCGAGACTGTGTTACTTCACTTAGCATAATGGGTTCTAGTTCCATCCATTTACCTGCAAAGTTCATGATGTCATCTTTCTTTACAGTTGCATAGAATTCCATTGTATAGATGTACCGCATTTTCTCTATCTGCTTGTTGGTTGAGGGACACTTCCAGCTCTTCGCTATTGTGACAAGAGCTGCAGTAAACATAGACATGCATGTATCTCTGTGATAGGATGAGTCATGTGGGTATATACTCAGGAGTGGTATAACTGATTCAGGTGGCGGGCTCATTTTGAGCCTTTAATCCTAGCACTTGGGAGGCAGAGGCAGGTGGATCTTTGTGAGGTCAAGGCTGGCCTGGTCTACAGAGTGAGTTCCAGGACACCTGGGGCTACAGGGAGACCCTGTCTCGAAAAGACCAAAAAAAAAAAAAAAAAAGGGGGTCTCCACTCTGCTTTCCATAGGGGTTGTATGAGTTTACATTCCCACCAGCAGTGGATGAGTGTTCCCCTTGATTTTTAAAATTTTATTAAAACATTAGTGTCTATGGAAATTGAAGTATATAAGGCCACATCTATGTGTGAACATGTGTTTACTCCTTTGTGAAGATATGCATATGTCATTACTTGTTTTCATATTTTGATATATGAATTTCTTTATCATTTTTCAAATGTTGTGCATCAGGTATGCAGTTTATTTGTTGTTTACAAATCCACCTGGAAATATAGAAGCAATCTAATGAACCAGATACTGAAATAACGGGATGATAATAAGAAAATGTGAGAAGAGGAAGAAAACTGAACTTGGAGTATTTGATCTGAATGCAGTAAATGTGGGTAATTAATTATCTTGAGTTCAGGGCCTTATGCAGAATTCTGTCTGGAAAAACTGTCTATGTTTGGCCCAAGAACTGTTGACAGATCTTGGTGAGTTCAGAGCCATCACACGGACATGTAACAGAACTCATAGAATGTATGAAACACTTGCACACTTGTAGGAAACACTTGTATGAAGCCGCAGCAACAAAGCACCTCTCGCTCGTTCTTCTCAAAGCGGTTTATTATTCAGGCAGGCAGGTCTTGTCAGAACGGTTTATTCAGGCACATCTTTTCTCCTTCTCCAAGCTTCTCCCTCTAAGCCTCAGGTCTTTCTCNTTCTTCTCAAAGCGGTTTATTCAGGCAGGCAGGTCTTGTCAGAACGGTTTATTCAGGCACATCTTTTCTCCTTCTCCAAGCTTCTCCCTCTAAGCCTCAGGTCTTTCCCTCTAAGCCTTCTCCCTTCTCCAAGCCTTCTCCTTCCTCAGGCAAGCAAGCTTCTCTCCTAAGACTAGAAAGGAGAGAGAGTCCCTCTATCTAGAAAGTCCCTCTATTTATCCACCTTCCCAGCCCAGGTTGCTTGGCCTTAGTCTATTGGTATCATCTGGCCTGATCTTGTATACAGGGTGCACCTGCACAGCTCAAACGGTGAGCGTGACTTTACTTGGAGGTAGGAGGGAATCAGGTGTTAATCTTAAGACTCAGGTGTTAGTCATAAAACTTTGCTAAAGTCTCGGGTGCCTTCTTAGGACTGTTGCCACACCCGCTCCCCACAATAGAACTCTATCCAGGGGTCTCTGTAAACATTCAGGCCTCCATCGGGGAATCTGAGGCTTGTTTTGGGGCCTGGCCCTTTGTGATGCTATCAACTTTATGAAAATCTTCACTAATACATCTCCCCCATAACTCAGTCTTTTCCTTATTAGTTATTACATCGCTATGAATGTAATACTCACTAATACTGGTTGATTGAGTGTGGGAGTGAGAGGAAAGGTGGGAGGGAGGGTGGAAGGGAGGGAGTCAACTGCATTGCCTCCCATTTGTGCCTCATCTCTAGAATGAGCCCCACAGTGGCCACACTGGCAGGTTCTTACCACTTCTCTGTTGTTCACTGGTCTGCACACACCCAGAGTGTCATCAGTGGAACAAGGCTGGCTGCTGGTCCTTGCCACTCTCATTTGCTACAGAAGCCCATTCTGGGCCACTTGTCTATGGAAACCTGCTTGCTTCCCCTCTGCTTGAAGAACAGTCTAATGGGCAATTTCACACTGTGTTGGTGCCTGCTAGGAATTGAAATTGTTATGTGCACTTTAACAAGGACAAGGGCAGGGGCTGATTTCTAATTATAGGATTTAAGACATCAGAAAATAAGCTATTTAGGATCTGGGGCTATCTTTGGGCATGTTTATTTTTGTGAAATCTGGCTTCCATGCAGGAAAAGAGAGAGCTCCGCTATCTGTGTAAGCATTCAGTGGGGTATGTGAAGGCAGAGCTGGGATAGTGGTTCAGTATGGCTCTATGACCTCCCACGTGAGTCACAGGGTCTCTGCCGATCACCAGTGGGGTGATTTATCTGTGGAAACTCAGTATGTGAGAACATTACATGCAGTTAATTTTATTACCTAGTAAAGAATCATTTGAGGTTCATTGTTTTACTTAAAAAAAAAAAAAACAACAGTGAAAATGTAGACTGAAGGGATAGCACAGATAGCTCTAAGTGCTTGCTGTGCAAGCATGAGGAACTGATTTCAATCCCCATGTAAAAAGGGTAGAGCCAGTGTTGAGAGCCTGGAATACCAGCCCTGGGGAGACAGAGAGAGGAAGAGGCCAGAGCTCGCTGGCCAGTCAGTGCAACTGACTTGGCAGGCTCCAGGGTCAGCAAGCAATGATGCCTTACAAAGACAGGGTGGAGAGTGATTGAAGAGGATACCTGAGGACACGTGGTCTCCACACACATGTGCACATGAACACATTTGTTCATGTACATGTACACATACAAATAATGAAATACAAAACTACAAAAATATCCTGAAAATATTTTTCTTTTTTTTTGGGGGGGTCTTTTCGAGACAGGGTCTCCCTGTAGCCCCAGCTGTCCTGGAACTCACTCTGTAGACCAGGCTGGCCTTGAACTCACAAAGATCCGCCTGTCTCTGCCTCCCAAGTGCTAGGATTAAAGGCATGCGCCACCACGCCCGGCTTCCTAAAAATATTTTTAAGAATGTGAGCTAAGATTCTTAGAGTGTACTCTGCATATTCTCTGGGAGGAGATGATTAGAGAAAGGGCTAAACTTTTGATACCTTTTTCTTTTAAAAATTTCCTGTACCGAAAGTCAACATTAAATCTCCTAATGTGGGAAACTCTTTGGTAACATTTTAATAGAAAACGGATGAAAGCCTTTGGGTTGTAATATCTTTTTGGTTGTGCAAGATCCCAGAAAAATGTTATTTAAAATTCTTATATCCCATTATTTGTTTTTCTGGCTGGGAGAAAAAGCAGAAAGGCTTAAAAGTTAGATTTTTTAATGTGCTTCAGCCAGATTTATGATACTCACTTAAGTAAATAGCTTAGTAGAGAGATTGGAAATTATTATTATTATTATTATTTATTTATTTTTTTTTTGGTCTTTTTGAGACAGGGTCTCCCTGTAGCCTCAGCTGTCCTGGAACTCACTCTGTAGACCAGGCTGGCCTTGAACTCACAAAGATCCTCCTGCCTCTGCCTCCCAAGTGCTAGAATTAAAGGCGTGCCACCACGCCCAGCTTGGAAGTTATTTCTTAACAACTAGAATCTGAACAGAAGTTATAGTGTGCGAATTCGGTTTACCCTCAATTAAAGGACTCTAGCTAGACTCAGGAGTTCCTGGAAGCTGCCTAGGAGCAGCCTGGGTGTCCCCTGCTGAGCCAGCAGCCTGGAGAGCTGCTTGGAATCCTGGGTGATGAGAACCACAGATCTGCATATTTAATGGCAAGCTGCTTGCTTGTCTTGAGCTTGGACAGGTGCAGCCCATTATGGACCTACCGCAAATCTTCCCTTCTCGGGATTTCTGTGCTGAGGCCCCGCTTCACCACGCAGGGCTGATTCTAGACTCATTTGTTCCGTTTAGACAGATGGCCCTGCCTGCCCTGCCTTCATGATGGTTTTGTCAGGCTGTGTTTTATCTCGGTGGTGGCTCCCATCCTTCCAGATTTATCATTGCTTTTCAGTCAAGTAGTCTCTTACTTCATTTTTATCTTGTTTGGTTCCTTTACCTCTTATCTGCACTTTAAATGAAGGATGGGAAAAGGCGTTTAACGGAGGGGGCTCTGGGGACTAGGTTTTTCTAACAGAGAGGACTGGCTGCTTCAGACTGGGCAGGTGAAGCCGGTGTTAGGCAGATGTGGTGCTGCTGTAGCAAGTGTACAGTATACTTGGCTTACCCAACCGGAGTGTGGAACAGGAAGTAGGCTGGAAGTCTGAGATCCTGGCACAGAGGAAGGTATCTTCTGAGGTCTCTGCCAGGACTTTCCCCTAGCTTCTGCTATTCCTGCTACCCCACCTGTCTCTGGCTTCATCCTTCCATAGCACTCTTCTTCTGTCCAAATTTCCCTTCTTATAAGTAAGGACACCTGTTGTATTGATTAGGGTTGGCCTCCTATAACAAGACTTCAGCTTAACTAATTGTATCTACCATGGCTCTCATTCTGAATCCCTGTTTTTGGTAATGAGACTGAGAACCTTGTCATAATGAATTTGGGAGAACACATTCAATTATCCTCTTAGGTGGTCATCATGGAACTTTGTAGCACTTTTAGAAAAATGATGCCTGACCCATTTATCACCTTCCACATGTGAAAGGAAGCGGCTCTGTGGTACACCCTCTGACATGTTTGAGGTTACAGGTTCCTGTTCTGCTGAAGTTGCTTGACACCTAAAGTAGGGGTCTACTAAGGATTCTGACGTTTTTGCTTTTTTGTCTGTACAGGAAGAATGGGGGTGAAGCAAAGCTACTTTGGGGGAAATAAACCTTTGGGGTCTGTGCTCCTTCCTCTGCCCTCAGCACATCCACCCACACTGCCTGCTCTGTAAATTTCTGAAATCATCTTTTTTTCTATTTCCTGGACCATACTTGTAATTGGAAATTAGTGAGTTCATTTATTTATTTTGTCTGGTTGTTTTAAACAATTTTATCTAAGGTCACTTTAGAGTGCTTCCTTAGTCATCGTGCAGTCAACAGTTTATTTTGCATTTATATGGGTCATTATTAAGGTTTTTTTTAGAAAAGCTCTCCACTGAGCATCTTCATTGTCTAGGCACAGTTGGGAATACCAAGCCAGCCACTAGTGTTAACACTTCTAATTAGCTGGTGTAATCATAACTCCTGCAGATGGCTTCAGGGTAAGTCTGGACCGTTTAAAGTTTAGTCTGTTTTAAACATCCTAAGAACAAGTTATTGTCTTGTGTTTTGGAAACCTAGGGAAATGTCTGTGTAAGCAGAAGGGGGTGATTTTCAGATTTTCTACAGGAGAGGTGGTTGAGAAGTCAGAGTTCACAGAATCGCACAAGGATAGAGTGCAGAAGGTGGGCAGAGGAAAGCCCCGCACAGTGGCATTTGAAGAGGAACAGGTGAGGAAGAGAAGCATGTTCTGAAGAAGTGGAAGGAGGTGAGAGGGGACAGAGGGGAAGCAGGAATTAGAAACCAGCAGGGTGTAGTCGCATTTTCTAGGAGGGCTGGGCCCATGTTCAGGGTCAAGGGTGCAGGTGACACCTGTGTTGAGGAGTGGTGGAGTGGGGGCTGCTTGCGTGATGCAGTCACGAGAAATGGAGACACAGGGCTCAGCCCACTCCTTCCACGATCTTGAGTGAATAGGAAAGAATAAAGAGAGATTGGAAGATTCGGCAGTGTATCACAGGGTCCAAATTTGGCTGTCTGGTGGGAGAAAGTTCTACTCAGAGGTGAGGGGAAGGAGGTCATTTAGAAGCAGAGGTTGAAACTTGAGAGTTTTCAGAAGTGAAGACATTCTGACATGAAAAACACATGAGCCTGAAAACAAACTGGCTTGATTTGGGTTCTGCCAGTTGCACCTACAGCATTTTGAGAAAGTTAAGAGGTTCCCCCTCATTTCTGAAATAGCCCATCGTTTTTAAAATATTTTATTTATTATTTTTATTCTATTTATATGCATGAATGTATTGCTTGTTTGTGCGTGCGTGTGGTGTATGTGTGTGTGTGTGTGTGTGTGTGTGTGTGTGTGTGTATGTGTGTGTATCGTGCAGTGCCTAGAGGGGTCAAAAGAGGGCATCAGATCCCCTTGAACTGGAGTTACCAATGGCTGTTAGCTGCCATGTGGGTGTTAGGAACTGAACTTGGGTCCTCTGCAAGAGCAGCCAGTGCTCTTAACTGTTGAGCCATCTCTCCAACACTACTGCCCCATTATTTTATTGCCTGATTATATTGTTACAAGAATGAGAGCCTAGAGGTGTGAACTGCCTTTCAGAAACCCTGCACTTCCATTTAGGTTAGTTTTCTAGCTTCTCAAACTTTATTGTACAAATGTTTTTAGACCTGTCATTAGGGAAATTTCACATAGATAGATAGATAGATAGATAGATAGATCTATCTCTTTGCTGTGCGGAGTGTTGCTTATGCTTCAATAAGCCTTGGTTATGTGCTACGACTGCCAACTTCTCATCCTTTAATTCTTTACACTACAAAGTAAAGGACCTGAGGACAGAGCATATCTGGCTTCAGTATTAATCTATATTTCTTCCACTCACTCCTCTTATTAGATTTTATGAAACTATTAAATATTGACTTCACATTTCTCAAGTTGTATCATTATTCTGCTTTCCAGTTCCACACACTGTAACTATTTAGTACCTTTTTGAGCCTACAGAATCTTCATTCTTTTCTTTTTGTTATTGTTGCTGTCAGTTTGAGTTTTCTATTGTCCCATGCTCTGCCTTCACATGATGTCATTTAACATATTTCTCAGCTCTTTGTAGTTCTGTAAATCAGTAGTAAGACTAAAAGGCTTGGTCAGTAGGCAACTTGGTTGCTTTGGCAAGGCTACTACTTCTAAGAGGGCATCATGGAAGCATGAATGTCTTTTTATGAATTTTCTGATCTTTGTGTAGAAGTACTAATTTATTTTGGCACTACAAATACTATTTTAAATATAGTTCTTGATATTAGAGGAGTTATGGCAGATGTCAGTGCAATAGAAAACAACCAAAAGGCATATCATTTTGAGTGCAAAGTAACAATGCAAAATGACATTATTTTCAAAGGTAATATTGGTTGACCTCTCTGCTATCTGGCAAGGTGAATCATGGTGCTCAGAATAGAGTGGTGTAACACAGGACATCTGAGAGTTGATAGAAGATGATGATAAAGAGACCCAGGGCTTTGTAATATGAGAGGGAGTCATGTAACAGTTTTCCTAGAGAGACATGATATACACATGTCTATCACCCAGATGGAGAACCCCCGACTGACCAAATGAACCAATCTCCAACTAGATAAATCAAAGCAATTTTTTTGGGATTATTAATAGGAATGTGGGTGAGGGGCTACTTACAGGAGTAGGTATGACTCAAAAGCAAGAGTGAAACCAAAAGCCACCCCAGCGTGGGTGCCAATTGTGCAAAGTTGCAACCCTGGAGCTTTTTGCACAGCTTTTCGCGCAGCTTGCAGGCAGCCCAGCTGAGGGACCTCCTCCTGGCAGACCTCCTTCTCGAGTGGTGGTTTTCTCCTTCCAGCACTCCGTGGAGCGTGCCCTCCTGATTCTTGCAAGTTACAGCTTTCCCAGACATGTGGCATTTGTTTGTCTCCCGAGCCTGGCCCTCCTTCTTGCAGGGAATGTTTCAGTTCTGAAGCAAACTGCCACACGATGGTAGGCAATTTTGCAGAGCTGCTCACACTGCATGCAGAGCTGCAGGGCAGTGAGGACCAGAGGGGCAGTCAGTGGCTGGGGTCTGTGGTAGAGGAGGCCAGGGAGAAGAGAGAGGTCAAGGGTACCCAGCAGCGTTTGATTCCCAAGAGGCTAAGTGGTACTTGGGAAAGCTGATGAAACACAGAAATAACTAATGATCTATCATCATAACAGAAAAATTACATATGGAGTAGAGCATTTCATGTAGCTTGCCATAAAATTCACATACTCAACAGTATTTTATGTTCGTGTTAAAACTACTGTGCAGCTGAATATAAGTATGGGATCAACATGTTTTATTATTTTTCTTTTCATTTTAGAATTCAATTAAAAACCAACCCTTTTTCTTCCTAGTGAACTATGACAGCTCTGTCTTTGATTAAATGGAGTCCCTTTTGAATTTGCAGGGCATTAGGATGGTGAGTTTTTATGCCAGGTCTTCCTTGCAGTTGTTCTTTTCTGCGTCTTTTTGGGTAGCCTTCCATTCAGGTGAGCAGTCCGAGCAACAGCAGAGACAAAGCTGGTTCTGTAGCTCTCTGTGGGGTTCAGTTTTCATCCAAGACCAGTCACACTACTCAGCAGGAAGCTTTACTTGGGGGTGGTGCTACCCTGTGCTTCTCAACCATGTACCCATGGGGCTGAGGTCTTAGATTTTTCTGTTGTCTGAATCTACAGTGGGTTTGGGTCCTTGTGAGGAACTTGTGCTGTGTGTGACCTTTCATCCTGACTCTGGGCAAGTTTCTCCACTGCTTGGTGGATTTGTTCTTAATGAAAATGTAGATATACTTAACCAGGACCCTGTAGTTTGTAGCTCGGTTGGAAGGTGTTTGGAGATGCTTCTTGAAAGAAGGTCTGGTAAGAGGGCCAAATGAAGAAAGCTTCTAAAGTGGGAGGAAAGAAGCTTCTAGAGAGGTAGAAGGAAAGCATTTGTGTCAGCCCTGATGACAATCTTCAGAACCTGAAGCAAGGGCTCCTAACCTGGGCTTATTCTGAAGTCACAGACCTGCTTGCTGAAAACTGCTCTTGTGTTTCAACTCAGCCTGTTAGCATCAGACTTGGCCTTTTCTCTTGTCCATTGTTTCTGTTCTAGCAAGCTCCATTTTAATTTCCCTTTCTCATCTCTAAGTTTTGATACTTCTGCTTCTCCTCTTCTTTCTCCTCTTTTTTCTCCACCTCCTTTCCCTCCTCTTTCTCCTCCTCTTTCTGCTTGTCTTCATTTTCTTCCTTCTCTTCCTTCCTTCTTTCCTTCCTTCCTTCCTTCCTTCCTTCCTTCCTTCCTTCCTTCCTTCCTTCCTTCCTTCCTTCCTCCTCCTCCTCCTCCTCCCTCCTTCCTGCTTCTCCTTTCTCCTCCTCTTCCTTCTCCTCCTTATCCAATTATTACTAGAATTATCATTATTTTTTAAAGACAGGGTCTCCTTATTGCCATAACTGGCCTGGAACTCGCTATGTAGAGCACTCTGGCCTTGATCTCACAGAGATCTACCTGCCTCTGCCTCCTGAGTGCTGGGATTAAAGGGGTATACCATCAAGGCTGATTTTCTTAATATTTTTCTGCTTTGTGTACATTTTTGTGTACTTTTGGCCCCTTCCTTCTTTCCTCCTGTTGTGCTGGTTTGTCACACAGAGATGAAATGTTTGCATGTGCCTGTTATGCAAGCAAAGTGTTACTTCTGCTGAGCATGGTTACAAACCAAGATACTAGAATGCTGCCTCTTTTCTGTACAGGAGATTCTCACATCAGAAGCCACTTGTTGCAGCTATCTTTTCATGGAGATAAAGCTATTCTAAGCATAAAATCCTCATCAAATAGAACAGCAAGTTTTACCATACTTTGGACTTCTCTTTTTCTCATGTGCTATTTTCTTATTTCCCTCCATCCTTCTTTTCTCTATTGATTGACTGATGGTTGTTATTGCCCAAAGAGTGTTTCTTTGCCACCTTTGTAGACAACAGTGACACAGAAGAATAGATTCTCTTCCATTGTTTGTACCTCTCTGTGATCTCTGTGGCATCACCTCTGCTCAGCTTCCTTCTCTCCTTAGATAGCAGATCAGGGTCCTTGGTTGGTAGCGGTAAAGTTTTCCGATGAAGGAAGCTGTTGCTTAGTCTACCTGTTACTACTCTGGGCTGTCCTGATCTTGACAGATAATTTATGAGGCTTTTTTTTTTCATTAAATTCACAAGATTTTAGTCTTGGGATCAAAAAAATAATGGGGGATTCCCAAAGAACATTTGTTCATGTGGGTTGTATTTATCATGTTTAGGCTATTAGAGATTAACATTGAACACTTTTCATTGCACAAGGTATGAGAACCTCTGGATGTATCTGTTCTTATACCTATAGAGATCAAGGGTGGAGAAGACCAAGTATATCTTCCTAGTGCTTTAAAAAATAAGGCAGACTCTACATGTCTCTAAAAGGGCACAAGAATCTCCGGAACATACTTATGAGTGTGGTGATTGAGATAATAATTACTTGTGTCAGAAACTCTAGAAATGGCATTCTGAAGCTAGGAGTTTTGGGGAAAATTTTTTAGCACTAAGAATTTGTGCTACATATGAGTTTTTTTTCCATCGTGCACCAGATAGTCCTATAATCTGAGTGTAGTCAGTATAAATCATGTAGTGTAAAAGGCTGTTACTATTTCAGTCTATTGTCTGAGATAATAATCTGGAAATTTGACTCACTAGCTCAGAACATTCTTGTGAAATTCAGACTCTCAATATGATCACTGCTAAGAAAATACCAAGGTTAAGTTACATTTCTCATTGTCTGGTTAACCAAGCAACACTTAAAGGTTGTAAGTGGAATATTATATCCTCTTTTTCTGTTCACTAGATTTAAAAAATGTCCTTTGGGGGCTGGAGAGATGGCTCAATGATTAAGAGCAGTGGCTGCTCCTGCAGAGGAACCAGGTTTGATCCCCAGCACCCATATGGTGGCTAACAACCATCCCTAACTCCAGTTATAGGGGATCTGGCACCCTCTTCTGACCTCTGTTGGCATTGCATGACATGGATGCACTTACATATATGCAGGCAACACACTCGCCCAACATAAAATAAACGTAAAGTATTCTTTAAAAATATCCTTTGTCTTTCAACGATGCAGTGTAAAGTCTCCATTTATAATGGGTGCAACTACATTAAATAGCATTACCAAACATTTTAATAGAACTTTGGGGTGCTTTTCCCTCTGTGCCCAAACGTTTGACCTAATCATCTGCTAATCTTCCTTTCAGATAGTTTTGACATAGCTACACCTTCGAATAGCAGCATCATCACAGAACCTGGACAAAATGTCACACTCACTTACCAGCTTCAAAAGAACTGGCCAGTTGAACAAGTCACCTGGGAAAAGGTCCAGCCTCATCAGATAGACATCTTGGCTTCCTGTAACCTGTCCCAAGGAAGAAGTTACAGCTCCAAGTCCTTGAGACATACATGGAGCAACTGCAGCCAAGGAAGCACGAAGAGTTTCCTTATCATCACGGACGCCATTGCTACTGACTCGGGTCTTTACCGCTGTTACTTCAAGGCCAGAACAGGAGAAGAAGAAACCTTTGTCATAAGGCTGATCGTAAATGAAGGTGAGTGACAGCACGTTTTCCTCTGGTCAAAATGGAAAAAACCAACCACTGTGGATTGGTTTTCATTGATCTTTTTATCTGTATCACATGTGCTCATTAATAGGACTCGGTTGTGCAACAGTGTTTATTGGTTCAATTTAGATATGTTGGCCATCACTAAATTTTGGGGTTCAGGATTTCTTTGATAACTCACTCATCACAGATTTGGCAACAGAAATATTTCATTTTCTTTCCTTTTAACTTTTTTTTTTTATATGAATGTACTGTCTGCATGTGGGATGGTGTACCTTGTTGTGCAATGCTGTGGAGGTCAGAAGAGGGTGTCGGATTCCCCTGGAACTAGAGTTAGAGATGGTTTTTAGTCACCATGTGGGTGCTGGGAATCGAACCTGGGTCCTCTGCAAGAGCATTCAGTGCTCTTAATCACTGAGCCATCTTTCCAGTCCTTCATTTTCTTTTTTTTTTAAATATGTGCCTGCATCAAAGAACTGACTGAAACGATGAACTTCTGCTCAAAACAGTCAACTTCCTCATGGAGAATATTGAGAAAGACTGAGAAAGAGAGGAAAGGCATGTTTGGCAGAATGCATGAGCTCTGGTGGGGTGGGGGAATGGGGGGGCACGGGTCTAGAGTTGTTAAAAAATAAAAATAAATTTATGTAAATAAAAAAAATAAATATGTGTCTGTTTGTGTGTATGCAGACATGCATGTCCCACGTCTGTACGTGTGGAGGTCAATGGTAGACATCAGAGTCTTACTCAACCACTCTCTACATTAGTTTTAGAGACAGGGTCTCTCTCTCTTACTGAACCTGTGGCTCACTGTTTTGGCTAGATTGGCTGGCCAGCAAACCATGGGACCTAGCTGTTTCTGCTCCCACAATTGCTGGGCATTTGAATTCAGGTCTTCATGCTTGCATGGGCAAACATTCTACCCAGTGAACTATTTCCCCAGGCAATATTTTATTTGTTTATTTTCTGACTTCATAAAATAAAACACACACACACACACACATATTAGCAGCCTATACATTTCTGTTATATAATGCCAAGGAGGCCAGAAAAGGGCTTTGGATCCAGAAAAGGGCTTTGGATCCCCTGGAACTGGAATTAGGGACAGTTAGCTGCCATATGGGTGCTGAAAACTGAACCTGGAGATGGGACCTGTGCAAGAGCACCCAGTGCTCTGAACCACTGAATCATCTCTCCAGCACCCTAAGTTAAAAATTTGGAGGGAGATAACCAGATATTAATGATCTCTGTGCATCTACACTAACAATAACAGAAACCATTAAATTAATGTTTGCTTACCAAGTCTTGAGATGACTGAAGCTTGGTAGCTGTTTGCCGGTTTGCAAGATGCGAGCCCTGTTTAACTAGACCATTTTCAGACATGGCACAGAAGCCAATGACCTTGAAGCTCACAAAGTCAACCTTAAGGGTCTCAGAGCAGTGCTCTGCCAAGACCCCGCATTCGTTTGATATTTGAAATTTGTCTCCTTTGTCATAATGAAGTTTTAAGTTGTATAAACATCAGGCCATTGTCAAACTGGATCTGCTTTTGTATAGAGAGGAAGAAAAGAGATTTTCTCTTCTTTTTTAATTTTTATTGAGCTCATTTCATACACCATGTCTTAATCAAATTTAGACTCATTCCCCCATCCATGCCCAACCCTCATGCCCCCTGCCCCCTGCCAGAGCTCATGGATTCTATCATACATGTTAAGTCCTGTCTTGCATCTTTTTCTCAGACTTTTATAACCTTTTGCATGCACGGGTTTACTATTTTGGTCAGTTCTTTGAATAGATTTTTCTCTCTCTTTTTTGTTCCCTTTAATTTTATATTATTCCAAAATATGCATATATACATTCCACACATAAATCAAAATTGTATTTCTCTTCCTCTAGTTCTTTTTGGAGTTTGTCAATGTCTCCCTTTAGTTCTTTCAAGAGTTTATCATTCTTTCCTTCTAGTTCCTTCATGAGCTTTTCATTCTCTCCCTTTAGTTCTCTGATTTGTTCTTTATAGTCTTTGACTATGTCTATAATTGTTCTTCTAAGGTTGGTGTCTTGCTTTCCTTCCAGGCATTTCTCGTTGTTGGGATCTTCTACAGGACTGGTTGAGTTCAGTGTGGATTTATTATGAGCTTTTCCTATATTGTGGTTTTTCCATTGTGTCTTTGGCATGTGTATTTTTTCCCCTTTGTTTGGCTTCTGTTGCTAATCTCAAATGTTAATATGGATGATTGGTTAGTCACTTAGTTAGCTTCCTGCTGGTTTCTTCCTCAGGTTTGGCTGTGCAGCCTACAATCACTGACACTGCTGGATTGTCCCAACCACAGTAAACCATAGCACCAGCAGCTTATACTTTCTACCACAGTGCCAGTAGCTTGAGAGGAGCGTTACTCCTTTGGCCCATGGACCCCACCTGGCCTATGAGTGTGTCCACCACTGTGTGTCCTTTTATCCATGCACGAGTTCCTCTCTGTGGTTCTAGTGGTGGGCTGCAGATGCCCAGGGTGGGCAGCAGCAAGCCTGCATGCCAGACACTCATCTGACTGATGAGTGTGTGCACCGCTGTCTGTCCTTCTGTTGATTTTCTCTTCTTTTTGTTTTTTTTTTTTTTTTTTTGGTCATTTTGAGACAGGGTCTCCCTTTAGTCCTAGCTGGCCTGGAGCTCACTCTGTAGACCAGGCTGGCCTTGAACTCACAGAGATCTGCCTGCCTCTGCCTCCCAAGTGCTAGGATTAAAGGCGTGCACCACCACACTTGGCCCAATTTTCTCTTCTTAAAGAAGTGAAAAAAATACAAGCCAACACTAAGGTATGTATAGAGATCTTTTTCTTTTTTTTAAAGAAAATTTGGGCAACTTATTTTATTTTGAGACAATTATATTTTTGTCTTTTGTTTTTTGATTTTTTTGACTCTTCCACAATGCTTGTTGAGCCTTGTGGTAGAGCATGGTGGTTAATCTAGATGTCTCATTGTTAGGGCTGAGCCTTCATCTTATTTTCAGCACTTTGACAGTTATATGCACATCTCCACCGACTGCTGCTCTGGCACATGGAAGCTTCTTTGATCAAAACCGAAAGCAGCTTAGGCTTATGGGTAAAAACATAAATATTTAGAAGGCAAATTTGAAGCACGGGATTTAGCAAAATAACAATAGAAGGTTCTCTTTAGGGTCTATAACCGTCCCAGCCATATGCTCTTGACCAGGAAACAGTACCAGCCATGAAATTCCCTCCTGTTGAGCAGGCTAGAGGCCTACAGCATAGCTGCCTGGGGGGAATGTAGGTAGGGGAGGCAATGGCAGGCTGTTCTGGTTCTGCCTTAGGGTAACTTTCTCACTGCACAGGAACATGGCCAACATTAACAAAAAATATTCTTCCGAGTAATAGAATTTTCATTTCACTTTATTTTCTCTGCCTTCCTTCCCTTCCCTTCCCCTTCCTTCCTTCTTTCCTTCCTTCCTTCCTTCCTTCCTTCCTTCCTTCCTTCCTTCCTTCCTTCCTTCCTTCCCTTCCTTCTTCCCTCTTTCTTCTCTTTCTCCAACGTCCCTTTTCTCTCCCTCCCCTATTTCTCCCTCTCTCTTCTCCCTTTCTGTCTCTACTTCTCCCTCTTTCTCTCCCTCCCTCTCTCCCTCCCTCCCTCTGCCCCTCCCTTCCTCTCTACCTCTGTACATTTCTTCCTGCCAGCCTTATTTTCAGTCTGTTTTTACCTTGTCTGTTTTGGACATTGTGAGGCAAATCTTTGAGCCTAAGGCTGCCCCTTTGTGATTCCTGCTTATATTGCAGAACCATCTTTCCTCTGGCATTAGAATAAAGAAGGAAAGTTTTTTATGAATCTGCAGCTTCTGTTCCTACAGTGGTTTGTAACAAGGAGGAGGGCAGTTATAGAGCACTGCAGGTTTTCTTGGTGTCTAGGACCATATCAAACCCTCTATGCTCTTCTCAGTGACAACAGGAGCTATGGGAGAGATAAGTAGTAGATTTAGAAAGAAGTCTCAAGGAAGAGTTGCTAGAATATTTGTGGAAAGGAACAATTAACAAAATTCCTTGTCTTACATGTTGACCATTTTTGTGCGCATAGATGGGAAATATTTCTTACTTAAAAATTCTTGCGTCAGAGAAGTTATTTTGAATCTGGACTGGAAAAAAGAAACTAAAAATGCGTACTAACCTTTTATTAAAGAGTGGGCCAAGAAAATGTTCTGCACAGAAACATGTCACATAACTATTTTCAAATACACATGAAATGAAGTCTCACCCTTTAAATGCTGAAAAAGTGATTATAAACCTCTTGTCATAGAGACTGTGAAGGCAATTGATATCAGAAGGTGTGGATATTTAACTTTTACCTATTAGTAAAAATGTCTTTCATATGTCCAAAATGACTTTTAAATAAAACTATTTCTCTGCACATAAATTATAAACAGTGTAAATATTCTTCCATCAAGTGGGGGTGACAGTATAATAGCAGGTATTGTTAGCATCCACAAGTCTTGAGCAGTTGCAAAAGAGCTTTTTGACATTCAGTTGACAGACTGAAAGAATAACAACTGGACTTTATATCCATTAGCAAAAATTATAATTGATAGAATGTGACAACCATTGGCTGTATGTTTTGGCTTAATACTTTTTTCAATTATTATAAGTAAAGATTAAATCTAAAAATACCAGACAGCAAGAAGGATGATTTGTGTTTTCTCTGGTGTGACTTTATTTTCTCAAGTCCTGAGGCTATTTGGTCAAAAAAAAAAATCAATGCAGAGATTAAAGCAGAGAGACCTGTATAAGACGTGCGGCAGATTTAATTTATCTCAACTCTCAGGGGAAAGATGGTTGTGACACAGATTTCATAAACTGTTATACATCCTTTTGTTAGTTTCTATCACCTTCTTTTACAGGTGCATTCTAAAGAGATTTTAAGGTCTCAAAGTTAAACACACACACACACACACACACACACACACACACACACACACACACACAGTTTTCTCCTGACCTGTATCCTCCTATGCTAATCTTTAAATAAAAATCAGTGATTACCCTAGAGTTTTGATTGAATCCTTAACCTTGAAAAATATCTTATTATTTTTACTTTATGTTTATGAGTGTACTGCCTGTGTGTATGTAAGTAAAACTGTATGGAGTAGTGCCTGTGGAGGTTAGAAGATAGCATTGGATTCCCTGGAACTGGAGTAACAGAAAATTGTTAGCTGTCATATGGGTGTTGGGAATTGAACCCAGGTCCTCTGCAAGAGCAGTCAGTGCTTTTAACCACTGAGCCAACCAGCCAACTCTTCAGCCCTCTTAACCAATAATTGTATAGTTATTAGTCAATATATGATATATATCTAAATATATTTTAAACCAGGGAAGAAAAATGGGAGAATCATGAATTATTTGTTAAAAACTCCATTATCTCTTTTTCTTTGTACTCATGAGATTGGTAGTAATAGTTCAAGCTGACATGACTGAATTTAAAACTTTACTACAGGCACCTGAGTATTAACTACTGCAAGGACAATCAGATAAAATCTTTAGTGGCAGGCAGAAGGCAGCAATGGCGGTAACATTCCAGACTCCCTACCCACTAGCTAGGGAACACCTGGGGCCCCTCCCTCAGCTCCAGGCTAGTGTTCCCTGCTCCTGGACCCAGATACAGATGTTTTAAACTAACCCTGGAGAGCTGGTAGGCAGACCCCATGGAACATGCTGGTTCTGTAAGTTCAACTTCCCCAGTGAGAGTATGAAGTTGACTTCCACTCAGTGGTGAGAGTCCCCAACTTTGCAGCAGTAGTGTTTGCAACCAGCATGGGAGAGCTGATAGGCAGACCTCACGTGATGTGGGGTTCAAGCCTGCTTGATTGTTACCTGTCTTGGGCCTCTAGAGGAGCTCCTGACTAGCTGGGCAAGAACTAGCTGGTCTCCAGGACAAAATCAGAAGTGAGAACCTGAAGCCTAGACCAACCAGTCTTTCATACCTAATAAGACAATGAAGGCACTTGAAGAATACAAGCAAAGTCAGTCTTCAACTCAACAAAGAAACACATGAGTTTCAGACCAGAATCACAAACAACAAAAGAAATCCAAATGCCAAAAATTGCAATGAAAAACCAATAACGTGACAAACCCAGGTTATTCCAAAGGGTAGAAATAGAAGGAACTCTCCCAAATTCCTTCTATGAAGCCAGCATCACTCTAATACCAAAACCAGGCAAAGATACAACCAAAAAAGAAAACTATAGACCCATATCCTTAATGAATATGGAAGCAAAAATTCTCAACAAAATTCTTGCAAACAGCATACAGGCACACATCAAAAAGCTCATCCATCACGATAAAGTCACATTTATTCCAGAGATGCAGGGATAGTTCATTATAAATCAACAAGTGTCATAAATCATATAAATGAAGTCAAAGACAAAAATTACATGGTCATCTCCAATGATGCAGAAAAAGATGTTTGATAAATTTTACCATATCTTTATGTTTAAAGTCATAGAAGGAATTGGACTGGAAGGAACATACCTAAACATAATTAAAGCTATGTACAATAAACCCCCAGCCAACATCATTCTAAATGGAGAAAATTAGAAAAATTCTTTTTTTTTTAAGGTCAAGAACCCAGCAAGGCATCCCCCTATCTCCACTCCTTTTCAATACAGTACTTGAAACTCTAGTTTCCTTCTCTTGTCTTACTGCTCTAGAAAGAGTACTAACTTGAAAAGAGAAGGTCAAACTATCCCTTTCGGCAGATGACATGATATTATACCTAAGGGATGCCAAAAACTCCACCAAAAAATTTCTAGAAATGATTTAACAGTTTCAGTAAAGTTGCAGGGTACAAAATTAATTTAAAAAACCAGTAGCTTTTCTATATGCCAGTAACAAATAATTGGAGGAGTACATGGAAACCCTCTCCCTCACAAATTGCTCAAAAATATCTTGGAACGAACCTGACCAAAAACATTAAAGAACTTTACAATGGAAATTTTAAATCTTTGAAGAAGGAGATTGAGGAAGGCACTAGAAGATTGAAGGATCTCCTATGTTCATGGAGTAAAAGAATTAATATAGTAAAAATGATCATCCTACCCCAAATAATATATAGATTCAGTGCAATCCCAATCAAAATCCCCATGACTTTCTTCACAGAATTATGAAAAAAATCCTAAAATTCATATGAAAAAACAAAAGACCCCAGATAGCCAAAGCAACACTGAGCACAAAAAGTAATGCAGGGGGATTACTCTACCATATTTCAAACTATATTACAGAACTACAGTCATAAAAGCAGCATGGTACTGGCACAAAAATTCACCTGTAGATCAATGGAACAAAATTGAACACCCAGACTTGAGTACATGCAATTTCAGCCACCTGATATTTGACAAAAGGGCCAAGAACACTCAATGAAGGAAAGGCAGTATCTTCCCCAAATGGTGCTGGCAAAACTGGATCACCTCTTGTCAAATAATGAAACTAAACCCTTACTTTTCTCCTTGTACAAAAGTCAACTCTAAATGGATCAAAGACTTCAGTGTGAAGCATTCTGAAAATGTTAAAAGAAAACTTTGGCCATACCCTACAAGATTTAGGTGTAGGAAAAGACTTCCTAAATCAGACAGCAGTTGGGGAGAAAATAAGGTCAACAATCAATAAGTGGGATCTCATTAAACTAAAAATCTTCTGTATAACAAAAGTAACAATCAAAGAAGTGAAGAGAAAACCTGCAGAGTGGGAGGAAATCTTCACCAGTGACACACATGCCAGAGATCTAACATACACAGTATATACATTATTCAAAAGACAGAAGACCAAGAAAGCAAATGACCCAATTAAAAGATGGGCTAAAGATCTGAACAGAGACTTCCCAAAAGAATAAGTAAAGATGGTTAGGAAACATCTCAAAAAGTGTTCAACATCATTAGTAGTTAAGGAAATGCAAATTAAAACCACTTTAAGATTTCATCTTACCTTGCTAAGACTGGCTCTGATCAAGAAAACAAAAGATACCAAATGCAGGAGAGGAAGTGGAGAAAGGGGTCACTCATTTGCTGCTGGTGAGATTCCAAATTCATGTAACTCCTATGGATAGCAGTGTGGAGAACTCTTATCATTTAACTCAATTGTACCATTCCTGGGTGTATATCCAAAGAATTCATCCTATATCCAAGAAACATGCACAGCCATGTTTATTGCTGTGCTGCTCTTTTCACAATAGTGAAGAGCTGGAAGCAACACAAGTTGGCTCTCAACTGATGAGTGGATAATGAAAATGTGGTACATCTACACAGTGGAGCTCTAGGCAGTGGTAGAGGAAGATGACATCATGATATTTGCAGGTAAATGGATGGAACTAGAAGTTGTTATGTAAGTGAAGTAGCACAGTCTCAGAAAAGGAAAGGACATATGTTATCCCTCATTTATGGTTCCCAGCACCAAATCTTTATATGTAATTCAAAGTGGGTAATTGGTCATTAAAAATAGTACCACACTGACTAATATCACTATAGATAGAACTTGAAGTGTGTATCTCTATCTTCCTCAGTTCTAAGATTTATGAGAAAGAATAAATCTCCTTTTTAAAAGTAGATTAAAACATACATGAACTTGCTATGCAATTTAGGAATGTAAAGTTATATTTCTTTTTGCCTGCATATAAGTTTATGGTTAAACTATGAATCCTTAAATGTGTTTTGAAATGAACCTATAGTTTATTTTCAGATTTTGTAAATATATATATATATATATATATATAGTGTAAAAAATATTTGTGAAAAGAATCAGTCAGCTTAGTGCAGAGAATCCTACGTTTATCAAATGCTGTTCACAATAGCCAAATTATGAATTTGGACTAGATGTTTATCAAATTTTGAATGGATGAAGACAGCAAGTCTTCCACCGTAAAGAATTACATTGTTTACAAGAAAATGGATAGAACTGGAGATCATCATGCTTCATGAAATAAATCAGTGCCACAAAGATAAGAAAAAATTTTACTCCAGAGGCTAGTGACAAGATGGAATGTATGTTTATAGACAATAACCAAAATGATTATTTTTTATATTTTTAGAATTTCATACATGGATATTGTATTTAATTATTTCCACCCCTCCCAGTTCCCCTCCAACTTTTCCCATTCCCTCCATTTCCTTTCAATTTCTTGTCCTTTTCTTTGATTGCTATTGTTACATATATATATGTGTGTGTGTGTATGGTATGCACTGAGTTCATTTAGTGGTACTCATGTGTGCTTGTGTTTAGGGCTGCCCAGTTGATTAGTCCCTTGAGAAAACCGACTCTTCATCCCTCAGCAACAATTTATTTTCTGTAGCTCTTCATCTCGAGGCTGGGTCCTGTGAAATTTCCCCCCCTTCACCTTGGCATGTCAACTGGTTTTTAATTATGCAGGTCTTGTTAGACTACCAACTGGTAGCTATTTCATTGGTGTAGCTATTCTATCATGTCCAGAATGCATTAAGTAGCATCAGATGTCTTGTCTCTCTGGGTCTTCCCATCTTTCCACTCCCTCTTCTGTGATGTTCCCCGAGCCTAGGTATAGAGGTTGCATTGTAGATGTATCACTGAGGGCTGGGCACCTCACAGTCACTTACTCTCTGTATTTTGACCAGTTGTGGATCTTTGTAATAGTCTCTATTTGTTGTAAAAAGAAGCTTCTTTCAGTTGGGCATGGTGGTGCACACCTTTAATCCTAGCACTTGGGAGGCAGAGGCAGGTGGATCTCTGTGAGTTCAAGACCAGCCTGGTCTACAGAGTGAGCTCCAGGCTACCTGGACTAAAGGGAGACCCTGTCTCAAAAAATACCAAAAAAAAAAAAAGAAGCTTCTTTCATGAGTGGTGAGAGGTATACTTGCCTGTCTATATAAGGATATATATATATATATATATATATATATATATATGGATATATATTTAGAATATAGTTAGAAATTATGTTGGTATTGGAAAGTGACAGTAGGTTCTTCTTTAGGGTCTGTGATCTCTTCAACTATGTTGCTTGGCTATGTTTACAGTACTATGCATGAATTCTCTCCTATTGAACAGGCCGTAAGTCCAATTAGACAGCTGTTAAAATTGACACTACCGTGCCAATATAAATAGCTTGCTGGGCTGGTCATTGTTGTGGTTCATAGGCTTTACAGCTGTGTATGACTTTTGATTGGTTTTCTTTCTTGGCAACTTGCATAGCATCTCCTGATTCCATGAAAGCTATTCTTTAGGGAAAAGGCTTCCAGGTCTTTTTTAGTTTGATTGTTCCAAGTCCTACATTCAAATTATGTCGTGTCTTTGGCAATAATAGACTATTTCCTTCAACTTCTAGGAGGCAATCAAGTGCTGTGTCAATAGACTATATTACTTGGGGAGTCTCTTGGAGTACTCAGACCAAGAACTGGAAGGGAGATTTATTATTTTTTTTGGCATTATGATTTTTTCATATATAGCTTCAGGTATATACTTGTGCTTATATATAGACTATATGTATATTTTCCAACAAGCTTATGAAATAAGCTTTGTTGATGAGAGTGGAGAGATATGCCAGGATGTAGAGGTTCTATTGTAGATGTGTCACTTAGTGTTGAGCATCTCACAGGTACTTTTCTCTGTGTGTAATCAGTTGTGGCACTCTGAAATTGTCTGTTGCAAAAGAAGCTCCTTAGGTGAGTGGTGACTGTCATATTTGATATAAATGTAAGGATCCATATTTAACACATAGTAAGAAAATTATATTTCTCTAAGCTTGTGACAGCCTTATTCTTCAATATCCTCTAGATTTTCATTAAGCATGAGAAAAATATTTTAGGTGCCAACAAAAGAAATTATGAAGTCCTTTTAATACTAGCTAAATGATGTATAGTCTGTGATTATTTAAGCTGAACTTCTTAATATCAAAATAATGGGAATAAAATAAAAGACATCAATTGTCTCAGACAGTTCCTGGAGAAGGCTGGAATGAACTGCTTGCTGGTGTTTAGTGTGCTTACTCTAGGCCCCTTGACTGAACCAACTAGTTTCATAGGGGGAATTATTGATGACTAGAGCTGAGGAAAGAAGGCAAACTAGATTATGGAGAGTAAAGTGAAGTTTACACCAGGTCATAGGGGACGTGTACTTGCGATTGTAATCAGATGATCAAGATGACGGAGGGAGCCTGAGCCTTGCCTTAATAGAGAATAAGGAAGGTCAAATGGAATGATACCTTGGTGTGATTCTGGATCTTCTGGCATAGTCCAGGAAAGCTACTACTGGTGGAATAGTATTCAGGGAAGAGTAGGTTGTTTCTAATTTTCAATGTGTAAGTCTTTCACCTTAAATTTATTCCTAAGTGTTCTTTTATCTTCTTTTTCTTAATGAATGATTTTCTTAATTTTTTGGCATTATGCTGTATAGAGAAACATGCCTGATCTTTGTGTATCACTTTTATATACTACAACCGAATTGAATTCATTTATTAATTCTAGGAGTTTGTGTGTGAGGTGTGTGTTTGTGTGTGTGCATGTGTGTGTGTGTGTGTGTGTGTGTGTGTGTGTATAAAAGGTCTTTAGGATTTTATGCATGTGTGATTGTGTTGTGTACTTTATTCCTTCCTTTCCTATGTGTATTTATTCATGTCTACTTGCTATGGTGAGGGCTTCTAGGACTATGTTGTATTGATTGGTGAGAGTGATACCCTCATTTTGATCCTCATCTTAAAGGAAAAGTTTCAGTTCTTCACTGTTGAGTCTGATGCTAGCTGTGGCTTTTCATAGATGAATGAACTCTATGATGCTGAGGAAAGTGCTTTCTATATCCAGTTTGTTGATAGGTCTTTTAAAAGCATGAAAATATATTAAATTCTGTGAAATGCCCTTTTTCTTTTCTTTTTTTTTTTTTTTTTTTTTTTTTTTTGTCTTTTCGAGACATGGTCTCCCTGTAGTCCCAACTGTCCTGGAATTCAGTCTGTAGACAGCCTGGCCTTGAATTCACAAAGATCTGCCTGCCCTTTCTATTGAAAATGGTCTTTATATTATTTTGTTGCTATAGTATAGTATATTGATTGATTTGCATTCTTTGGAATATTCTTTTATTCAATTTGATCATGGTATATGACCCTTTCTAATGTGCTATATAATTAAGTTCTCTAGTATTTTGCTAAATGTTTTTCATCTATTTTTAATTAGAGAACTTTTTTTTCATCATGGTCTACCGGTTTTGGTATCGGAGTGATGCTAGTGTCATAAAATGAGTTTGGAACTATCCCTTACATATCAGAAAAGTTTTGGAAGCATTGGTATTAATTATATTTTGGATTCTTCCTATAATTCTTAGGTAAAGCCATCTTCTTTTTGGATTAGTAATGGCTCACAGGCCCCACATGAGCACAAATGTGGCCTCAACAAGGCGAGAAGGCTGCCAGCACATTACAAATTCAGCTTCTGTTTTCTGCTCCTTGGCACAGCCCCTCAGACTATTCTGCTTGTTCTTTCCCCCAGCCACTCTTCTTCCACCACAGACCTCCTTCCCTGTAGAGTTCAGGTCTCCATAGCTTTTTGTTCTGTTGTATTAGTCTGAACTCCTTCCATGTCTTTGAATCTTATGCATCTTACATGTCTCAAACTCTTGTAACTTAAAATTACTATGATTAAGTGATGCAGTACCTGCATCTCTTTCTGTGGTTCAGACTCTTAACAAGCCCATCATTCTTGGCTGCATTTCTCACTAAAGTGGAAAGAAAAATAACTCTGTTAAAGACTTGTGTCCATTTTGTCATTGTTTTGAGATGGGGTCTTACTATGTAGTCCCAGCTGGACTGGAACTGATTATCTAGACCATCTCAGGCTGGATTTGATCTGATAGAGATCCATCTGCCTCCATCTTTTAACTGCTAGGATTAAAGGTGTGTGCCACCACGTTCAGCTTGTGTATCTATTGTTTTTTTATTTCATTTTTTAACAATAAATAATAAGTTATGAGTACAAGCATCCTTCATGTAAAACCAATTTGCAAGCAGCTATGCCCAAACCCACACAGCCCAAGGCTCCCACCATCTAGCTGGAGGGGCTTGTATGTACATTCATGTTGATCAAATAAGTGTCCAGTCTATATTGCTGTAGTTTCACCATTCACCCCAATCGCAGCCCTTACATTCTACCACACCCCCTCTTCTGCAGATTGTTCCCTAGGCTTAGAAAAGGGGCACAGGTGGACAAGAAGCAAAACAGTCTACTTTATCTGGAGCTGTTGTTTTGGACTCTGATCAATTCTGGCTGTTTCCTTTCATGGGTTGACAGTTTGTCCAGGAATAACCTTTCAGTCCTACTAATGAAGCACAAGCAATTGGATGTATAGGTATTTAAACAGTACTAATTATTGGGACTGGAGAGATTGCCTATTGGTTAAAAGCACTGAATGCTCTTGCAGAGGACCCGGGTTTAAACCCCAGCACCCACATGGCAGCTGAGAACTGTCTGTAACTCCAATTCCAGGAGAACTCCAGTTCCAGGGGAATCTGACACCCTCTTCTGACCTCCGCGGCATTGCACGACATGGGTGCACAAACCTATGTGCAGACACATTCATACACATAAATAAATAAATAAATAAATAAATAAATAAATAAATAAAATAAAAAGACTTTAGTATTATATTTGGCTCTGAATAGAGGATAATCCTTTTCACATTTCCTATGTTTATTAGTCAATTAAAGAAAGCAGTTATACTGGTTTTATAAGAGATTACCTCTATAACAGTTGGCTCTAATTTACAATCAGAGAATGACTTCATTACCATCATGTATTTCTTTGTTCTATGAAAAGGAGGTAAGAAAGTCTCTCATATTAAAACTTTGCGGCACGTAGAAGGTAAGGTTCATTAGGACTCATTATAAACAATTGTTACAAATAGGATCCACAGAGATGTTTGATGTCTGTAGGAGTCTGAGGCTTTTCTTCCTTTTAATGTTTAGATGGGCCAACTTCTCTGCTGGTATTTCTTGGTACATCCTGCACAATGCAAAGCTGTATCTTTTCTTTCTCAGCCATTAAGTTGGTGATGTTTTGACCTATGGGAACATACAAATCTTTTCCCATAGTTAGTTTTAAGATTGAAATTGAAAAATTTAACAAAAGTTTTAATATATAACTGTAGCCTCCCTTTTTACTTTAGGTTTTTATTTTTTGACCCATGAGTTTCAAAAAGGCAGTTGTAGTACACATACCTTTAGGAATGTGTACTACAAAAAGGCAGAATCAAGGTGTAAATTTCATTAAATTTACCCAAGCTGTTTTGGGTGACTGTATGCTGTTGATTTAGGAAGCAAACCTAATTCCTTTAAGTTAAATTATCCTACAGGTAAAAGAGAATGTTACAAGATGATACTATATAACACAAAAATTATAGAGAACATTTGTATATGTTAATCCCAAAGTTATTGTTATACAGATTTTAAGTAAAACAAATGTGGACAATTTATATTTCCACTTAATTCAGATGTATTACCATTTTAATTAAAACCTTTAAACCAGACATTTTTACTTTTACTAAGTCCTAAAATACCATGTAATTTGTAGAGTTTGGGCAAAATTGGATACTTGTTAAACTCACATCAATTAAATATACGTTAGTCAAATATAGACCTATGTCCTTCTCCCACCCCTGCCACCCCTCCAGATTCACCATTTCAGTCAGTTTTTTTTTTTTTTGTCTTTTTGAGACAGGGTCTCCCTGTAGCCCCAGATGGCCTGGAACTTGCTCTGTAGACCAGGGTGGCCTTGAACTCACAAAGATCCACCTGCCTTTGCCTCCCAAGTGCTAGGATTAAAGGCGTGCACCACCACGCCCTGCTCAGTCAATTTTTTGATGCAGTCTTTCTGTTGTTGTTCTTTGCAATATGCATCCCTCCCCACAAGAAATATTTACAACTGGGTTATTGATGCTAGCATCCACAGATTAGGGATACCATTCATCATTTGTTTTTCTGGGACTGTGTTACTTCACTTAATATAATATCTTCTAGCTCCATCCATTTACCTGCAAAGTTCATGATGTTATCTTTCTTTACCGCTGCATAGAACTCCATTGTGTACATGTACCACATTTTCTCTGTCCACTCGTCAGTTGAGGGGCATTTGGGTTGGTTCCAGCTTTTTGTTATTGTAAGAGAGCTGCAATAAATATAGCTGTGCTTGTATTTCTGCAGTAAGATGAGTCTTGTGGGTATATACCCAGGAGTGGAATGACTGGGCCAGGTGGTAAGCTCATTTTGGGTCTTCCAAGGGTTCTCCACACTGCTTTCCTTATTGGCTTTACAAGTTTACATTCCCACCAGCAATGGATGAATGTTCCCCTTTCCCCACAACCTCTCCAGCACTTGGTATCATTTGTTTTCTTGGTCCTAGCCAGTCTTATTGGAGTGAAATGATATCTTAATGTGGTCTTAATTTGCATTTCCCTAATTATTAGTGATGTTGAACAGTTTTTAAGATGTTTCTCAGCCATCTCTAATTCCTCCTCTGTGAAGTCTCTATTCAGTTCTTTGCTCCATCTTTTGAGTGATTCATTTGTTCTTTCTTCTTTGTTTATTTGAGTAGTTTATATTCTGGAAATCCATGCTTTGTCAGATGTTATCTGCAGTGAAGGTTTCCTCCTNTTGGATCCCCTGGCCAATATCTCCTTGGTAGAATAATCCATTGCTGATGTCAGAGCTCCTGTATTAATATATTTTGCTTAAGTGCATAGCTTAAGGAGACTTTAGTATTATATTTGGTTCTGAATAGAGAATAATCCTTTTCACAGTTCCTATGTTTATTAGTCAATTAAAGAAGGCAGTTTTACCGGTTTTATAAGAGATTACCTCTGTAACAGTTGGTTCCAATTTACAGTTAGAGAACCACCTCATCATATTTCTCCTTGTTCTATGGAGGGGGGGTAAGAAAGTCTCTCATATTAAAACTTTGTGGCACCTAGAAGATAAGTTTCATTAGGACTCATTATAAATAGTTGTTACAATTATGATCCACAGAGGGGTTTGATGTCTGTAGCAGTCTTAGGCTTTTCTTCCTTTCAATATTCAGATGGGCCAACCTTTCTGCTGGCACTTCCTGGTGCATCCTACACAATGCAAAGCCGTATCTTTTCTTTCTCAGCAGTTAAGTTGGTGACATTTGGACCTGTTGGAACATAAAAATCTTTTCCCGTAATTAGTTTTAAGATTTGAATTCCAAATTTTTGACAAAAGGGTTTCATATATATCTGTATCCCCCCTTTTTATTTTAGGTTTTTGTTTTTTGACCATGAGTCTCAAAAAGTTAGGTGTAGTACACGTACGTATAGGCAGGAATCAAGGCACAGATTTCATCAAATTCACCCAAGCTGTCTTGGGTGACTGTATGTGGTTAGCTTGGGAGGCAAACTTAATTTTTTAAGTTAAATCATCCTACAGGTAAAAGAGAATGCTACAAGATGATACTGTACAACAGAAGAATTATAGAGAACATTTGTATGTGCCAATCCCAAAGTTATTGTTATACAGATTTTAAGTAAAACAAATGTGGATGACAACAATTTATATTTCCAATTAACTCAGGTGCATTACTGTTTTTATCAGAACCTTTAAACCAATGATGTTTAATATACACATATTTGCTTTTACTAAGTCCTAAGACACCATGTAACCTGTAGACAGAGTCTGTGCAAAAGTGGATACTTGTTGAACTCATGTCAATTAAATATACATTAATCGAATATACACCCATGTCCCTCTCCCATCTGACCCACCCCTCCCGATTCACCTTTTCAGTCCGTTTTTTGATGCACTCTTTATGTTATTGTTCTTTTAATGTGCATCTGTTCTAGTTTGTCTTCCATTGCTGTGACAAAAAACTCTCACTGACATCAGCTTGGGGAGGAAAGGGTTTATTCGGCTTACATCTCCTGGGTCACAGTTCATCACTTAGGGAGCCCAAGGAAGGAACTCAGGGTAGGAACCTGGAGGCAGGAACTGAAGTACAGGCCATGGAGGAATGCTATTCACTGGCTTGCTCCCCTGGCTCATGTCCAGCCTGCCTTCTTATACCGTACACAACAACCTGCCCAGGTTGGCACCACTCATTGTGGGCTGGGCCCTCCCACATTGCTCGACAATCAAGACAATTCTCCACAGATATGGCCACAGGCCAACCCAATGGAGCCAATTCCCCAATTGAGGCTCCCTCAACCCAGGTGTGTCAAGTTGACACTAAAGCTATCCAGCACAATTGACCCCTTGTCAACTTGACACACAAAACACATCACTATTAAACCACCACCTTTCCAGTTCTAATCCCCAAAGTATTATGTTAACATTAATCACAACCTAAGACAGTACACCCTTAAAAGCCCAATAGTACTTAAAACGTCCCAACACTTAAAAGTTCACAGTCTATTAAAAGTCTCTTAACTGTGGACTGCTGTAAAATCCAAAACAAGTACTGCCTTATTTCAAAGGGAAGAATCAGGCACACTCAAACAAAACCTAAGTCCAGCACGTAGCTCAAGGCTGGACACTTGGGACTCACTCACGATCTTCTGGGCTCCAAAAAGGTTTTGGCAGCTCCCCTTCTCTGACTCTGCCATCTGTGGCACACAGAGCTCATCTCACAGGTCCAGGGCAAACTCCATTCCACACCTGTCGCTGCTCTTGGTGGTTGTCCCACAGTCCCAGCATCTCCAAAAAGCTGGGGTCACCATTAAAACTGAGGTTGCTTCTGACATCTCCTGATGCAAAACCTCAACTTCTCTTCCAGACCCCTGGAATCCTGGGGTCTTCACTGCAACTAAGGCTGCACTCTGACCAGGGCCTTTCCTGGCCTCTCATAGTGCCAGGCCTCAGCTGCTCTCTGTGACCCCTTCTCCTAGGTGTTTGAGGATTGTTGCTCCTCTCTTCTGCCCTTTGAATTCCTTTAAGTATTTTATGAAGAGTTGGTTTCCCGGACATGTATTCTATCATCTTGTTTATTTCATGGAAGATTTTTCTCTTGCCTTCAACTGTATTCGACATTGTTGCTGGTTAAAGTATTCTGGGTTGGCATCCATAGTCCTTTAACACTGGGAATGCTTTGCTCCATGTTCTTCTTGCTTTCA
>VZQC01014580.1:1153290-1282522 GCA_009823505.1 Rhizomys pruinosus | reverse complement strand
AGTCTCCCTGTTCCTCAGCAAACTTTAGGTCCCTCCCTAACTTTTCCCAACTAGGTATTGTAAGGCATCCCATCACTGGGAACCATGGAGCGACCTGATCTACCGCTGCCAAAAATCTGTCTAGAGTTTCTCTCCTCAGCTCAATTCCTTTTGCCCTCAATAGAGCCTTAAGGGCGCGGCGCACCGTCAGAGCAGATGTTGCGTTTCCCATAGTGCTAGTTAGAGCCTGTCTTGGAACCAGGAGCCTATCGTCTCATTCCGAGAACCTTAATTGTCCCTTTTTCCGGGGAACTTTATTGTCCCCTTTTTCCCGGGAGCTTTTATTGTCTCTTTTCCGAGAACCTTAATTGTCCCGCTTACCTGGGAGCTTACCGACTAGTCACCCTGACCACAATGAGTTCAGAACGAGAAAGGAAGAAGAACGCGTTCCCCGTGAGGGCCGCCACTTGATGCCTTTAATTCCGACCAGCAGAAACAAAGCACCTCTAGCTCGTTCTTCTCAATGCAGTTTATTCAGGCCTTTTACAGTATTTTTACTTCCTTTTTTCTTCTTCTTGTTCTTCCTCCCCCCAAGACCAGAAAGTCCCTCTATTTATCCACCTTCCCAGCCCAGGTTGCGTGGCCTCAGTCTATTGGTATCAACTGGCCTGATCTTGTATACAGGGTGCACCTGCGCAGCTCAAACGGTGAGCGTGGCTTTACTTTGAGGTAGGAGGGAATCAGGTGTGAGTCATAAGACTCACGTGTGAGTCATAAGACTCAGGTGTTAGTCATAAGACTTGGCTAAAGTCCCGGGCGCCTTCTTGGGACTGTCGCCACACCCGCTCTCCACAGTTTTTCTTTCTTTATTTCTTCCTTGACCTGTCTATTATTCAGTAGAGTGTTGTTTAGTCTCCATATTTTCTTGTATGTTGTAGGGCTTATCCTGGTGTTGATATTGAGTTTTATTTGCACTGTGGTCTGATAGAATGCATGAGATTATTTCAATCTCTTTGTATTTGTTGTTTTTTCCTGTGTCCCAGTATATGGTCTATTTTGGAGAATGTTCCATGGGGTGCTGAGTAGAAAGTGTATTCTCTGGTGTTTGGGTGGAATATTTGATAAATGTCTGTGAGGTCCATTTGGTGTATTGTATCATTCAGTTCAGATATCTCTCTGTTTGTCCTTTGTCCTGTTGATGTGTCTAAAAGACTTCGTGGGGTATTGGAATCCCCTAGTATTAGTGTACTGATGGTAATCTGTGCCTTGAGATCCTGAAGAATTGTCTTTATAAAGTTTGGTGCACCAGAGTTTGGTGCATATATATTCATGATTGTGAGATCTTCATCATAAATTGTTCCTTTAATAAAGATGTAATGGCCCTCTTTGTCTCTTTTGATTTCTTTCAATTTGAAGTCTATTTTGTCTGTTATTAAAATAGCAACACCTGCTTTCTTTTTGGTACCATATGCTTGGAGTATTTTCTTCCATCCCTTCACTTTAAGTTGGTGCCTGTCCTTGAAACTGAGATGGGTTTCTTGTAGACAGCATATAGATGGATTTTGTTTCCTAATCCATTCTCCCAGTCTATGTCTTTTGATTGGGGAGTTTAGCCCATTAATATTTAAAGATATAATTGAAAGATGGATGTTCCTTCCTTTCACCTTATTATCCATTTGGATTTTTAGTCTCTCATTCTACTCCAATGCTTGTGGTTTTATTAGTTTCTTTTCCTAGGTGCTTGGGGATAGTTGCTCCTCTCTTCTGCCCTTTGAATTCCTTTAAGTATTTTATGAAGAGTTGGTTTTCCAGACATGTATTCTATCATCTTGTTTATGTCATGGAAGATTTTTCTCTCTCCTTCAACTATAATCAACGTTTTTGCTGGATATAGTATTCTGGGTTGATATCCACAGTCCTTTCATACTGGGAGTGCTTTGCTCCATGTTCTTCTTGCTTTCATGGTGTGTGCCAAGAAGTCAGTTGTAATTCTGATGGGTTTCCCTTTGTATGTGACTTGTTTTTCTTTTGTAGCCTTCAGAATTTTGTCTTTGTTTTGGGTGTCTAGCATTTTAACTATTGATATGGTGTGGGGAGTTTCTTTTTCTGATCTTGTCTATTTGGAGTCCTATGTGCTTCTTGTATTTGTATGGGTTTGTCTATTTTTAGTTTGGGGAAATTTTCATCTATTATTCTGTTGATGATCTGATCAATGCTGTTGTCTTGAGATTCTTCTTCTTCCTCTATTCCTATGATGTAGAGGTTTGATCTTTTCATAGTTTCCCATATTTCTTGGTTGTTCCACTTTCGTGTGTTTTTAAATTTTTCATAATCTTTATTTGAGCTTTTTAGTTGCTCTGTGTTATCTTCCAGGTCTGATATTCTTTGTTCTGCTTCCTCCATTCTATTTCTGAGGCTTTTTCCTTTCCTTTCTTCTTGATTGGATGAATGTTCTATTTCCTTTTTCATTTCATCCTGTGATTTCTTTAGTATTTCCATTTCCTTTTTGAGGTCCTCAATCTTTCTTGGTGCTCTTTACTTCACTGGTTGGCTTCCTTTTTCAGTGTTTCTACTTCCTTCTGGAGTTTGTTTTTTTCTCCCTCTAGTTCTTTCTGGAGTTTGTCATTCTCTCTCTTTAGTTCTTTCCAATGCTTTTCATTATCTCCCTCTAGGTCCTTTTTGAGTTTTTCATTCTCTCTCCTTAGTTCTCTGACTTCTTTATTTTCTTTAATTTCTCTGAATAGGTCTGTGCTTCAGGTGGTCTTAGCAAGCAAGGCCCCAACCTAATACCCCCCACACAGACTCACTATGGCACCAGGCCCATTGCCGGCTGTGAGGGTGAAGCATGTATCTGTTCTATTTTTTTTTTATTATTTTCTGTATTTGTATGAATGTACTGTCTGCATGTAGGTTTGTGAGCCCATGTCGTGCAATGCCGCGGAGGTCAGAAGAGGGTCTCGGATTCCCCTGGAACTGGAGTTCTCCTGGAATTGGAGTTACAGACGGTTCTTAGCCACCATGTGGGTGCTGGGGATTGAACCTGTGTCCTCTGCAAGAGCAGTCAGTGTTCTTAACCGCTAGGATATCTCTCCATCCCCTGTATCTATTCTTAAGCACGTTAAGCAATGTATTGTTTTGCTTTTAAAAATATTTGATTAAAAATAAATATTAGGGCTGGAGAGATGGCCTAGTGGTTAAGAGCACTGACTGCTCTTGCAGAGGACCCTGGTTTGACCCATGGTGGCTGAGAACCGTCTTTAACTCCAGTTCCAGGGGAATCTGATACCCTCTTCTGATCTCCATGGCATTGCACGACACTGGTGCACAAACCTACATGCAGACAGTACATTCATACACATAAAAATTAAATAAAATTAAGAAAAAATTTAAAAAATAAATATTAATTTTATCAAGCAATTATTGTCTTTTAGTATGGAAAAGGGAAATTTAAGAATATTTTTATTTTGTGGTCAAAGTATTCTTTCAAATACATCTCAGTTTCTTTTAGCAAGTCAAGGAAAATAAAGAAAAGAGAGAAATAATTTTAAAATAGCAGAGAAAAATAAAGACGATGTACTCAAATAAAGGAAATACCTGCCACTTATAATGCTGTTGGGATTTGCTAAACACTTAGCAAAAGAATATTATTTTAGTATTGCACTTATTTTGTGAAATGTGTATGCAACAGTAAACATATCTCTGGATGTTGGAAATATGAAAGTTATTTTTGAACTATTGTGTACACATATCACCTTATAGTAAACACATTTTACTTTTGTAATTAGATAAATAAAAATATACTTGAGTTTAGAGATTATTGACATTTCTTTTGAAAGTTGTCAAGTTATCCTCCTAGAATATGCTTAATAAATGTTCTTGAGTGATTGCATATTGATGTTCTTATCCTAATAGGACCATTTACATCTAAGTCTTACGTTTTCTGCATGGCTTATTTCAGGATGCTCTTTTAAAATAAATTTTTAAAAATATTAATTTATTATTTTTATGTGTTTGAGTGCTTTGCCAGCATGTGTGCACCTACATTGGGTAATGGACTCAGAGATCAGAAGAGGGCGTCGGATCCATTGGAACTAGTGTTACAGATGGTCATTAGCTGCCATGTGGGTGCTGAGATTTGAATCTGGGTCCTCTGCAAGAGCAGCCAGTGCTCTTAACCACTGAGCCATTCTCCTGCTCTTCAAATTCGCTACACATGTTTGAGGTTTAATGATCTCTGATCAAAGAAAAGAAAACTTCAAAGATAAAGTGCAATGTTTGGGGAGGAAATTTTCCTGAATTTATGTATGCCTGTATCACTTTCAGAAAAGTCTAAAGTCTATTTCCTTTTTACACCTTTGTTTCATTATTTTGCTTTTAAAAACATGAACAGTATCCAATGGCTAGCCTGCATAATTAGAGGATTGGAAATGTAAAGTAAGATTAAGATTACAGGAATATTCACCAGAAAATCACAATGCCATGGCCAAGGGAAGCTTCCTTGTGTGCTTCTCTGGCAAGACTCCCTGTTGGCAAAGAATGGGAACAGAACACTCAGAATCATGACATTGCACATAGGTGTTTGGTAAAGACTGTTGACCACGACAGTGTGTTCTGGAGCTCAGCTGTGAGACTATGAAACAAGTGTGCACGTGTGTATTTTTTTTTTTAATTTTATTTATTTTGTATGTGTATGAATGTACTGTCTGCATGTAGATTTGTGTACCCATGTCATGCAATGACGCGGAGGTCAGAAGAGGGCGTCAGATTCCCCTGGAACTGGAGTTACAGACTATTCTCAGCCGCCATGTGGGTGCTGGGGGTCGAACCCAGGTTCTCTGCAAGAGCAATCGGTGCTCTTAACTGCTAGGCCATCTCTCCAGCCCCACACGTGTGTATTTGTGTGTCCATATTCACGTATGGACATGCATATGCATGTGTGTGCAGGTGGAAGCCACAGTTCAGCCTTGGGTGTCATTCTTCAGGTGCTGCGACTTTGTTTTTTAGACAGGGTCCCTCATTGTCCTAGAACTTAGCAAGTAGGTTAGGTTAGCTGGCCAGTGAGTCCCGTGGAGTTGTGCCTTTCTAGTGCTGTAAGAAGTATGCACCACCATGTTCAGGTTTTTTTTTTTTTTTTTTTTTAAAGGCATGTGCCACCACGCCCGACATTTATTTATTTCTGTATGTGTATCAATGTACTGTCTGCATGCAAGTCTGTGCACTCGTGTCGTGCAATGCCTCGGAGGTCAGAAGGGGGTGGCGGACTCCCCTGGAACTGGAGTTCTCCTGGAATTGGAGTTTCAGACAGCTCTCAGCCGCCATGTGGGTGCTGGGGATCGAACCCGGGTCCTCTGCAAGAGCGGTCGGCGCTCTTAACCGCTAGGCCATCTCTCCAGCCCCGGTTTTTGTTTTTTAAGATGGGTTCTGGGGATCAAACTCAGGTCTTTGTGCTAGCCAGGCAAGTGGTTTACCAACATCTGTCACCCAGTTTCAAGGATGGATAAATTAATTTCATTTACTTGTTTGCTTTTAGTTTCTGCTAAAATCAAGAATTATGTTTTCAGTTGATTTGGATTCTAAAAGAGTTCCAGGTCTTCATTTCATTTTATTTTTTAGACTTGTCTTTCTTTCCAGTTTTCTGCCTCACTCCTACGGGTTTAGACTAGGTGGTCTGAGCTGGTATGCCTAGGCTGATGGACCCATCTCATTCCATGACATAGTGTTATGAGCCTTAGCTCTGGGGTATCTTTATATATGTGGAAAATAAAGTGTCCATGACAGTTCTTTTATGTGATAGAATCACATAACCAGAATCTCTGAGACCCACTGATATAGCTCATGGGTTGAAATAACCTCCTCTGAAGCTGCTCAGACACAGTCATCACCTCGGTTTATTTTGTTAAAATTATATATGACAGGTGGTTCCCAGATATAAAATACTGTTCAACACCACCAATGAGTCCATTACTTAATTACAGTGTATTATATCATTGCTTCTTTACTTCAGAGTTGCCTTTGTCCATATCAGGTTTTCTTTCTTGCATTTGAAAAACGCAACTGGTCAGATAATTACTTTAGGAAATCTCATGCAGTGATATATTCACTTTTCCTAATGTACAACTAAGAGAACTGTTTGCCTAGATTCACCTTTATACATCAAAAATTTGAATATTGAATAAGAATGACAAGTTATTACCACATACATATTTTCTGATAGAAAAAGAAAGATAGCAGTTGATCGATCTTAGGAATTTCTGGTTTATCCTTAGAGTGAATTTCAAGTTTTAAAATATTCTCTCTCTCTCTCTCTCTCTCTCTCTCTCTCTCTCTCTCTCTCTCTCTCTGTGTGCTTGCACATTCTCATGCACGCGCTTGTGTTCATCATACATGTGCCACAGTGTGCAAGTGGAAGGCAGAAGACAATGTGTGGTAGTCAGTTCTCTCCTTCCACTATGCTGGTCTCAGGGACTGAATTCTGCTCCTCAGGGCTGGTGACACATGTCTTTACTCATTCGGTCACCTCACTGGCCCTCATTTTTCTTAATGAATTTTTCTTCCTTGGAGCTTATATAGGAATTCAAATTCTGACAAATGTGCTGATTTTGTCCCCTGTTAAAATCTATGCATGGCCATATTTATTGGAGAGATACTCCTAATACCTCCAGTTGGGAAATAATCATAATCATCTTCGCTGTTTAGTCCTGCAAGGAACCTTCATTCTAAAAGCTCCTGGGGAATTAACAGCTTGTGCCTGTACCTTAGAGCCTTGTTAGAAACTGCATATAGGCGATTATGTAAAGTCTTTTCCAATAGCAAATGCAAAAGTATCATTTTTTTTAATGCATACAAGCTAAAGAGGACAAGAACCAGCATAGAACTGTGGAAATGAGTAGCAGGCCACAGTCTTAGCTGAAGAACTATTGGGCAGCTCATTACTACTGGGTGAAGAAGAACTGATCTTTAAGGGAGTGATTCTATATACATTGACTAGACCCTAGTGGATGAACTTGCACTAAGGGACATCTGGGGACATTAACTTGACTTCATTGGTCTTAACACAAAGGACAGAATGCATGAAATCTAGTTGGGGGAGGGGGAGGCTATGGGAAGGTGCCTATGGGGAAGGAGGTAGATAATTAAAATGTTGTATATGAAATACACCCTATTTCAATAAAAATATACAAAAATTAGATCAATGTAAAATAAAAGTACCATTTTTAGAAATTAACTTTTTGTATAAGGTTGATGGTGTTTGATTCTTTCTATTAAAGGTTTATTTTTATTTTATGTGTATGAGTGTTATGCCTGTGTGTCTGAGTGTATCTGTGTCATGCAATACCCACTGAGGACAGATGCTTCAGAATGTCATTTTATTTTTATTAACTCATAGTAAGTGATTCTCCCTTTCACAAGTATACATTTGAAATATTGATGCTTCTACTTGGAGTGATAGAGATTAAGAATGGCTTTAGTTTTATCGACAGTCACAAAATGAAAACACACCTAATGATAATACTGGATGTGTGTGAGCAGAAGAAAGAATAGATTCTGACAGAAGACATTAGCAAAGGATAGGGTATTTCTGATAGGTACACATCAAAGAAGCTCAAGGACATGATGTACCAAAGACCCTGATACTAAGGCTGCATAAGAGGTAGGTTTACAGACACAGGAACATACAGGTTTTTGAAGTATAAATATTCTGATGTCAGAATGCCTTCAGTTTTCACGTCTTATGTGAAGTATCAGCACTGACTATTTATATAGTCAAGTGGGTGTGATCCGTTATATGCATGTTCTAAAGGTAGGTTATAAGCAATCTTTAAGTAAGGGGGCTTAACAGTACCATCTGCTGATAGAATCTCCTGGTATTTGGGGTCATCATCTGTGTTAGTTAATTAGCTAAGGAAAAATAAACTTGTTTAAGCTCTGTGGCAGGAGGTAATTTGCTTCTTGGAGGGAGAAGCCTGAGCAGCAGGACCCCAGGGCTCTGTTTTCCTTAGTGATGGCATTTCACAGGGTCGGCTCTAGGTCCTTGAGCAGGAAACTTTTTCATCATAACGTGGACTGGAAAGTTTATTTTGTTTTTAGAAAAATTTCCATACTCTTCAGAGTAAAAAAAGAGTCTAAGTTTTTTTAAAGTTAATGCTTCAAGATAGGAGGAAAAGTCTGCAGGGGGGCTGGAGTCAGATGCTGCTCCCCATTCCCCGGTAATGAGTCTCAAATTCAGTTCTGTGGAACACCACCCTTGGACTAGTCTTTTGACAATATTCTCTAAGAATTTCTCTCATACACATATGTGTTTCAGTCATATTTACCTCCACGTCCCTCTTCCAGCTCATCCTGTATGCTGCCCCCCCCGTGTTTCCTTGTCAACTTAATGTACTTTATTTTTTAATATAACCCACTGAGTCATCTACTTGGCAAAGCAAAANTCTGCCATGCCTGGCAAGAAAAGATCTTTTAAAGCCCCCAAACAGTGGGCTGTAAGCTAAAATACTGACTTACCAGCATTTTCAGAAAATGAGAAATACAGTTCTACAAAATTTCTGGCTAATTTTGGGCTAACCTAAATTCTCTTTTATTTATTTATTTATTTATTTTTTTGGTCTTTTCGAGACAGGGTCTCCCTGTAGTCTCGGCTGTCCTGGAAATCACTCTGTAGACCAGGCTGGCCTTGAACTCACAATGATCCGCCTGCCTCTGCCTCCCAAGTGCTAGGATTAAAGGCGTGCGCCACCACGCCAGGCGAATTTAACTAGTTTTAACCATTCATTCATCAGAACATCTTATTATTGCCTACGTAAGCAGGGCCTGTTCTATAGGTAAATTATTTTACAAATATGACACTTATATGAAGGTATACGTTCTTAAAATAATGCAATAAAAATGTTGTTGCAAAATAAGCCATCAGAATCAAGCAATAAAATGAACTGTCAGTTATCAGTTGTGATGGGGTCCCCAGAGCACCCCTTAGTGACTTAGAGCTCCCAGAGGCATTCATGCCAGTCACCTATAGCCATGATCTTGGCTTTGAGCAGGATGACATTATCAAAGGAGAAAGGGGCATGGGGAAATGTCAGAAGGGCTGATTGATGTCCCAGAAGAGCAGCAGATTTAGCATAAATCACACTGATGTGTAAAACATTTTAAACATAAATTTTCTGTCAGTTTAGGGATGTTAGAAAAGTCTCTTAAGACCAAACTGTTATTCTTGTAGGACTCTAGCTCTTATGGTTTGGATATGAAGTGTCAACCGAAAAGGGACACATTGAAGGCTTTGTCCTCAGCTGCTGCTGCTGGAATTGTTTAGAGGGAATCGAATTACATGAACACTCATTTTGTCAATGGATTAATTGATTGACAGCATTGCAGCTGAATGGACTATGAGGAGGTGGGGCCAAGTAAGATGAGGCCTGTCACTGGGGCCGTAATCTTTGTCTGCCAGTCCCTCTGCTCCTGTCTGTTATGAGGTGAGCTGCTATCCTCCACCATGTCCTTTATTTATGCTTTTCCACCATGATGCATCGAGGAGGCCCAGTCTCAATATAGTCAACTTACCTTGGACTGAAACCATGTTACAAGCCAAAATAAATCTTTCCTCCTTTAAGATTTTATGTCAGGAATTTTGCTCTAGCATTAGAGACTAAGAGCATCCAAGGCCAACCCCGTATATACGGTGTTTCAGGAACTGCAGCTTTAAGGCTGCTCTGTGAATTATTTTCTGCAAAGTTCTGTCACTAAAGAATGAGCAGAATCTCTGCAGTTCTTGACATTCTGACTTACAATGCATTTAAATAATGTTTATGAAATCTGAACTAAATGTGCAAGAAATATCAGACTAAATCAAGTTAGGGCAAGAAAATGTAACATCTAATATAATTCAGTCAGTCTTGAATTATTTCTCAAGTAATATACCAACTCAAGGTGTTTGCCTTTTCTTTGTCCTCAGGTACCAAGTTAAATACCCTTGCTGAACACCAGTCACCATAGAGCCTATGTCCCATAGTACAGCATAAGGCCACACCATGGGACCAGAAAACGTCATTAATACATCTCTCCTGTACTGTGCAGGCATGTCCCAGCCACTTGCAAGCTCTGTTTATTATTTATTATTTACTTATTTATTTACAATTTAGTTAATTTATTGACTGTTTTTTTCTTTGTTTTTATTTTTTCCTTTATACACTAGTGCATCTTAGTTTGATCAAATCCACCTATTTTCTTTGTCCAACTCCTCCCAGTTGCTCCCAGCCCATTCCCATCCTAACTTCATCTCCTCCTTTATTTGTTTTTTTGAAAGGGCTTAGCTTAAATCTGGGGAAATGGCTCAGTTGGTACAGGGCTTGCTATGCCCTTTCTCATGAAAACATGAGTTCCATCCTTAACACCCACTTAAAAAACTTGGCATGGTCTTACTGTAGATGGACAAACTGTCAGCCCATGAAAGGAAACAGCCAGAATTGACCAGAGTCCAAGTCAACAGCTCCAGAGAGAGTGGACTGTTTTATCTCTCATCCACCTGTGCCCCTTTTCTAAGCCTAGGGAACAACCTGCGGAAGAGGAGGCGTGGTAGAATGTAAGGGCTGCGATTGGGGTGAATGGTGAAACTACAGCAATGTAGTCTGGACACTCATTTGATCAACTTGATTGAACAAACAACCTGTCACCCCCCACTGGATGGTGGGGCTGTAGGTGTTTGGGCACAACAGCCTGCAGATAGGTTTTGCATGAAGGATGCTTGTACTCATGGATTATCACTTATAGCTAAAAATGAAAAAAAAAAAAAAAACTGAGAGAAAGATGCAGGACAGTTATGGCAGAATGCATGATCTGGGATGGGGTGGGGGGGGGGGGGGAGGGAAAGGGAAATAAGCCTGAACTGAATTGGAAAAAATGTATGAAATGCACAAAGCATCAATAAAAACTAATTTAAAAAAAAAAAAAAAAGAAGACATAAAAAAAAAAAAACTTGGCATGGTGGTGCTCTCTGGTAATTGGAATGCTGGGGGGGGGGGTCAACATGGCCATATCCTTGAGAATTACTGGCCAGTCACCTGTCCTATTTGGATGGCACCTGAGGAATGGACAGCAGTTGAACCAAGGTTGTCCTCTGACCTCCACATGCACACGCACGCACGCATGCACACACGCACGCACACACGTATATGTCCACACACTTGTCCACACACATACACTCAAATAATGTACTCAAGACATTGAAACTACTTTCTAGCAAGAGAGGAAAATAGGAGCAAAATTCTTTGCGTTGGAGCTTGGTTCCTCTTTCAATTTGCTCTACAATGGCAGGGAAGTTGATTCTTTGTGCTTAGTGCTTGTCTGTTACGATCCTATAACACTTTTATGTTGAAAATGAGTCCTGTTATTCACTCAAACAAAAAATTGGATGTTGATGTCATGGTTCTTTAATGCTCAGAAAGACATTTATTTATTTATTCCCTGGGACTTTGTTGATATAAAACAAAGAAGCGCTTCTGAAATATGGAATATAAAACTGATTTACACAAAGACAGATAGATGGCTTTTGGAAACTTGGAATGATATTACTATACCAGCATCCACTCGATGCCTATTTCAGGCAAGTTTTACATGTGTAGGGTTACCAGTTTTCAGTGTTCTGGGTTGATCTTCCTTGTTTAGAAAAGTGACTCTCTTACACACAACTACCTCCATATGACATTTCAACATGAAAATACTAGAAATGAGTTCGTTTGGACTGTGTATGTATACAATCCAAGGGTGTGTGTAATTTGTAGAGTTAATAACATTATAAGATTCTTGAAGTATTCAAAGTGCCTCTATATGTTTTGTTTAAGTACCATGATTACCCTCAGGTTGATTTTATCATCATCTTGCCACTAAAAAAAGAGAGCACATGTCTTATGTGAGGTCTCCTGGGGACAGGGAGGCAAGAAGCAGAAGACAGGAGTAGGCTCCATATCTTCTGTCCTCAATGTCCATGTTTTCAACTTACCAGTGTTTAATTTAGGCAGAAGAATAGATATTTTCTGTATCATGCAGTGAGATGAAATGTAGAATCTGCTCCTTGCAAAATCACTCTATGTATATTCAACCTATGCATAGGATAAGAACTAATATTTCTGCTTCGCTTTTTAATGAAGAATGAATTTAACTGATACTTATGGGATATATGACTTTCCCTCACATGTTCTGGTTCAGTTAGTTATTCAGATTCTTTTGCTCTTTCTTAAGAAAAGGTCTCAGGCAGCTCAGGCTAGATTCAAGTTCACTGTGTAGTCCAGGCTGGTCTTAAACTCCTGATCTTTCTGCCTCTAACTCCCAAGTGCTGGGATTGCACATATTCCCCTCTACATTTAGCTCAGTTATTTAGATTCTAAGTTACTTGGGGTCTTCACCTCCAGTGCCACCTCCACACTCTAATCAGGACACAGTCGGAAGTGCTGGGAGCTTGGCCTGCAGAAAGGAGCTCGTGGCATTTCTATCATGAGTGTTCTCTAAAGACTTATAACTCAGTCATAAATACTTGTCATTCACAGAAACTTAGCCTGGAGGGTCACAGGCCTAGAGAAAAGTATTTGTTTATAAATTCCACTGAGTTGCTTTAAATTGTTCTGTTTTTATCCTTTGTGATAGGAAGGAAATAATGGCTTCCCAGTTCAAGATGCATTTATCCTTCTATGAATCAACACACCATTGGAACGTATGTGGGAAAAAGTCAGCAAAAAAAAAAAAGTGACCACTGAAAACACACAATAATTCTTTCTTTAAGAGAAGGGCTTGAGGGCTGGTATTATTCAACCAGACATCTATTAGTGGAACGTAAGGGGAAAAGTGAATGTTATGAACTATTGATTAACTCCACCAAGCATCCATTCCTGGTTGCTTTTTTCTGTCCACACAGGTTTCAGTGAGTTGTACATTTGTATATAGTGGCCGTTTACTCAGCCACTGCAGAGAGAGGGCAGAGAAAGGAGGGAGAGGGGTGCTGGCTGGAGGCTGGGTTGGTTCATGTGTGGTTGAAGCTGTTCTCCTCTACACACTCATCTCTGCAAGGAAAATGCTTGGTCTAGGAGCTATTTTAAACCATGTAGGACTTTTCAGAGTGAAATAAGTTCCACTGAATCATACATCAAATTTGTGTTAATGTGACACTTTATAGGAAGTGAGTGGTATCCAGTATACCTTGAGGTAGTGTGCATTTGAACTCCTAACAGATGGACCCATCTGATTCCAATAGCCATACTTTTTCAGTGGGCAAGGTGTAGAGAACTTCTATTTATTTATTTATTTATTTATTTATTTGGTCTTTTCGAGACAGGGTCTCCCTTGTAGCCTCAGCAGCTGTACTGGAACTCACTCTGTAGATTAGGCTGGCTTTGAACTCACAAAGATGCACCTGTCTCTGCCTCCCGAGTGCTAGGATTAAAGGCATGTGCCTCCATGCCTGGTGAGAACTTCTTTTTAAAAGTAGACTCAGAATTAGGATCACATTTTTTATTAAGAATTTAATTGTATGAGTTTAGACTATTTTCATCAGTCTTATTCAGTTATAAATCCTAATGTCAAGTGCTTCAATCTGAACCACCTTGTTCAAACTTGTCTATTAAGTATGGCTATTGGAGTCAGATGGGTCCATCTATTCAGGGTTCAAATGCACACTACCTCAAGGTGCTCTGTGGATGGAGATGGGTGAGGGGAGCCATGGGCAGGAGGACATGGACAGAGGAAAGATAAGTGGTTTCTCCCCCCTCCACTGGCCTTCAGAGGTGACATTTCTCTAGAAGTATTTCATTACTCCTTTAAATATTGCCTCATTAGATTCTCGACACAACTCTGTGATGTAACTAGAACTGTTGTCCCTGCAATCACTCAAGGGCCCTGAGCACCCTGAGCAGAGAACAGAAAGGACAAGGCTGGAGGCTGGTCAGCTAAAATGCTGAGGGGAGAATTTCAGAGTCCTGAACCATGGTAGAGGGAGAGGCAGTACATGTTCTTTCTGATTACTTTTTCTTATTCATTCAAGTGTGGTAGAAAAAAAAATTAATTCTGGTAAACATTTTTAATAGTGATATGCAGAGTGTACTTGACATCTCAGATAAAAAACATAACCTTCATAAATGTATTACTTCAATAGCATTTTTCATTGATTCCCAATAGGATCAAAAGCTTACTGTAATAAAATAACACCCATGTCTGATGTGTGCTATCTATTTATATTTTTGTTCATCTTAAATTATTGAGCCAGACAAACTTAATCAAATAAATAATAAAAATCTGTTATGCAACATAAGTGTCAGAACTAAAGAAAAATGCCTTTTCTCTTAGTCTGTTCTAGTTACTATCTGATTCTTGGTTTTTAGCTGTTACTGCTATTCCATCATTCCATCACAATTAATGCACTCTTTCTTCATTTTCCCCCCACCATCTTTTGGTGGCATTAAATAAATACATAAATTCCCAAATACTATTATAATTTTTTCTTCTAGGTCAAGCCAAGAAACAACTTATCTTCTTCATCACTGGAGGAATTGCTTCATTGTTGCTTACAATCCTAACTGTCGTCATTATTATTTTGTATAAGAGGTGAGTACAGCAGCTTACCCTGAGTATTCCTTACCCTGAATGACAACATTCAAGGTTTTTATGAACAACCTAACCATTCATCAAGCTGGCTCCTACATAAGGAAGACAAAGCAGGGGTGGTGATATTAGAGGTGGAGCTGGAATTGTTCATTTAAGAATTAGTGGAATTGACAGTGTGCCATCACTTTCTTGCAAATTCCTCTGTGCTGCCTCCACATTGTCTTCTTACTCTAAGGAAAGCTGTTGGTGAGGGGATGGTATGTGTGAAGAGAGATAGAGATGGAGAAGGAGAGAAGGGGAAGGGCAAAGGAAGAGAAAGGAGGAGATATTTTATTCACTCATCAGGTTCTTACTGTGCAAAGTTTGAATAAGAAGGAATGGAGCTTACATTTTTGTAGGAAGTCAACAGTGTAAAGTTTTGTGCTTTCTGAGATAAGCTGTGTAGTTATAAAGATAACTGATAAAGCAGCCAGAGGGGCAGCCATGGCAGCGGGGGGTGGGGGGAGCCATTTAAGCTCTACCAAAGCTTCCTATCTTTTTCTGTGTTTTGACATGGAATATTTCTGTATTTTCTTGATTGGCTTTTCTTTTCCTTTTAGCTCTCCCATGCTTACTACCCATTTGTTGAGTGTTTCTTGTACTTTGAAACTGTAATCGTGTTAGATTGGAATTTCTTTTTATACTGTTTCAACTGATGTGTTATCTGCTCAAGGGAGGAAGAGACCAATCTTTGGATGTTGATATTTTGCCTGTGTGGAAAACCATAGGCACTTATTGCGTGTTGGGTAAATGTCTATATTGTGTCTCCATGTTTTCTTCCTGACTGCTACCATCTTTTACTGTCACCTGATATCTCCCATCCATCCCTTTGCACTCAGACACATCTCTTCTTCTTCTATCAATTTTCCCTAGTCCCTCTTCTGAAAGGATTGGTGATGCCATCATTCTGATGGACACTTTTATTATCTTCCCCCAGGCACCAGAATAATCCATCAAATGTGACTTGCTTTCTGATCTCATCCTCATTTTCCTTCATATTTTCTTCCTTACTACTCCCTGGAATGCTGATTAATTCTGTTAAACAAGAACTGTTGTTTTTCAAACACATCAAACTCACTTCTCAAAAGAGAGGAATTTTGTTGCCAAAGTGCGGTTTCCCCAATTTGGCTTCCATCCTGTGCCTTATTCAGAATGCAGGACACTTGTCCCTTTCCCCCATGTCAGAGGTCTGTCCTGTTTCCCTGTTCCTTTGAATAGACATGATGTCACTATCTGAAATTATCTTTTCCCCTTTATCTGCTGTTCCTTGTGTCCTGCTTTGTATTTGAATTCTTCCAGTGTCTGTTGGCCCTTCCTCTGTATCTATAATATTCCTAATGGCAGGATTGTGTGTTATTCATTTTTTAGTGTTTGATGGCATTAGGTTAATATGTCCCAACAGTGCATATTCAATAAGCATCTGCCTAATTAAATTGAAACATGGGACAATCTTACCTTTCCATCCATCATGAGATGACCTCAGTCTTTCACTGATTAGAAATTACCATATTGAAGTCAGGATCCCAAGGGTTAGTGTTACAGAAGATTCTCTACAGCTTTACTTTGGAGGATAAAAAATGCAGAGGGCAGAGACCACAGGAGTATATGGGGACAGGCAGCAGGGTTGATAGAGTAAGTGACAGATGAGACCTCTGGAGGGTCACAGATATTAGACATGATGGACTTTGCTTCACGAAAATGCATTGCTTTTACCTGAATAGCTGATGTGAACCAGAAGCTGCATTGTCTCCCTTGGTTAAATGTGATAAAGAGGTTAGTGGTCTTGACTGTGAGGCTGAAGCCTTTGGAAGCAATTCCTCTGCCTCTGGTTTGTGCTCGTTGTGTTTCATATAGAGATGGTAGTGATAGTAATAATGAGTGAGCACAGCAAGAAGTAAGGAGTGTCCTTAGCATGAAAGAGGCCAGAATGCATTCTTGAGATGGACACCTGTCTTTGTAAAATGAAATTTAGTATTTAGTGAGAAAAATATTAGCAGTTTATTTGCATAGTTGGAGTAAATGTTCAAATGATGTTTTCATCAAGTACGGTGGCTTAATTTGCTGGGAGCTCTCCTCTTTTCAGCACTGTAAATGTCTCATGCTGGTAAGCTCCCTAAAATCCAGGCAAATCAGCACAATTGCTCAACCTAGGACAGACTGCTTATCGCACAGACAAGAAGGCTGATCTTGAGAGACCAATCACTCAGCTTAGCACAACTTAAATACAGAGCACTGGACGCTAAGCCCCAAGCTTTCTTTTATTCCCTATGTTAGGGAGTATTTAGGCTTATTTAAATGTAGGCATATACAGACACATATGTGTATATACACGTACTCACACATATACACAAATTCATTTTATATGACTAACAATTTAATAAAAGATCATAGCCATAGATAGAGCTGTGCCTTAATTTCCTTATGTACGAAAGAAGATAGTAAAAAACAGCCACATGGCAGATTTCTTTGAGGAATAAATAGGTTAATTTTTATAAACTTAGAAAAAATTATTTGCATGCCATACATTTATACAGAGAAAGAGTAAATAAATTAAGAATAAGAAAATAAATTAGCTTAAATAATAATGAATAAGTGTACACAGAATAAGATAAGATTGTGTTGAGATATTAGTAGGATTTCCAAGCAAGTGGAAGAGACTGTTAAAGTCAATAGCTATCATTGAGCCTTTCTTTGGAGAAAGTATCTTGTTTTCAAGATTTCTATAAAGGAATTGAAGTGTTATTTGCAAAACAAACAAATGGGTGCTGGAGAGATGGCTCAGCAGCACTGGCTGCTCTTGCTGAAGACCTAGGTTCAAGTCCCAGCACCATCTGGCATCTAGCAACCTTCTGTAACTTCAGTTTCAGGGGATCCTATACCCTCTTCTGTACTGCACAACATGGGTGCACTTACACACGTGCAGGTGTAACTCTCATACACAACCCCCCCAAATAATAACAAACCAATAACACACAATTCTCTTTTCATATGTCTAATCTACTTCCCCTATAATGAGATTCTTTCCTATAGGGAGATGACAGAGCTGGTCCCCATCCTGCTTAGTAGCTCTCTTCATATTCTAGGCTGTGGCTGTCTCTTCTGTGCCTTTCATTATAGCTGCCCCCTGTTATTTCTCATGCATTTGCTCTTTCAAGATTTCCCCATAATTTAGGTATTTCTAGGCAGTATCTTGAACACTGTGTCTCCACATGATCTGTTTGTTCAAGTGACTCAGTAGTAGGGAAGTCTAGGGGTCAGGAGGGAGGGCTGTAGATTTATATTCTGACACTACTGCTACCCAACTATGTGCTACTGGACAAGTTACTATTTCTCTGTGCATCTCACTATTAGATGTACTAATGTTAATCTTTAGAGCTTTGATGAAATCTAAGTAAAACAATCCAGCTGTGTAATTTAGAATAAAATCTGGAAGATTTTTATGAAAATTATGAAGCCTGGAAATATAGTACATTAGTGAGGAGTGTGCACTGCTTGGGGCTAGAATCAAAGATGGATTCCCAGCACCTGTATCAGGCAGGGTACAGTCTCCTGTAGCTCCGGTTCCAGGGTCTTCCAACGCTCCTGACCTTTGCAGGCACCTGTACTCATGTACACACACCCACATAAACACAAACACACAAACACACACATAATTAAAAATGTCTTTAAAAACCGAATTATTACTGTTATTCAGTACATTACAGTTTGGGGACTTAAGGGAAGTTTTAATTGTAAGGAATCTCTAAACTCAAGTTTATTTGTGAAAACTGCAAGCCACTTATATACCATTTGTATATTAATCTATGAAACATATTTAATAAAGCTACTATGATTAGTGGTTAATATTATATTAATAGATATGAGGTTCATATTAGTTAATATAATTCTGCTGGAGAGCCTTGTAGCTGCCCTCTCCATCTGTAAGCACAATGGAGAAGGTAAGTATAGGTTATGTTTTTATTTCCATGATATAGTACCTGACAAAAGCAGCCTTAAGGAAGGAAGGGTCCATTTTAACTCACAGTGTGAGGGGCTAGCCCACCACAGCAGGCAAATCATTGCAGCAGGAGTGTGAATCATGTGTTCATGTTGTGTCCATAGTTTGGAAGCAGAGGGCAACGACTTCTGCTATACTTTCTCCTTTCTATTCAGCCCATGGGATGGTGCTGCCAACATTCAGGATAAGTCTTCTCATCTCAGTTAAACTTCTGAAAACTCTTCTAGAAAACTTCAGTTATACTTGACTGGAAATAACTTCATAGGCATATCCAGAGGTGTGTTTCCATGGTGATTCTAAATCCAGTCAAATTGACAGTGAAACCATCACACTAGAAGAAGGGTTAAAGAAGCTCAAGCCACTTAAATGTTGAGGGTACATGTAGGCACAACTGCTTATTCACTAAGCACATGCTACATGGGGACATGAGAAGGACTCCCGCAGCGCAGAAGATTCTAGTACTGGAGCATAGGGTCTTAATATTCTCTGCCGAATTTGTGTTCCAGAAGGAGAAGGAGACAGGCAAGCATGCCAGTTAAGGAGTCCAGAGATAAACAGAGTAAGGTGAGTTGACTTAGAATTGTCATTGCTCCCATTTCTGATTTATAAGTACCGTGTAAAAGTTCCCTATTCTTAGTTATCAATCTTATTGTTTCTTTTTCCTCTCAACAAGCTGGCCATGCCATTGTTTGCAGTTAAACTATCAGAGATCTAACAATCTTCTTATTAATAATCTTTAGAACTAAGTTTTTTAATGCCAGTTCCAGGGGAATCCGACACCCTCTTCTGACCTCCGCGGCATTGCACGACACGGGTGCACAGACCTGCATGCAGACAGTACATTCATACACATACAGAAATAAATAATAATAAATAAAAAATTAATAAAAAGCAGTTACTACATGCCTATAATCTCATCACTTGGGGAGCTGAGGCAAGAGTCTTATGGGGAAAACTGTAGGAGCAGTTACAGTATTACAATTACAGTCAGCACTTAACATTACCTCAATTTTCATTAGCTTCCTAAGGACTGCCATAACATGTTGTGCAAACAGCAGACATATATTCTCTCATGGTTTTGAGGGTTGAAGTCCAGAATAAGAGGCATGTCCCTTCTTGTGTGAAATCAGTCTTGTGCTTTTCCTTGGCTGACTGCAATCCTCACAGTCATTGGCTTGCAGACGCTCCTTTCAATCGCTCCTTGTCCTCACTTATGTGCGCTAAAAGACACTGGTCATATTGGACTAAGAGCTGGGAGAATGTGTCTCTTTCCTCTTGTACAACTCAATACTAACTTTGTTCTTTCCAAATGTTATTTGTGTGTTCATGTGCATGTGCAGGTGTGCTCACCCATATGTGTTGTGCACGTGTGGAGGTCAGAGGTCTGTTGGGTATTTTCTTCTGTAGATATCCAACTTATTTTTAAAGATAGAATGTCTCATTGAAACTGGAGCTTACTCTTTTGGGTAGGATGGCTGGCTAGTAAGCCTCTATCTTCCTGTCTTCATCTCCCAGTGCTGGGGTTACAGAAGCATGCCTCTGTGGTTAGCTGTATTGTGTGTGTGTGTGTGTGTGTGTGTGTGTGTGTGTGTGTGTGTGTGTGCTGGGAACCTGAACTCATGTTCTCCTGCTTGCCCAGAAGATATTTTATCTACTATGCTAGCCTTCCAGCCCTGATACTGACTTTATGTATGAAGATATTATTTTCAAATAAAATACATAATGAAGTTCTGGGAAGGTCATTAATTTTTATGAAGAACCCATTAAAACCAATACAGTATATAACATTTTTATGTCTTTGGTTATTGTGAGGGTTAAATTAAATTAAATAAGTGACTCAGAAGCATAGCATGCACATAGGACATAATGCATAATATTTAATCCTGTTGTTATCTTTGAATTAATTTTTAATTAATAAATCTCTAATTAGGTTATAAAACTAAAGAACTTTCTTATGTGTTGCAGAACTGTCATGAACTATAAAAATTTCCTTCTCACTCGATTTTTGTCCACTGTTTAATTAAAACTGTAGAAACTTCTGAGTTTGCAGATAAGAGAGATGCTTCTTTTCATTCTCATTTTCTCTACTGTTAAGTCAGATATCTTTATTTAACACACATCATTGTTTATTAAGTTTCACTATAAAGCATTTCTAGAGACTGAATGTTTGTGTGCCCCCTAAATTTACCTGTGGAAGTTTTTTCAAACCTCAATGTGATGGTGTTTGGAGGTAGGATCTTGCAGAGGTGATTGGTTATAAGGCTGGAATCCTCATCAATGGAATTGGTGCCCTTATAAGAAGAGCCATGAAGAGATTTGAAAGCCAGTTTCTTTGATTTATTTTATGCAAGAAAAGACTGGACATAGGAAGAAAATTATCATGTGCTAATCAAAAAGCAAGCCCTCCTTCCCTCAGCATATGACCTTGGCCTTTATAGACTCCAGAACTGTGAGAAATAAATGATTATTGTCTAATTAAGCCACTTAGCCTGTTATAGCTGCCTAAACTAAGAGAGTTTCTCAAGTGTTCTCCAAAATTATGTCAATAATTTCTCTTTAATTATTTGCAGTTGAGTTTTGAATGGCTAAAAAGTCAAGTACTAAAAAGTCCTGGTAAAAGGTCTATGCTTCAGACTTCGTAATTATTTATTAGGTTATATTTTCTATTATTAAAGTTTTGATATTAGAAAAATAATTTCCTTCTCTATTATATATTTAACTCTTCCAAGCTTTTTAAAAATAAATTGTGTATTTCAATGATAACAGGTGATTACTTGGTATTTTTACACATGCTATAAAATAAGTAGGCACCTCTGTTTTCTTTTTGCTGTTTTACACACCAATCTTACTCTTAAAAAGATGAATTGCTCATCAAAAATTATACTCAGCTGCTTATTTTCTTAAGCCAGGACATGGCATACTTCAAATTTTTTATTTATTAAAAAATCCAAAACTAGGGGCTGAAGAGATAGCCTAGCGGTTAAGAGCACCGACTGCTCTTGCAGAGGACCCAGGTTCGATCCCCAGCACCCACCTGGCAGCTAAGAACCATCTGTAACTCCAATTCTAAGAGAACTCCAGTTCCAGGGGAATCCGAGACCCTCTTCTGACCTCCGCGGCATTGCACGACATGGGTGCACAAACCTACATGCAGACAGTACATTCATACACATACAAAAATAAATAAAATTTAAAAAACCCCAAACTAGTTGTGGGGTGCTTTGTTTTGAGTTTTTGGTAAGGGATGTCCAATTTCCCTGAACAGTACAGCCTATTGTCATTTCTCTTGGTTGTTCACCAGAACTTGATTGTAAGACTCTATTGTTACAGAGACCACACCCTTGGGTCACTGGACACTGAGAAATCAAGTTATCTCTGATCAGGAAGCTTTCTTCTGCTGGCTAGCTTTCATAAAAGCACTGGAAGTTGCTACTAATACTGTTGGGGGAAAAAGTCATCAGCAGTCTGACAGAGCTATGCACCCCATGAGCTCTACAATAATGACTGGCACATCAGGTGCAGCTGCTGGTGCAGTAGTGGCACTAATGATCTGGGAGTAATAAAGCACTGTATGATAGGATTAAGGCCCACTGCACAGGAGGCAGTACAAGCTTAGTACTATAAATCTAGTCAAGAACCCATAGTTGTGAAACTCATGGGTTCCAGGTATAAACCTATTATTTTGTTATATGGGCATAATATCAAAAATAATAAAAACATTGCATTTAAATGAAAAATATTTAATAAGATATCCATTCAGAAGTTATTAATGTTTTTTAAAAAAAATTTTTTTATTTATTTTTATTTTTATATGTATGAATGTATTGTCTGCATGCAGGTCTGCGCACCCGTGTCGTGCGATGCCGCGGAGGTCAGAAGAGGGTCTCGGATTCCCCTGGAACTGGAGTTCTCCTGGAACCGGAGTCGCAGACGGTTCTCAGCCGCCATGTGGGTGCTGGGGATCGAACCCGGGTCCTCTGCAAGAGCGGTCGGCGCTCTTAACCGCTAGGCCATCCCTCCAACCCCAGAAGTTATTAATGTTTATCCACTAGGGTGAGAGATACTAGACTTTGCATGGGGCATCTTACCTCTGAATAGATAATGTTTAGCATAGTGTTGAATTCTATAGCCTACATTAAATTTATGTTGGATCTAATCAGAGTCACGTAAATTGAGTATGTAATTTCTAAAAGAAGTTCTGCATAATAAGGGGTATATTTTGTGAAATTATTTGTAATGCAAATTCTGGTAATGGAAATTCAATCCATATCATGGTTTATTTGGAGATTTCTGTTGAATGCCTTCTTTGGTTGCTAAAATTTTATGAGTCCCAATGCTGTATTATTTGTCTTTTTAGGTAGCCAACAACTATAGAAATCCCACTTCAACCAACCAATCCACGGATGAGGAAAAAGAGGATATTTATGTGAACTACCCAACCTTCTCTCGAAGACCAAAGCTAAGAGTCTAAGCTGTTCTCATGACCTGAGCACATTCATGATGACTTCTGTAGGCATGGATCTTTACCCGTGCTCATTCCACTACCAGTATCTACCTTCATAAAAATAGACTGAATTTACTTCATTTGTTATGAAAAAATACTGCATTTCTTGGAGGACATTCTTAACAGAAATGCTTTAGAAAACCCAAATCTAATTAGATAACGTGTAAAAGGAAACTTCTTGTGTCCTATAACAGAACAATTTAGAGGAGATCAAGCAGCACAGGGTTTACTGCTGAATCTGGAATTCATGATGGGCATAAGATGGTTTCTGGGTCCCTCTGGTAGTGTTGGCGCCACTGCCCTACTGTTGGCCCATCTGTCATGCTGCTCCCCCCCCCATGTATTCCCATGAGAGCTACCATTGATGCTGGTGGAGAGTTTGCTGTTCTAAACCAAGGAACAAAGATGGCTATTTATCAGTAATACTGTATCATAACTAGAAAGAATAAGATGGCTTATGTTAGTTATGGGTTCACCTGGAAAATGGGGATGCAGCTAAACACATTACTTGGCAATTCAGGGTATTGCTGAAAAGGAAGGGGAAACAGACCAAGAACTGAGTGGTTCCCATCAATGTTAAATGCAATAACATAATAAGACACTGCTTTTTAATCAGTTAAAAAGTAAGTATGCTGCTCCACCAGCATAGTCCAAAAGAGTGCATATAAAGGAATGACCAGGAGCCAGGTCGGAGTAGCACCCTTCTCCCTTTCTAATAGCAAATAAATTAATCTTTAATTTTACATAGAACTCTTGCCATCATCTCAGGCCTTGCCTTCTGAGCAATGAGATGGTGCAATAAAAAACAACAATGTTGTTGATAGTGGTTTCTTTCTACTTTAGAGAATTATTTTAATATATTAATCCATAGGTTAAGAAATCTGTGAAATGAACACATGAAAAGAGAATGGTGGATGGGTGTGTTAGAATAGTGTCATAGAAATTTGAGAGAGAGCCACGTGTGGTGACACACACCTTTAATCCCAGCACTCAGGAGGTAGGGGCAGGGGTTTCTACCTACATAGTAAGTTCCAGGTCAGCTGTGGCTATAGGGAAACCCTGTATCAAAATAAAAATAAATAAATAAACAAACAGTCTTAGGGCTGGAGAGATGGTTCAGCAATTAAGAGCACTGGCTGCTCTTAGAGAGGAGCTGGCTTGATTTCCAGTACCCACATGGTGGCTAACAGCCGTCTGTAGTCTGTAACTACAGCTCCAGGGAACTGAACACCTTCTTCCGACCTCTGTGGGCACTGCATAACATGGGTATACTTTCACACATGCAGGCAAACATACACATAAAATAAAATATTAAAAAAGAAATTTGAGAAGGGAGAGTATATGAAAAGGGAAAGGAATCATAAAACAGGAATATATGAAGAAAAACTTGTGATTCACAGTTGACAAATCCTGCCCTCCTAACAGCACTCACATTTAGAGATCATACCTGGCAGAATGTAAATTCTAAGTGGACACAAAAAAATGAAAGCTATTTGTGAAACTAAATAAAACTGATGGTTGTTATTTCAAAGCCACAGTGAGCCATTATGACATAGAATGGTGTTTAGTATCAAAAGGAATCATTATTTATCTATAAAGAAATAAAAGATATAACTGTCTTTTTTTTTTTTTTTTGTCTTTTTGAGATAGGGTCTCCCTCCTTTAGTCCCAGCTGGCCTGGATCTATGTAGACCAGGCTGGCCTTGAACTCATAGAGATCCACCTGCCTCTGCCTCCCGAGTGCTGGGGTTAAAGGCGTGTGCCACCATGCCTGGATATAATTGTCTTTTAAAAATTCAATATAGAAAGCTTGATTTAACTTTCCATTTTATAGATTTCATTAGAGATTTAAGGGAGACAAATCCAAATAGTCAATTTATCATTCGGAATTAAAATTTTAATCTATAAATTTAAACTAATTAATGAATATTTCATAATTTTAGTTTGAAGTATCTTGCATGCTGAATAGGTCAATAATTCTGCCAGTTATAGAAATTCAGAAGGCAATAAGTAAACATGATCATTTTTATGGTCTATTAAAAAATGATTAACTCCTTTTTATTGTGATTGCCTAAAGATTTTTATATCTCTATTTGAACTGTTTCTACAAATATGTTACTGTACCAAAGTTGAAATAAGATCAAGTGTTGGAGCCATCAGATAAATATGGCTACATTTCCATTTGCATGGTGAAGAACATTGTAGCATTCATAAAGTAAGCTATTTCTTTTCCTTAAAATGTTAAAGACAGTCAAAATGCTACTTTCTGGAAGGTTAAGATAACCAACTTTTAAATGGCTAGTTAAGTGAAATGAAAACTTTTATAGCAGGGGCTATATGAACAGTTACCAGAGGAGTGATTTTTATGTTAATCACTTAAGTGAGATTAGGAACACTAGGGAATATGGTCTTTTGAAATGGATATTTTAACTAAGACAACAGCAGCAGCAACAACAACAACAACAACAAGAAAACTCTTCCTTGAAATATCTATGAGAACAATTTACTGTACCAATTCTTCCTTTCAATGTGTAGCTCCCTTGCAGTTTAGAAGTGTTTTCAGGCATTCGAGGTTGTCCTAACTCTTACTGAAACCTCTCTGCCCTTCCCTACTACTCTATCTTAGCTTGCTTTGAGAGGATATACCATTCAATGCCTTTCTGGACATTTTTATTCAAGAAAGCACTTTTATTACAATATTTGTATCATATAATTCACCAGAGTGTTAGAACTCAAAGTACTATATTTTTCCCCTCTAAATTTTTTGTGCCTAATCTTCTTGGTGTTAGTAAGTGAACCAATCACAACTGTTTCACAAAGTAAAAGACCAAGATCAGAAGTGGAATAAAGCTTTGTTTTACATCTTTTTTGTATGGTGCTTCTTTGGAGAATTGATGCTTTTATAAGGTGCTTTACATACGCAATTTATATAACTATATAAAAAACATTAAGTATGTGGCTGGAGAGATGGATCAGCAGTTGAGAGCTCTGATTGCTCTTGCAGAGGACCCAGGTTCGATTCCCAGCACCCACATGGTGGCTAAGAACCGTCTTTAACTCCAGTTCCAGGGGAATCTGACGCCCTCTTCTGACCTCCGCAGCATTGCATGACAGGGATGCACCAACCTACATGAAGACAGTACACTCGTGCACATAAAAAAAGTTAAATAAAAAGTATGCTTCTGTTAAATGACATTATCTTAATATCTTCACTAAAGTAATCAATGAAAGGAAATTACTGTCTGATCAGGTGGATGAGCTTTCTTGGGGATGGCATTCATCCTTATGAGCAGACAACTATGCCTTTATTACATTAGTAGGAGGCTTATCATTGTCCACTACTTTAAAGGCCTTTATGCTGATGTTGACAACATAGAATACATATTTCTTTTTTTTCTTTATCTTTTTCCTTTTATTTGGTTACTGAGGAAAGAACTCAGTGCTTTTTGCATGTCAGGTAAGTGTTCTGCCATTGAGCTACAAACCCGAGTTCAGAATATAATTTTCTTACCTTTAATGTAATTATGTTTATAGATGAGAGACAGGTAGATGAAGATATGATTTTCATTTAATAAAATTTCTTATTTATAGAGTTTAGTAATCACCTTTTGCTAAGATATTAATTGAATCCCAATTTTAAAAGGGAAAATAAAATAAGAAACTAGTAGGTTTACTTGTTTTAAACATTCAAGTGTTAGTTTACATATAGAACTAACTCTATGAAATAAAATCATATCAAATTACCATAATTTTTCAAAAATTTCAAATTATATCTGGGTAATACCAGAAGATGTGGTAAGTTACAGTTAGACAGCATCATAATCAAGTATTTTTCTTGATTTTTTTAATGTGCTATATTTTGTACTGCTTATATAAAATTTCAATAATACTGACAATTACAGATGCTCTTGTAACATATAAGTGAAGTGCTAAAATTGTGAGCACAAAATTAATTTTCTTTCCATGACAGTAATATGAAAATGTCTTTGAAAAACTCAAAGGAACATAAACTCATAAAATCATTTTGTTTTATTGACACTGTTAGTTTGGGTAAAATTAAAATGTTCTGGGAGTGCTGCTCTTCCATTCAAGATTTGGCGTCTGTTAATATACCACTGCTTTGCTACAGTTTTTCTAGTCAAGTTTGTCACTTACTTGTACATTTATTTATCTGACAACTTAAACCAAGTTTATTTTTTTAATATTTAAATTCCTAATGATTCAGTAGACTTTTAATCCCAGGGCTTTGTAAGGAATTTCTTTTCTTTTCTTTTTATTTTGGGGGTATTTTTGAGGCAAGGTTTCCCTTTTTTTAGTACCAGCTGTCCTGGAACTCACTCTGTAGACCAGGCTGGCCTTGAACTCACAGAGATTCGCCTACCTCTACCTCCCAAGTGCTGGGATTAAAGGTGTGTGGCACCATGCCTGGCTCAGGAATTTCTAAATAAACATTCAATCAGTTTACATAGGTTATTTTTTGCAGGTCAAAGCACTACCTATGTTGTAAGATGATGTTAGACCAATGCCTTATTTAAGGGTATAGGTAATAGCTGTCTGATAATCCTGGTTTAATGTTTATATTCCCTTCTGTTACCACAAATTTATATGATTATCATATTTAGAACAGTGTTTCCAGTTTTGCTTTCCAGGTATCTGAAAACTACTTTGTAGGCATAATGCCATTTGCCTTGATGTAGTATAATCTATTGTTTTGAATGAATAAAATTTAGTTCTCCATGATCAATAGTTTCATTTGCTATCTAAGAATAATAGGAAAATATTATAGAATAAAATTACCATATGGAGTCAAATTCAGAACAAATTTTAATCATGGACACTTTACAACTTTTACCTCAAAAATATCCTGCATATTTTATAAATATGTGTAATTCACAGTCAAAGAGTTTGAAAAAATATCAATCCTTTGCCCATCTCCATTTCTCTCCATTATGGCATCAAATTTCAACTCTGATTACTGTTGGTTAAATATATTGTCTGTTGGCCCTTTAATCATGCGTGGCCACAATCCACATGATATTCTTCCCTCCTAGAGCCAGGCTGGCAGCTTCACAAGGCTACAAGCCTCCTACCAGCAGGAAACAGTTCCTAGGCTCATGCTTCTGGCAAGGAGGGGGGAGGGGACCACAAGAAGTTACCCAGAGAAGAATAAAAGAAATGGACTCGGAGACACTGTCCAGGAGATAGACTTAGTTTTATTCATGCCAGCAGTGTGTTTATATACTAAAACCTACTGTGCTCTGGGAAAGGAAGTGGGGGGCAGGACGAAGGGAAGGGTGAGCCACCTTGGCTCCTACTGGGGGGCTGTAGAGCTCCTGTTTGTGCAACCAGTAAACTAGAGGTGTGACATTTTGCTCAATACCTTAAGGGAAGAGGCCATCTGGGTCTGGATCTTTGCAGAGATAGGTGAGGCAGGAAACACTGAAATATCCTGACCTCACGGAGCTACAGATAACTCATAACTTGAATGCTCATAGAGATGTCAGATAACTCTCAGAAGTTCCTCTGGGACAAGTCTTACAGGTCTGCCTTGAGCCAGGCAAAGTTTCATTCCTACATATTACTTTTATCCACTTTCCTGGTATCCCAGCAATATCATTTCCCTAAAATTTTCTTGAGCTATGGCTGATGAAGAACATTTTCTTCTGTGTAGCTATCATCCTAATGTCTGACTTGATACAGAAGTAAGAAATAGAAGAGATGAAAACATAAGACTATCTCAGATCAGCTCTAGGAATGCCTCCCCCCCAACATCAAAGTTGTAAATGTTGACCACACTCCAAGATAAGAAGCCTATTATGTCTGTGTATTTATACATGCCTTTAAAAGTTGAGGATATTGGTAAGATGCATGAGAAATGATGCTTCGTGTTCAAGAAATAGGTACTGTACCTGCATGGCATGGAAGGTTCATGGAAATCTTAGTGTACTAATGGAGTATGTCTGAGTAATATTGGAAGATGTGGTATCTCCAGTGATCTGCAAGACAGGAAACACAAGTAACAATCTTGAATTGTAGGTATATGGTTGCCTGAGCAGACCAGATCAGAAGCATTACCAAATACTTAGATGGTCCTGAACAGCATTTCACTAGGAGGATGATTGTAGCGATTAATGTATCATGCGTATGCAGCCTTCCACGGGTGTTCTTCCTCCCTGGACCAGGGCTCATAGAGCTTGGGTCTAAGCCCTGGTAGGGAGAGGGAGGAATTGATCAAGGATAGGAGAGAGTTAGAAAAAGAGAGAGAATAAAGAAGAGACTGACTCAGAAGAGACTGAGAGCAATTCCATGAGGTAAATAACTCAGTTTATTGCTGTAAGCCAGGGTTTTTATACAGGACCTTGTGGGGGTTGGGGAATACAGGACTGGGGGTTGGGGAATACAGGATTGGGGGTTGGGACATACAGAATTGGGGGTTGGGACATGCAGGATTTCACACCATGTACTCCAGATCACTACAGGAATGTGGCAGTGCTTTGCCCAAAGCATCAAAGACAACTGGTACCAGGCAGGTTTTCAAAGGCAAGAGATCAGCAGGAGCCCAGGCTTGGAGGTTGTTTGCTGATTTCCTAAGTGCTTTTGCCAAAGGAGATCCCTACAGATGGTGAGGATTCTCTTTTTTGTTTCTATAGAGGTTGGTTAAGAATACTTTTTTTTTTCAGTTAAGAATTTTTTTTTTTTGGTTAAGAATATTTTAATTCCCCATAAAAACACAAAGTGACATTCCATCCACAGATGCTGAGGCAAATCTACAACTGTCAAATGTCCCTACTTGATGGGATAACAGTTTTTTGAACTTATGGATTATACATTATATTAGTTACTGTTCTGTTGCTGTGATAAAACACTTATTGAAGGAAGAGTTTATTAAGTACTCTCAAAGCCTGTACCCAGGAATGTGCTTCCTCCAGCACATTTGTAAAACCTCACAAAACAGTGTCACCAACCGGGGACAAATTGTCCAAATACTTGGAGGATATTGGGGACATCCTCAGTCAAACCACTACATTCCACTCTCTGGTTCTCACAGGTGTATTACCATATAAACTGCAAAAAGGCAATTTCAAAAGTCCCTAGGCTTCACCAGTCTCAATACTATTCAGAAATCCAGAGTCCAAAGACTCTTCTGAGGCTCAAGGCAATCTCTGAACTGTAAGACCCTTCAAAATCAAAAGACATATTACACACTTCCAACATAGAATGGAAGTGAATACAAATTCCCATTCCAGTAAGGGGGAATGGGGGCTGAGTGAGGAAATACTGGAAAAAAAACCAAGACCAAAACCCAACAGGGCCAGCACCAAATCCCAACACATGTCTGACTTCTGGGACATTACTTCCAAAGGATGGGGACGGGCCAGCTTTGCTGCACACAACATACATTTCTCCCTTGAACTGGCACCACTCACCATATGCAGCTCTGCTTGGAAGATGCCTCATGGCTCTGGCATCTCAAACAATTTGGTATCTCCACTGCCAAGCAGGCTTCAGCATCACAGCTTCACAAAGTGGCTTATTAGGGCTTTATGCAGGGATGCTTCTGCTGTTCATTGCTTGGCTTCAGCATCTCTCTGAAACCACAGAGGAAGAACTGATGACCCCTTTACTGTTGCATCTTTCATGCCTCTAGAGCCAGCACCAAATGAATGACATGGCCACGTTTGGCTGCCAGTCAGGGAAGAACCCTGGCCTGCTCCATGCACATTTGCAGGTTTTTTATGCTGTGATTTACTGTGAGTTGAAAACCCTCCTGGAATTTTCCTGTCACAAGTCAGTGGCTTAGCTGTGTATGATCTTTCCCTAAAGATACTCTTTCCATTGTTTAAGCACATGTTTCTAGGCCTCTTCTTAATGGTTTTTATCTCCTTATCAGAGAGAGCTTCTCCTTCAGGACATGTTTAGACTCCAACATTAATCTTCCTATTGTTCTTTTTCAATCCAAACTGTACATTCTGCAATTCTTTCTGCCCCACTTGCTAGTTTTCATTATAGATCTCCATAATATTCACCATTAATAACCATGCCACTGATTAACATTAGACTGCCTTGAAATCTTTTCTGCCAAAGAAATTAGTCCCTTACTTTTAACTTATCTTCAGGCAAGCTTGTAGGCCAGAAGCTTTGCAAGTTAATCTCTGCATACAGCATTCATCTGCTTCAAAACTTCCAAACTTTTCCACATTCCTCCCAAAACTCATGGTTAGGTTTTCCACAGCAATTCCCCACTCTCCTGGTACCAACTTCTATATTAGTTACTTTTCTTTTGCTGTAATAAAACATCATGACTAAGGCAACTTAAAGAAGGGACAGTTTATTTGAGATACATTTCCAGGGGTAACACCACAATGGTGGGGGAGGCTTGGTGCCAAAGATGGCTGGAGCAGAATGCTGAGTGATCTCATCTTCAATCAGGCACAGGAAGCAGAGAGGACAAGTGGAAATTTGGCAAAGCTAAGAACTCTCAAAGTCTACCCCCATATACATGTTTCTCCAGCAAGGCTATACCCCTAAAACTTCTCCAAAATAGTTCCACCAACTGGAAACAAAATGTATAAATTCTTGGAGGTTATAGGGGACATTGTCATTCAAACCACCATACACATTCAGAACCCAGAAGAAACAAACAAGTACAAGTTCTTATAATCTCTATGCCAATATTACCTCCCTTTTGCTTTTTTTGGCATTTGAGACAGGGTCTCTCTGTAGCCCCAGCTGGCCTTGAACTCACTATGTAGACAAAGATGTACTCAATGTCATAGAGATATGCATACCTCTGCCTCCTGAGTGCTGGAATTAGAGGTGTGCACCACCACACACAGCCCATAGTCCCTTTTAAATAATGTTATTGAGGTTTTACTTGGATATTACATTTTATTGAGTTTTCATATGATATGATATTTTTCTAAACTTAACTTTCTTCAGTTTGCTGAATTAAATCTGCAACAGATCTAAAGTTTGATATAACTTTAGAGAAAATATTAATTTTCATTAAAAAATATGTGAATGTGTGTGTCGGCATGTGCATGTGTGTGCAGGTGCATGCAAAAGACAGAAGAAGGTTTTGGATCCTCTGGATCTGGAGTTACAGGAGGTTGTGCTGGAAATCAAACTCAGGTCCTCTGTAGAGAAGTATGTGCTTTTAAACACTAAACTTTCTAGCCCTCAAAATATCAGTTTATTTTAATGTATTACTTACAAAATTATAAGAAGTTGAATTTAAAAGACAGCTACTAATTAAATGCTACAAATTATATTGGGCAGTATTTAATCTGTTGTCAGTAACATTATTAAGTGAAAAAAATGGGTAGTTAGAACATAATGTTTTTCTACATGCAGTTAAACAAGATGAGGTTGATCTGAGACTGCACAGCCATGAGTTTAAATTATCAGGCAAGGGGTTGGAGAGCATTTGTTGCTCTTGCAGAATATTGGGGCATGTTTCTCAGCACCCACATGCCTTCAGTCCTATCAAGTTATGATAAAGGCTTTGGAAGTGGCTTTAGAAAAGCTGATTTATCTCACTTTTCATTTTGTCATAAGAGAGTGCTCAAAAACAACATTTTGTTTCTTTTTAGCTACATCATATAAAAATTTAGAAAATGTAATGGCCAAATAGATTTTATTCTTCTAGCCTTTCTTTTTAAGAATACAGTGTATCCATATATGCATTTGTCAAATCACAAAATTAATCAGCAAAAAAATATAATTTTGCATATCTGATCATCTTTTCAAAGAACAGTAATTGCTAGCTATTGTAAAGTTGGGCTATTGACAAAATTATATGTTTCTACTATGTGGTATAATTTTCAAACAATTTCTTACATTCTTTCACTAGAGTCCTACAAAACTCCAAGATTATGGCAAAAGAAATATTATTATCTTAATTGAGAATTGAGAAGCTCTAGACTCAGGGAAATTATGTTCCAGAAAGAATTATACCAACTTGACTAAGATAGAGTCATTCCTATAGTAACGGAATTTTTTCCCCTATAAGATTGATGTGAATTTTTGAACACTATTCTCTTTAAGTCATTTTTGTCAATGTGGTAATTGGAAGATAGAAAAGGCCTGAGAAATTCCAGCTTTTACTTACTTATTATGAGTCCAGTGTCATGTGACTGATTAGTGGCCAGTTAGAGCCCTAGCCATCACTTCAAGTTGGCTGCTTATCACCCGTGAAATAGCTACTCAATGGCAACAGCACTACAAGGATCTCTTCCAAGCTCCCCCCTTCACGTACTGTGAAGCCTACCATGTTTATGAAAAGGAAAAAAAGAATGAGTTGTTTTCCTATACACTCTAGGAATGAACAATTAGATTCTGAGATTTAAAAATCAATGTCAAACACCCAAACAAGTGAAGCATATGTCCAACCAAATACATGCAGGGTCTGTATGATCATATCATCATTTCATCTTGCTCTGTTCATTTATGAGCCCCAAGCATTTTTTTCCATATATATTTATCTTGGAATTTTCCATGTAGACAATAATATCTCTTGGTCTTTAAGTGTGGTGGTTTGAATGAGAAATGTCCCCCATAGGCTCATATTTGAATACTACTATTTCCTCAGCTGATGGCATTGTTTGAGGGAGATTTAAGAAAGCTTTAGGGGCTGGAGAGATGGCCTAGAGGTTAAGAGCGCCGACCGCTCTTACAGAGGACCCGGGTTTGATCCCCAGCACCCATATGGCGGCCGAGAACCGTCTCCTTCCGCTTAGTGTTTGCAGTTGAATTTTATTTCTGAACTTTTGGGTCCTGACACTATAACTCTCCGGCAAGAAAGACTCTTACACTCTTACACTGCTGGGTCCATAAGCCAAAATAAACTCTTCTTTTTTGTGTGTGTGTTTTTGAGACAGGGTCTCCTTTTAGTCCCAGCTGTCCTGGAGCTCACTATGTAGACTAGGCTGGCCTTGAACTCACAGTGATCCAGCTGCCTCTGCTTCCCAAGTGCTAGGATTAAAGGCATGTGCCACCATGCCCGGCAATAAACTCTTCTTTAAGTTGCCTTTGGTCATGGTGGTTTTAAATCACAGCAACAAAAATTAACTAATACAAAAGATAGCTTTATTTATTTCTTTTGAATCTTTATGTGTTTTAATTTTTCCTTTGTCTTACTGAAATAGTTTGGAGTCCTAGAAATCAGGATACTAAAATAGAACATGGCTGCTTTGTTTATGATCTTAGAGGGAAAGTACCCTGCAGTTCACTTGTAAGTATGATATTAGCTTTAGGTGTTTTGTAGATATTCTTTATCAATTTGAGAACATTTTCTATTCTTTTTTTTTTCCTCATGAATGGATGTTGGGTTTTGTCATGTGTCCCTGTCTCAATTGGTGTGATCATATGAGTTTTCATTATTTTTTTGGTGTAAAGGATTATATTATTGATTTTTTTTTAAATGTTAAAGCAGATTTGCAAATCTGGAATTAGAATTTGACCATGGTGGTTTGAATTCTTTGCATACATTATTGGATTTAGCTTATAATATCTGTTGAAAAGTTTTTTCTTTGAGAGTATGAGAGATATTTGTCTGTAGCTAATCTCATTTGTCAAAATGATTCTATCAATCACAATTATAATATTACTGATAGCTTTTTTAACTGATTGAGAATTTCGTATATACATTAATTTGTTTTGATCAAATTCCCCCCCTAGTCAATATTGTCCAACTTTTTTTTCCTTTCCATTCCATTTTTCTCCTCTCAAATTTGCCTTCTGTCTTTAAAAATCTCACTAAGTCCACTTAGTACTGCCTGTGTGTGTTTGTGAGCAGGGCCATCTACTGGAAGATGGATAGCTTCTCAGGAGACACATCACTGAAGAAAACTGATTCTCCCTCCCTCCCCTTAAGCAGCTATCAATTTCAAATAGCTTTTAACTAGAGGTGAGATTTTGTGAGCCTCTCCTATACCTGTGCTGGTATTTTGCCTTGTTTGTTATTTTTGGATTTCTCCTCTGTTGCCTTCTGGTGTTATTATTCAAGTCTGGCTGCTCTACCTTGAGTAAGCTCTGCTCAGACAGCAGTTGGGCACAGGAGATCTCAGGAAGCTAGATGTATATTCAGGAGGAGAAGGGTATGCCTCAGAGCTGTGGGAAATGAGATCCTGTAGGTGCAGGCCTAGTCTGAGAAGTGGGCTCAGGAAATCCCAGGGAAGTCAGATGGTCTGGAAGCTTGTGGAAGGAAGATCTAGGGGAGCCCTGGGAGCCTATAGGCTAAGACAGAAAAATGCCTATCCAGCGGCTCAGAGAAGGAGGTTCCAGAGAGGATAGATTGCCTTATGGGTATGAAGTGGTGTCTAGAGGATGGGTGAGGGTGGGAGGTCTCAGAGGAGCCAGGATGCCTATGGGGTAGAGAGGAGCAGAGCCTACCTGGCAAAGCAGGCCAAGGAAGTCTTAGAGGGGTTAGGAGGATGTAGCTGGTCAAAAGGGGAAGGGATGTCCCAGAGGCTCTGGGCTGGGAAGAAGCCCTTCCCAGAAACATAGGTAAACTCTAGCAAATCCTGGACAAGCTGGGTCGGGCTATGGGAAATAATGGAACAAGGCCACCTGGTAGTTCAAGGAAAGGGAGTCCTGGAGAAATCAGGTAGGGCTATGGGATGGGCTGGAGCAGACGTACTTTAAGTTTCAAGGGAGGAAAGTTCCAGAGGAGCCGCTGGGCCCGTGGGATAGTCGAGAGCAGGTCTACTTTGTGGCATACATGCAAAGTCTTAGATGAGCCAGGAGAGCCTACTTCCAAAATATTTTTATCTAGCCCATTCTCCCAGGACTACCTTGTGTTGCACACACCTGTGCACCCACAAGAGTGATGTGTTTCCAAATTACAGCAATCACTCTCCACAGTCCCACACTCCCATGGAGTTGTATGACCTGTGTATCAGTCCGGACAGACCCAGTCAAGAATGGTATTTGGATCTTTTATTGGTTACCACTGAATTAGAATCACCCTGTCCCTCTAGTACCAATAGAAAATAAACCCTAACCTGTACCCTGTTCACTCACCTAGTAGACACCCCACTGCCCTGGGACCATATGGAGTCCATCCTGGAAGCTGAGGCTCAGAAATTGCTCCTATACTTAGCTGAACTGAGGCCACCTTCTACACCTCGTCAATATAGTGTGGACCCAAAACGGAGCACCAGGCACCACTCCACTGGGCCCAAACCTGACAAGTTGGGGTAATAGCAAACAAATATCCAGACACCCACCCAACCATGTCTTCAAGCTTTTTATTATTGAAGTTTTAAATTTCCTTGGTTATATTTATTCCAAGATTATTTCTTCTTCTTTTCTTCCTCCTTCTCCTTGTTCCATGGCTTCTTTCTCAGTATGTGTGTTATTAGTATATAGAAAGGTAGGCATATACTGATTTTTGTGTGTTAATTTTGTATCCTGCTACTTGGCTGAATGTTTTTCAGCTCTAAGTGTCTCTAAAAGTGGAGTCTTTAGGGTTTTTATGTATAGAATCATATCATCTGCAAATTCTGATACTCTGACTTCTTCCATTCCAAATTTACCCTCTTTATCGTCTCCATTTTTCTATTGCTGTAGCTGTAATTTCAAGCATTATTTTGAACAGGAATGGAGAGAGTGGACATCCTTGACTTTTTCCTGATTTTAGGGGAAATGCTTTGAATTTTTCTCCATTTACTAGGATTCTGTCTGTGGCCTTGTTCTATATTGCCTTGATTTTGTTGAAATATGTCTTCTGTATCCCCAGATTGTCTGTGACTTTTAGCATGAAGGGATGTTGGATTTTGTCAAAAAATTTTCTGCATCAAATTAGATAATTTTATGTTTCTGTATTTGAGTTTATGTGGTAGATTACATTCATGGGTTTAATTGTTTGAGTCATCCATGTATCTCTGGGATTAAATCAACTTTATCATGGTGGATGATCTTTCTGCTGTGAACTTGAATTCAATTTGCAGATATTTTACTGAGAATTTTTGCATGCATCTGTGATTATCAGGATATTGTCATATAATTGTCTATATTTGATTGTCTCTTTGGTTGGGTATCAGGATAATACTGGCTTTGTACAAAATTTGGAAGTGTTCCTTCCTTTTCTGTTTTATGTAATAATTTGAGCAGCATTGGTGAAAGTTCCTCTGTGAAGCTCTGGTAGAATTCTGGATTAATCCGTCTGGTCCTGAGCTTTTTAATTGGAAAATTTTTAATTACTACTTCTATCTCATTAATGGCTATTCGACAGTTTAAATTGTTTATTTCATCTTGATTTAACTTTGGTAGGCTGTATATATCTAGAATTCATCAATTTATTTTAAAATTTACAGTTTAGTACCCAGGTGTGGTGGCACATGCCTTTAATCCCAGCACTTGGGAGGCAGAGGCCGGGGGATCCTGTGAATTCAAGGCCAGCCTGGTCTACATAGCAAGCTCCAGGCCACCTGGGGCTATAGGGAGACCCTGTCTCAAAAAGTCCTCCCAAAATTTTTTTCAGTTTAATGAAGCATAGACATAGTATGCCTATTGTACTGTTTCCCATTCATATCTGGGTGTTCTCTTTAAAAAAAAAACTAGCTTGAGTTTGTCAATATTTTCAAAGAACCAACTCATTCAGTGTATTCATATATATATATATATATATATATATATATATACTGTCTCTTANTGTCCCATATTCCCTGGTTGTTCCACTCTTTGTGTATTTTAAAATTTTTTCAAATCTTTCCTGTCTGAGGTTTTTAGAAATACTTGTTTCTGTGTTATCGATAAATCCAGTTTCTATGATAGTCTTTGTTCTGGCTTCCTCCATTCTGCTTCTGGCGCTTTTTCCATTCCTTTCCTCTTTGATTTGGTATGAGTGTTGATTCCTCTTTTTTTTTCATCTTGTGATTTCTTTTAGTATTTCTACTTTCTTTTTGGAGAGGGGCCCCTTCCTTCCCCAAACTTCCTTTTCCTTTTCTTGCTGCTGGTTGGTCTTCCTTAATTTCTTTTTCAGCATTAGGGATCTTTTCTGTGTTTTTCCACTTCCTTCCGGGTAGGTTTCATTCTCTTCTCTAGGTCCTTCTTTGAGTTCTTCATAAATCTCTTTTCTTAGTTCTTTGATTTGCGCTTTATTAATCTTTAAGTTCTTTAAATATGTTCCCAATTGTGTTTTCTGATATCTGTGTCCTGGGTCATCCCCAGAGGCGATCCCACTTGTAGGAATCATCCATAGGTTTGGTAGAGCTTGATGCGGGATAATCCTGCCCCTTTCCCGTGTTTGGTTCACTTCTTCGTGTTCCTTTTGGATGATGGCTTCTCTTTGCCTCATATTTCCAATGTGAGTTCTAAATGGCTTCTTCACTGTGTTGAAGGCTTGCTTTGCCTTTGCCTCCTTTTCAGATGCCTCGTAATCCCAGTTGGCGGAGTGTGTGGGGGTGCTCTTTAGCCTGTGCCTGGGCACCTGCGCTTGCAAACTCAGCTGGTTTCAGGAGATCTCAGATCTCAAGACCACACAACCCTACCTTTTAATACCAGCTGGAGGATAACTCTGTCTCCACAGCCACAAAAGCCAATTAAAGCCAAAGACAACTGGGATTAATGGAATAACTAGATTAAGTCAAACAATCAGCCTTTCTGAAGCACCCAGCCTCTACCTACCTACCTGCACTTCAGCTGGGTCCAGGAGATCTCAGATCTAATACCTTAACTTTTATATCATGGTCATTATCAAACTATCATTTATGGCTGGGTCACCGAGAATACTAAAAGTCCATTTTCTTCCTTGTGGGACACATTTTGCTCTTTTGGGAAGTTAACAGTCTCTTTCTGTACTTCGTTTTCTTAGTTCCTCTCATTCCAAAGCTTTCTGATAGACCTGCAAATCTCTCACCTGAGCACGCTTGCACACACATCAGAGGGGGTGTCCCTGGCCCTGCATGGCCCTTGCCTTCCCCTTTCTCCTTGGAATTCTCTGTCCTCTCCATGCTTGTCAGGTCACACCTGTGTGTTTCCTTCTCTTTTTTGGTGCTGGCTGTCTTCTGGAAATGGAGCATGGAAAATACTATATGGGGTCTTTGAATGAAAATGCACTTTTATTGATCTCATTTTATTTATTTATTTATATTTATTATTTATTTGTAGAATGTACTCTTTCTGCATGTAGGGGTTGGTGCACCCGTGTTGGTGCAATGTGTCTCAGAGATCAGAAGAGGGGTGTTAGATCACCTGGAAATGGAGTTAAAGATCTCGAGCCACCATACGCGGTGGCTGGGGACATCAAATCGTGTCCTCGCAAGAGCAGTCGGTGCTCCTAAACCACAGCATCAGGCCATCTTCTCCAGTCCCCGATCTCATTCCTTGCACGCTGATGAGCAGCTCGGGAAGGCAGTTTCTCTAAGAATTAAGTAACAACAATCTGTGGCAGGTGGACAGCTTAATCCCAGCACCTCAGGTGACAGATAGTAGAGGCAGGCAGATCTCTGTAGTCCATGCCAGCTTGGACTACATAGCAGAGTTAGGAACAGCTGGGGCTACAGCGGAAGGTTAATTTCCAAAAATAAATACAAAAATAAATTAAACAAAAATAAATAACATAAATTCAGCCCACTACCACACAACTCACCCATTTCGAGTGTGGGGTTTCTACATTCGCAATAGCACTAAGACCGTGCAATCAGCCCTGTGTTTCATTTGGCCAGGCAGACGCCCCACCCTAACCGCTCGCTACCACAACTCCCCGACCCCATTTATCCTGCAGGACTCGTCACCCACCCTCCCCCTCACTGATTTCGCCTTGTTACCAGTGCATCAGGGTGACTTGCGAGGACATTTGTCTTATGGAACCTGGCTCTATAACTTTCGGACTATAGAATTTCTTTCAGGGTCCCAAGCGTTCTTACAGCGATCCCGTGTCCGATGAATATTATACATAGTGCCCGAGCGGAAAAACCCTTTGTAAAGCATTTACTTTTTCAGTTCGAATAGCGTATATCCACTTTCATTTCAATGCTCACACTCTGGTTGTAATCCATTGCTGTGTGAAAGTATCCAACGGCGCGGCAGGAATTGGAAGCTCTAGTAACATTACAACTCATCGTGACTTTCAGGCTCATCGTCCCAAGAGCAAGGAGCAAAAGACAGAGCATACACGGCTGCAGGGAATCTCTGCGCTCATAGCCCCTTCTCTCCATGCCAGCGAGAAAGCCAATTTTGCACGACACTCGTGTAGTGCTTCAGCTGCTTCCATGACACACCACACGTGGAGCAGACCAGAGCCTTTCAATCTCACCCGAGACGGCCCATGCACACACGTCGAAACTCTAACCATCCGAAGTGGCTCAGATCTATCCCCTAGCTGCGCAGACATGCACAGCAGAGGCAGAGCCGAGGTAGACGAATGGCCGAGGTCACGAACACTCTTTTGAGTGTCAGTACGACCTAGTTTCCCCAGAGCTCACCGTCCAAGACACTCGTATGAAGACTGAGCGATGGATGTGATGCACATTCTTAGGGGCACGACCACTTCTTCTAGTGGCTCAGGGTACTCAGAATCAGCAGTCTAGCAACAAGACTTTCGACACCTAGACGCCCAGGCCACAATTCTAACGAAATGCATATGCACACCAGCACCCGTCTGTAGGCTTCAGCTTATCCAGCAGCGAGAGAGCGGCACTTATTTACAATTTTCTTTCCTTCTGGGAGAATGCACGCCTCACCAATAAACAACTCATTAGAAGACTGCACTTCAACTCATTACAAACAACAGAGACGGAACAGACGACAGAGTGGCATGCACACAGCGGCTAGTACTCAGCTCCATACACGAGCACAGAGAAGACGAACCCCGACAGAGAGTGATGAGACTGAGCAAGCGAGCATGATGCTACAACCAGCCTAGCGTATTAATCCTGTCTTTTGTCCTATCGTCGTCCTACAGGCTCTCTCATCCAGAAACAGGACTTCCCTGAGAGAATGTCAATTGGACACACCAGACTAGTGCCTTCCAGTGTAGTCTCTCACATTCTGCAAACTGTTCCCTAGTAGCCAGGAGATATTTCTCGAGAATGCATGACACACACGTCTTATTGGCAATACGCACCAGACTGTCTATCACCACATAGCATGAGGCAGCAGATGGTATCACAATCACTAATGAGGATCGATTGATCAATTACCAAGCACTCGCACTAGTGTTGGCTAGTCTGGTTCCTTGAGCAGCTAGACCTGAGCACGCTACGTCATTGCTACGCACCACACACTACTCGATGTCATACTACCAGGATCTCCACGGCGCCTCACTACAGAGCAGAGTGCATGTACACGGGAACTCGGACAATACACACCCACGGCTTAGTGCTGACCTCAGCTGTCTCTATCCAAGAACAGACTACTTCGGATGGTAGGAAGTGACGACGTCACTCGACACTCACTCTATCGGCCTTGCTCCAATTTTCACCTCCAGTACAAGAAACTCACCATTGACCTCTCGATCTGAGGTGAGATGCATGCACAACAGGCATTAGGGGACTACTCAGCTAGGCATATTACAGTTAGGGCATCCGAGGAGAGATGTGACTGAGCAACAAATGTAGAGGTGATGGAGGCTGATGATCTTGCAGAGAGAGCGAATGCACGCACACAGGGCTATGGTAATCCAGGTCTCTGGTGGCTCAGGCTTTTCAGAAGCATCGAGTGACCACGAGCAATGTGTATGGCAACACACTTGCAAACGTGTAGTCGGGCTCAGGCTCATTTCCATGCAGAACAGAGAGAGAATGCACGCACACACTCTAGTGCTCAACTCATACAGAACAGAGAGAGAGAGCTCTGCATGCACCACAGAGCTAGTGGCTCACGCTCAAAGTACAAGAACAAGGACTTCGGGACGAAGGAATGCATCGCACTCACAAGCGCATCTGTTTACTTCAGACTCTTTCAGACGCAGGAGAGTGGAGTATCACACATGCCACAGTGCTCAGCTCATCCAGAGCAGAGAGAATGCATGCACACACACTAGCACTCCCTGTCTCTCTGTCTCTCTCTCTGTCTCTCTCTGTATCCCTCTCTCTCTCCTTTCTTTCATTAATTGTGGGCCCAACCTTGAAATTGTCTGTCCCCCCACAATTCTAGGAAGGTGAGAATATTCCATTTTATTCCTCCAAAAAAGATACCGCCCCAAGCATTAACAGATCAAGTCCTCATCGGATGCCACGAATGCAGGCTCAGCAGGACATGTGCGCCGCAGCAGCGGTCAAATCTAACCTAAACATCCTCGGGACGACTCCCTCTCAGTGATTCGTAGATTGCTTCAAAAGAGTAGATCAACAAGACTAACCACAAACGTCCATCTCCCTGGAACTGGTTTCTGTTCAATTAGGGTCTTTTCTCAGCACACTAACTTTGGAGCAGAATGTCTGTCATCAATCTAGGGTGAAATATCTACCTTCTGATATATAGGTGCCTTCCCCACACCCAGCTCTGTTTCCGCATGTTTGTTTCCACAAGTCCAGTTTTATTTTAACCCAGTGTCCTCCTTCGCCATCCATAGTGTCTCGAGGACCCAAGAGCACACGTGGAGTCTACGCTTAAATCATGAACATATGGCTTCCAGGAAGAGAGTGAGAAACATTTCATGATGTCAGAACGCATCCCACATAGCACAAAACATACAAAGCGGGCTGACCCCAAGCTTCAGTAGACGGTCCTGTAGCCCTGGTTCTCTTGAATCAAGATTCGGTTCCTACAAACTAGTGGTAATCTTGATACATGTACAGTTTGAAAGAACTAAATCTCAGATACTGTTAAATATTAGATGTGGAAAAAACAGCCAACCTTGGCATATGTGCCCTTTTTCCATCTTCCTGGCTTGCTATATCTGCTGCGCATTTCTTTTTCCCTTTTTAATCTAATTCTATTGTTTTATCAAAAATCTGAACTCCAGTCCCGCCTCCCTCATCCCCCATCGATCCCACGAGGAGCTCATGCATTCTGGCCGAGATAAACATCATCGTTGGGGTCACGGGACCTCTCTTCTCAGTCTCCTTTCTCAACTTATATCATTGGCACTCTCTATGAGGCGAAGTACGTGAGGCCAGCGGTCTTGTTGGCCTTTCGTCGAGCCAGCAAGAGACCAGAAAGGTTCACTGTGATCTTACTTTACGTCTCAATGCATGCCCAATGAGCTCGCTGTCTCGTTCAGCTTTGTTGTCAGCTCATCGTAATATGACATCCTAACTATTCATCGAATTCTGTATTGCACAGATCCTAAGTAAATGCAATCAATTGACTCCCCATCTGCCATACGACAAAAGCTCAAGCTGCGTGGTCACCGGGAAATTTTCTTCCTATCAGCCACAGTCAGGGTATCGAGATTAGAAAGTCCGACGAGAACTTGAGGACAAGATTATAAAAAGCAAAACAAATCCACTCGTACAGTTAAATTATGTTTAGTTCCCATACTAGAAAATTTAACCTTGTACAACGGCTGTCTATTATTATCGATAAGGCACCTCATCCAATCTTATTTCTTAAATTACAGTTTAATAGTATCCCCACGGCCCGATGCAAAGCTATCGATACCGCCACAATCGCCTTTAATTCCCATCGCCACCTTTGGGAGCCAGAGTGGCGGTAATAGGATTTGATCCCTGCTTCGGAAAATTCCAAAGGCGCAGACCTGGTCTACATAGCAACCTAGGCCACCTGGGGCTATAGGGAGGACCCTGTCTCAAAAAGTCCTCCCAAAATTTTTTCAGTTTACTGAAACATAGACATTTAATATGCCTATTGTACTGTTTCCCATTCATATCTGGCGGTGTTCTCTTTAAAAAAAAAACTTTACATATCTCGTTTTTTAATTTTTTTCATTATTCAGAGCCAGTAATATCTTGTATGTGTATATACATATATATATATATATATATATAGCCTATAGAGTCTGATTTTTGTTTTCGCATGTCCTCCTGCATAGGTCCATCCACTGGAACCTGTTTTACTTTCCAACAGTCCTTTAAGAGACTGTTTTCCCCCTCCCAACAGCCACCACATTCTCAAATTTCCTTAGGTTGGCTTGAGATTTCTTATTCACTTCCCCGTGTCTTTGATGGGATTTTGTCTGGTTGGAACTTGCATAGGACTTGTGCATGCAGTCACCATTGCTGTGAGTTCACATGATAACTGACCGGGTGTCTGGAATATTCTCTTTCCTTGTGGTCATGCACAGTCATTCCATGCCTCATTTGCAATGATCTCTAAGCTTTGGGAGGGGAAGTTTGAAATAGGTGTTCTATTCAGGGAGGAGCATTGTGTGGCCTCTTGTTCTCTGCACATTTGCAATTGTGGGTTTCTTTATTAATCATCATCTGCTGCATAAAGAAACATCTCTAGTGAGAGTTGAGAGATGCATTCATCTTGTCTGTGGAGGCTGCATCAGAGATGTGTTGTTTAGGGCTAAATGTCTCACAGACAATTTCTCTGCATTTGACCATTTGTAGAACTCTGTACTAGTGTCCACCTGTTGTAAAAAGGAGCTTCTTGATGAGGTACACTTGGCTGCAAATATAGAGTGCATATTTAGATTGCATTAAGAAATTATGTTGGGTTAGGGATGTGACAAAAGTAGATTTTCTCCAGGATCTATGAACTCTCCAACCGTGTATACTTAACTGTACTTAAGTTTCTTCCCATTGAGCAGGTCTTCATTCCAATTAGAGAGCTGTATATTTACCTCCAGGATAAAGGTGCTATCAGTGCACCAATAGTGATGGTTTGCTGGGTGACATATTTTTGTTCATGAGGTTTTACAGCTGGTCATGTTTATTGGGTGTTCTGCATGCTTTTTGTTGTTGTATGGGTATGTCTTTTGTTAATTTAGAGATATTTGCTTCTATAATTTGGTTGAGGATTTAGTCAATGTCACTGACTCAGGAGTCTCTTTCTTTCCTCTGTTCCTATGATTCATGAGTTTAGTCTTTTCATCGTGTGTTTTACATGTCCTGCAACTCCCTTCTTGTGTTTTAAAGTTCTTTTCATATTCATTGTTTGAGTGGTCCAGTTCTTCAACTTTATCATTCAGTCTTGATATTCTGTTTTCCATTTCATTCATTTTCTTGGGGAGGATTTTTCCTGTTGCTTCTAATTGGTTTATTGAGTTTTTAAATTCCCTCTTTATTTCAGCCCAAGATTTATCCAATATTTCTATCTCTTTCATAAATTCACATTTCAGGGGCTGGAGAGATGGCCAAGAGTTTAAGAGTTCTGAATGCGGGGCTGGAGAGATGGCCTAGCGGTTGAGAGCACCGACTGCTCTAGCAGAGGACCCGGGTTTGATCCCCAGCACCCACATGGCGGCTGAGAACTGTCTGTAACTCCAATTCCAGGAGAACTCCAGGTCCAGGGGAATCCGAGACCCTCTTCTGACCTCCGCGGCATTGCAGGACACAGGTGCACAAACCTACATGCAGACAGTACATTCATACACATAGAAAATAAACACAAATAAAAAAAAGAGTACTGGATGTTCTTGCAGAGATCTCAGGTTCTCTTCTCAGAATTTCACATGACAGCTCTTCAACCATCCATAACTCCAGTTCCTGGGATCTAATCCCCTCTACTGATCTCCATGAGCATTGTACAACAAGGGTGCAGTTACACACATTCAGGCAATGCACTCCTACATGTAAAGTAAAAAGAGTAAGTAAAACATTTAAAAATAAATTCACATTTCAAATCCTTCTTCCTTGTGTTTCTACTTCCCTAGTTTTAGTCTAGATTTTCTCCCTATATTTTCGAGTCCTTTGAGTTGTTTGTATATTCTTTAAAGTTTTTGACTTTGATCATGTTTATGATCCTTATTTTAAATTCTATGTCCTGAGATTCCTTTAGCTAATTCTCCTTGTAGAACACTTCTATAGGACAAGTGGGATTTGGTAGGAAAATATTATTTTGGTTTTTCATATTATTTGTGTTTTTTATAAAATATTTTATTGATGTTTTGTGTATTTTGTACATCATTTCTCAGTCCAATTTAGACACATTCCCTTTTCCATGTCCCCCACCACACCCCAGTTCATGCATTCTGCCATACATGTCTTGTATCTTTTTCTCAGTCTTTCAAAAGTTTTTCTGTGCAGAGGTTTATTGTTTAGGGCAGAAGTTAACTGTTTCAGTCAGTTCTTTGACCAGATCTTATGTTGTTGTTGTTCCCTCCCATTTGTATTGCTCCAAAATATGTCTATATAAATGTCACATATATACCAAAATTATGAACTCTGAAAATAAACTGTATGTTAATTCCAAAATATGTTTAGGAATTCACATTTTCCCTTTAATTTTATATTACTCTGAAATATGAATACATACCCTCTACCCATATATCACAATTACAAAGTACAAAAATAAGTGTTAAGTTAATTGTAGAGCACATTTAGGGATTCACATTATAATAGCACAGTTAGTTTCAGTTAAAAAGAAATATAACAATGACGTTGCTCAGCTTGCTTTTCAACTAGTGATTTGGTGCTAGTATCCACAAATGAGGGATACCATTCGTCCTTTGTTTTTCTGAGACTGTTACTTCACTTGGCATAATCGCTTTTAGTTCTGTCCATTTACCTGCAAATTTCATGATGCTATCTTTCTTTTTTGGGAAGGAAAGGGTTTATTTAATGTACAACTCCAGGATCACAGGTCACAGACAGAGTCCAAAATAGGAATCAGGTCAGGAACTCAGAGGCAGGAGGAGAACCACAGGCCATGGAGGACAGCTTGCGTTCTATGTCACTGTTGGAGGCTGGAACTGTTGCTTCTCCATTTTGACCCTTTGGACCTGGCACTTTCCAGTTGCCATTATGTGGGAAATGACTGAGCATCCACCAGACCTTTCCAACTGGTATTGCACATCTCTTCCTGAGAGAGACCAAATCTGTGGTTCACTGGGTTGCTCCGCTGGCCCATGCTCAGCCTGCTTTCTTATATAATATGGAAAAACATGGCCAGGGGTGGCACTGCCCACAGTGGGCTGTGATCTTCCAAATCACTCAACAGCCAAGAAAACACCACACAGAGCTGTTCACAGCCAGTGGAATGGAAGCAATTCTGTAATTGAGCTATCTTTCTTTACTGCTACATAGAACTCCATTGTGTATATGTACCACATTTTTGTTATTCAGTCATCAGTTGAGGGGCATTTGGGTTGGTTCCAGTTCTTCACTATTGTGAGGAGAACTGCAATAAACATGGCTGTGCATGTATCTCTGTGGTAGGATGAGTCTTGTGGGTATATACCCAGGAGTGGTATGACTGGGTCAGGTGGTAGGCTCATTTTGAGTCTTTTAAGACTTCTCCACAATACTTTCCATAATGTTTGTATGAGTATATATTCCTACCAGCAGTGGATGAGTGTTCTCCTTTCCTTACAACCTCTCCAGCATCTAGTGTCTTTTGCTTTCTTGATCCTAGCCAGTCTTCTAGGAGTGAGATGATATATTAAAGTGGTTTCAATTTGCATTTCCTTAACTATTAAAGATGTTGAACACTTTTTAAGATGTTTCTCAGCCATCTTTACTTCCTCACTGATGAAGTCTCTGTTCAGCTATTTACTCCATCTTTTGAGAGGTTCATTTGTTTTCCTGCTTCTTTGTTGTTTTGAATAGTTTATATATTCTGGATCTTAATGCTCTGTCAGATTCATCACTGCCTCCCACTCTGTGGGTTTTCTCTTCACTTCCTTGATTGTTTCTTTCACTGTACAGAAGTGTTTATTTTTTCTTTTTCTTTTTGAGACCCTGTAACTGTAGCTGTCCTGGAACTCACTCTATAGACCAGGCTGGCTTTGAACTCACAGAGATCCCCCTACTTCTGCCTCTCAAGTGCAGAGATTAAAGGCATGCACCACCATGCCTGGCCGTACAGAAGCTTTTAAGTTTAATGAGGTCCCACTTGCCAATTGTTGACCTTATTTCCTGTGTGGCTGCTGTCTGATTTAGAAAGTCTTTTCCAGGGCTGGAGAGATGGTTAAGAGCACTGACTGCTCTTGCTGAGGACCTGGGTTCGATTCCCAGCACCCACACAATGGCTAAGAGCCATCTTTAGTGGTGCATACCTTTAATCCCAGCATTGGGGAAGCAGAGGCAGGCAAATCTCTGTGAGTTCCAGGACAGCTGGGGCTATAGGGAGACCCTGTCTCAAAAAAAAAAAGGAAGTTTTTTTCCTATCCTATGTCTTGTAAGTTGCTGCCAATGTTTTCTTCTATCACCTTCAGAGTTTCAGGTTTCATGTTGATGTCTTTGATCCATTTGGAGTTGATTTTTGTACGGGGTGAGAGGTAGGGGGTGTGTTTTTTTGTTGTGGTCTGTGCTTTTGGATTTCGTTAGTTGTGCATCTCATATGAAACTCACACCTGCCTTTGCTGAGTTGATGTTTGATTCTGTTTATATTCTTGTTGTAACTTGTTTGCTTTCTGATTGGGTGTGAATAGTTAGTTGGTCTGTGCTTCAGGTTCTCTATTTTTTATTGGAATGACTGGATGGATCCAGGCAGGGCAGTCACTTGCTCCTCAGAAGGTTGAAGGAGCTTAGGCCCAAGTGATGGGGATCAGCTAGACCAGTTCTAACTAAGTTAAGCACAGAAGGTGTTAATCCTGGAACGGAGCAAATGGGGCTGGTCCCAAAGCAGGGGAATTGTAAGTGTGTGTAGGATCTGGCTAACTCTCCCAGGTATTCAGGTATTGTTAGCTTTATTAGGAAGGAGCCAAGGCCCAAGGAGGGAGGTTGGGAACAGGATGGGCTGGTTCCTACTAGCTAGCAGACAGGTGTGTGCTCTGGTGCAGCAGGGACTGGGGGTGATCTGGAAGCAGGGAGTAGGCAGGGTGGCAGGATCTAGTTAAGTCTCTCAGCTATTCAGGTGCTTTCCAGGAGTTTCAGCAGGAAGGAGCCAAGGCCCAAGGAGAGCCTATGCAAACAGCACATCTACTCTTTTTATTTATTTATTTTGGTCTTTTTGAGAAAGGGTCTCCCTGTAGCTCCAGCTGCCCTAGAACTCACGGTGTACACCAAGCTGGTCTTGAACTCACAGAGATCTGCCTTCTTCTGTCTCCCGTGGTAGGATTAAAGGTGTGTGCCACCACGCCACTACAGCTACATCTAGTCTTTTAAGGTATTTTTTTCTTAGTTTTCTAAGGCCTTCAGTTTCATCATTAAATTGCTATTATGAGATACCTCTAATTTTTTAAAAAATTTTATTTATTTATTTTTGTATGTGTATGAGTGTACTGTGTGCATGTAGGTTTGTGCACTCATGTCGTGTAATGCCGCAGAGGTCAGAAGAGGGTCTCGCATTCCCCTGGAACTGGAGTTCTCCTGGAATTGGAGTCACAGACGGTTCTCAGCTGCCATGTGGGTGCTGGGGATCGAACCCAGGTCCTCTGCAAGAGCGGTCGGTGCTCTTAGCCGCTAGGCCATCTCTCCAGCCCATACCTCTAATTTTTTGTTGCAGGTACTTAGTGTCCTATCCTCTATTTCCATCCTACTTTGATTTTAATTGGAAAATTTTATACAATTGTAATTTCTCCCAGCATAGCTCTCAGGGATAATCCTTACTTTACTTCCTTCTTTTCTTCCCTATTCCTCTTTCTCTTCCTCTTCCTTCCCTTCCTCATCCTCTTCCTCATTCTTCTCTGCTTCCTTTCTTTCTGTTTGGGCTTTCAATCTCTGTCTCCTCCTTCCTTTCTTCATTCTCTCTTTCTCTTTATAGTGTTCAGTGTTCTATGAACTTACTAGCACTCTGGTTTAATATCTTATCATTAATATTAGAAAATTCATATATTGCTATTTCAAATATCTTTTTGCTTAATTCTCTCTATTCTTCTTAGAGCTTCTGGTTTTTTGTGCTTTGCATTTTGGAATCATTACATAGTTCCTAATGTTCTGTGTTTAGGTTTTCCTTTGGCAAGCTTGTATTGATTAATAGTCAAATTTGCTGTTTCTTTTCTCACCTGTGCCAAGTTCTTGTTTCCATAAAAGATAATCTTCATTCTGTTAATGTGGTTTTTGTTGACTAGTCACTGGTTTACACATTTCTCTCAATCTGACTAGGCATTGGGCTATGTTTGAAGTCTGTTACAGCTATGGGTGCTAAGTTTCTTCAAATTCTTTACTTTTCTTGAGGTTTTAGGGTTTGATCTGATTTTCTTCCTTCACTGATTTCAGGTCTTTTTATGCATTCTTCCTTAGAGATTTTGGCCTGTTTGGCAGCTTTCTTGTCTATCTATGATTCTGTTATGATATTGTAGCCTTGTTAGTGTGTTGGTAAAGTCTAGAGGAAGGGGGATATTCTGTGATCCTACGATAAGGCTTCCAGTGGGCCTGTGTGGAAAAGTGCACGTTTCTCAGTGGTATAGCTTCCTTTCATTTAGCATGCCTGCAGAATTTCCAGTAGATGTTCTTGAATGCCTGACCCCTGCTGTCTGATTGCAGGAGCTTGGCACTATATGAGTGATTCATGCAGTTCTTCCTTGATGGTAAGCTTTTGTGACAGAGAATGTTCCTGGCCTATTTATCAGTAGATATCCTTTCTTGAACCCTGTTGAAACCATAAGGGGATTCTTCCTAGATTCTCATGAAGAGAACCTGGTGGCTCTCCTGGGGAAGAAGCTCATGAAATAGTGCAGTCTATCTGTGGCTGTGGCTCATAAGAAACTTTTACTCATGTTGGTCCACAGCACATTGGCAGAAACGCATTGTGATGGTTAATCTTGTTAATCCTGGGTGTCAACTTGACTGGATTTGGGATAAACAAATATGAGGAAGAGATCTTCAGATTGGATTATATCAAGCCAGATGATCCACCCTAAACGTGGGCATTAAATTCTGATGGCAGCCGGTATAAAAGGCCATGGCAGTGGGAGCTGGGCCCTTTTGTGCTGCTTGCCTTCTTTCTCACTGGTGAGTTTGTCTTGCTGCTGTGATCAACTCTTTGGATCCCAGCATAGACTGAAGATGGCCAGATCTCCTGGAATCCATCCGGGCTTCAGCACTGGATTTGGACTACTGAGACATCCAGCCTCGTGGACTGAGCAACTGCCTGGATTCTCAGCCTCTCCTGTGCTATTGTTGGACTACTCTGACTCTATCCCATGAGCAAATCACTAAATCTGTATGATTATATCTATATATATATCTATATATATATTATAATATATTATTCTTTCTATTAATTCTGTTTCTTTAGAAAACCTTAATCCACTCATCTGCCTTACCTTTAGCCTTCCTATTAGATCATGGTCCCAAGGCCTTAGTTCAGAAAGCCACTATTGGTTGCGATATCAAGTCGTTTCTTAGAGTATGTTTGTGTCTCCAGAGCATGAGGATGGGAATGCATGTTCCTGAGCTCAGTTCTCTTATCCATCATTGTAACAAACTCATGAGAATGTCTCAGGATCAAGCCTTTCAGGTTCTACTAGTGAAGCACATGCACTTAGATATTTAGGTATTTAAAAACCGTATAGGGCCGAACGACTACGCGACCCAAGACATCCTCCAGAGAAAGTAGAATGTTTTGCTCTTCATCCACCTGTGCCCTTTTCTAAGCCCAGGGCACCAATCTGCGGAAGAGTGGGGGTGGTAGAATGTAAGGGCTTCGATTGGGGTTAATGGTGAAACTACAACAATATAGACTGGACACTCATTTGATCAACTTGATTGAACATACAAGCCCCCCCTGCTGGATGGTGGGACCCATGAGCTGTGTGGGTTTGGGCACAACTGCTTGCAAATTGGTTTTACACGAAGGATGCTTGTACTCACAAATTATCGCCTATTGTTAAAAAAAAATGAAAACAAAACAAAACAAAAAAGCAGAGAAAGATGCAGAAAACTTACGGCAGAATGCACGATCTGCGATGGGTAGGGGTTGGGTGGGGGGGAAGGGAAGGGGATATATGCCTGAACTGAATTGGAAAATGATGTATGAAATACACAAAGCATCAATAAACATAAATTAAAAAAAAAAACTCATGGAATTTCAACGTATCCAGATTTTCCTCGATATCTTCCAAAGTCCTTTGGATGTTAGCAGTGAACACCCCAGTTCTTCCCACACACTTGCAATAAGTGTGGTTTGTGTTATCTTCTTTTTGGACATGCCTAATTGTCCTGAATTTAATTTCATGAGATAGGCTGGCCTTGGTTTCACTGTGCAGCCAAAGATGACTGTGAATGTTGGATCTTCATGCCTGTACCTCCACAGTACTGGAATTATAAGTATGCACCATATTTCACCAGTTTATGCAGCACTGCATATCAAACTTTGTGCATGGTAAGCAGCCACTCTATGAACTGTGCTACATCCCAAAGTCTTTGACTTAACTTGTATGCTAAGCTTGATCTCTACCATTGAGTTATATTCCCAGTCTGCCTTTTTCTAATATTCTGGATGTTTTGTTAGGTTGGCCTGATGCTAGGTTTTATCCCACTGGCTTTGTCTAGTCTATGTTGCTCTTTGATTCATCTTTATACAACAAATTGGGCTCCAGCCTGGTCTACAGAGTGAGTTCCAGGACATCTGGGGCTACAGGGAGACGCTGTCTTGAAAAAGACCACCCCCCTAAAAAAAAACAAACAAAACAAAACAAAACAAAACAAAACAAAAACAAATTGGGCTTGTATTTATTTTTTTAATAACTGTAAAACTAAACATGGGGGACAATCTGAAGATTAAAATGAAATCATACTTCTCAGGTTTCCTGATTATGTTTAGGGCATTTTTGAACTCATAGAATTTTTCAAGTCCAAAAGAAGCAATAGGTTACAAAATATTTCGTGCCAAGGTACAGAAGACCATATGTCAACTCTAACCTATTATCTAAAACCAGAGCAGCTGAAGTATCAGAAATGCTGATTCATCACTGAGATCAGTCTGAAGCACTAAATTTTGAGAATGCTTTTTTAAGCCTGCAGGAATAAAACAGAATCCAAGCGACAGGAAATGTTTTCTGGTCATATCTATTCAATATTATTGCAAATAAAGGTTAATGAGAATTAGAAGACTTCATTATAAGAAGAGCCAATAAAGAAGAACCATCACCAGTCTTCCTGTGCAGGGAGGTCCTGGAGCTCCACCAATGGCACTTCAGCCAGTGTCCAGCCTATAAAGAGGAAAGTCTGCTCATTCAAAAAGAGAAGCCTGGTCTAGCAAGACCTAACTGTGTCCTCGAGTGGATGAAAATCCAAAAGGAGCCAGGGGCTCCCCGCCCCCCCAAAAACCTAAGTGACCCTTGAGGACCAGATCCTCAACTGACCTTGGGAAAACAAAAACCTTGGTTAATCTGGGCTAACTGTGTGGCCTTAAGCATCCAAAAGGAAAGTATAACCAGAAATAAATAATCAGTAAGGTCTGAGAAATTGTACTTCAGATATAAAACTTGAGAATCCTCCAAACCTTCAATGCCAGATGGGGACTACTGAGATATCCAGCTTGTAGACTGAGTGGCTACTGGGATTTCAGCCTCTTCAGAGTGTAGACTGCCGTCGTTGGACTACCCAGGCTATGTCATGGAGGTCAGTGCAGGAAGATCAAGACAGGACACATGCTTGCTGGACCTCATTTGGGTGACCATGGTGGGGAGGGACCCCAGTGTGGAACATGGGGGGCAGGATTGATGGTTGTTTGGGCTTGCCAAGGAGGGACCTTCAAGCACTTCCTTGGGGAAAACATGGCATTTTTTGGTTAAAAACAGATTATATTTAACAGTTAAAAAATAATATTTTCTCTCTTTATTGATACATGCTACAACCATTCATAATTTATCCTTATGTAATCCTATAGTGTGGTCTATCATATAGGAATATTAATATTCATATTCTAACAAAAAGAGAGAATGTAAAGTTATACTTCTTTTTACCTGCATGCAACTTTACTGTTAAAATGTGAATCTCTAAATGTGCTTTGAAATTAATCTATAGTTTATTTTCAGATTTTGTAATTTTGATTTATGTGTGGAGTGTATATATGCATATTTTTGAATAATATAAAATCAAAGGGAACAAAAAAAGAGAAAGACATTCAAATAACTGACCAAAACAGTAAACTTGTGCATTGAAAAGGTTATAAAAGACTGAGAAAAAGATGCAAGGCAGGACTTCTGTGTATGACAGAATCCATGAGCTCTGGTGGGGGGCAGGGGGACATAAGGGTGGAATGAGTCTAAATTTGATTAAGAAATGTTGTATGAAATGTGTTCAATAAAAATTAAAAAGTTAAAAAGAATTATATTTATGTACATGTACAATCATTAGTTTTCTAAAGAAGGAAACAATAAAAGCAAAGGTAAACAAAGCACAAAGCAGAGGATTCCTGTGGCCCTTTGTGGAGCATTCCTAAGTAGAGCTTTCCTTTTATGAATGTGTGAGTAATTTACCTTAAAAGATGGACTCAGGTCAGGTCTCTAGCCTTGCCTCAGAGCTTATTCTCTATATATCCATGTTTAAGGATGACATCAGTTTAGACCAAAATGCAACTCCAAACCTTCATTTGCCTGTCACATGTTACTCTCTTCCAGGTTAGATCAAAGAGCTACTAATAATCAACCAGTGAACATCAAATGCCATTTAACATTTAGAGAAAATATTTTGTCTATGTGAGAGTTAAAAAAAAGAATCCTCTCAAGAAAACAAATGATACCAAGTGCTGGAGAGGTTGTGGGGAAAGGGGAACACTCATCCACTGCTGGTGGCAATGTAAACTCGTGCAGCAACTATGGAAAGCATTGTGGAGAACCCTTGGAAGACTTGGAATGAACTTGCCACCCGACCCAGCCATACCACTCCTAGGCATGTACCCTCAAGATTCACCCCACCACAGAGATACATGCACTGCCATGTTTATTTCTGCTCTCTTCACAATAGCAAGGAGCTGGAACCAACCCAAATGCCCCTGAACTCATGAGTGGATAGAGAAAATGTGGTACATCTACACAATGGAGTTCTATGCAGCAGTAAAGAAAGATGACATCATGAGCTTTGCAGGAAAATAGCTGGAGTTAGAGGACATCATGCTGAGTGAAGTAACACAGTCCCAGAAAAACAAATGATGAATGGTAACCCTCATCTGTGGATGCTAGTGCCAATTACCTAGTTGTGAGTATTTCTTGTGCATGGCCCCTTGAGCTTTTGTCCAAAGCAGTTGGGAGTGATGCATATTGGAAACAACAACAACAACAACAACAACAACAACAACAGCAAGAAAAAGGACTGCATCAAAGAACTGACTGCAACAGTGAACTTCTGCTCAAAACAGTCAAATTCCACATGGAGAATATTGAGAAAGACTGAGAAAGAGAGATGAAAAGCATGTTTGGCAGAATGCTTGAGCTCTGGTGGGGTGGGGGGATGGGAGGGACATGGGTCTCGATTTGATAAAAGATATTTATATATAAATAAATAAATTAAAAAAAGAATCCTCTTCAACTCAATGGTCAATAAGTATGTTCTGAGCTATTTGAGAGAGTGTAATGTTTTGATGTATTAGATACATCAAATACTCAGAATTCCAAACCCTACTCTGAATTCCAAACCCACACATCTTAAACATAGCAACAATCTGCTGTTTACAATGTCAAAAACCTTTCTATACCGTCTCTTGTATATGGCACTTCTGAATATTTATGCATTTTTATATCTCTCCCCTGGAGAGTTTGGAGAGACAATGTTGCATGAAGGATGGAGTTATATTTTGTATACAGGGAGTGAACACTTCATATCATAGGCAATTCCATGTTAATTTTACCTGAGATAGTAAATGCCACCCCAGAAAAGTCTCTCAGTGGTTCATGAGAGTTTTGAATTTCAAACGCCATTCTTTTTCACTATTGAGAAAGTGGGCCAGATACTGGGTACATGAAGGGCTGGAATGAGATCTGCATCAAATGTTAGAAATATATTCTCTCTGGAGCTGGAGAGATGGCCTAGCGGTTAAGAGAGCCAACTGCTCTTGCAGAGGACCTGGGTTTGATCCCCAGCACCCACATGGCTGCTGAGAACCGTCTTTAACTCTAGCTCCAGGGGAATCTGATGCCCTCTTCTGACCTCTGTGGCATTGCACAACACGGGTGCACAGACTTACATGTAGACAGTACATTCATACAAAATAAATTTAAAAAAATTAAAAAAGATATATATTCTCTCTAATACTGTTTCCATTGCAGTGCTGAGAGTGAGGTGATTCATTAGAGTGTGTGAAAACAGATTACTTCTCAGTAATAGTCTTAATGCACTGTGCTTAACTCTCTGAAATATAATTAGATTTGTTACAAAGAGCTGCAAAACTCAGAAACAGCAGGCTACCTAGAAATAACAATAGTTATTGGAATCAACAAGGAATTTCTTAAGGGACATTCAGTGGATAACATTGGACTAAATATAACTTCCTCCTGACTTCTCTAGAGTTCTAGAAAAGTGGGATCAAGTCTTTGAATTCCAGCTCTAAGGAGATTCAGTTAAGTATTTTAGACCAGCTGTTTTCCCATCTTAAAACTAAAAGTTGCATGTATTCAGACAAATATGCAGTATTTAGAATAAGACTCTGTGTTTGACACATATATAGAGAGTGACAAGGACACTCCCAGGAGCTCATTTATCTTTTGCACAAGTTTTGGTGCAAAGAAAATTTGGGGGGGCACAGGAAACCGGAAGTCACTCAGATAGGTAGATTTTGGGTAGACTGTCTCCTGGGCTGCTGGAAGGGTGTCACAACTCTGAGCCCCCTTGTAGGAGGTGGCCGTCTGGGCGGGACTGCTCTTCACCTTTGCAGCCATGACCAGCGGGTTGGGTTTGGGTTTGGTGCCTCTGCGGCTTTGTGCAGGCCGGCTGCTGAGGCACAGGAACCTGGAAGTCACTCCAGGCAGGTACTGGGGCACGGGCTAGGTCAGACCTATCCCCCCCCCGCCCCCCGCCAATGGGAATTGGTGAGAGAGTATCCAAGTGGACTTTTTTTTGGAGAACCTTCAGAACAGGAAGAGAAGATTGACTTAGGCTTCCAATATCCAATATATAAACAAAATTGAAAGCCTGAAACCTAGACGAGTTAATACTCCATAAACAAGGAGGAGGAAAGAAAAAAAAAGCATCAGAAGGAGGCAAGCAAAACCATCTCCTAACATAGTGAAAAGACATTTGTGATTTGAACCACAAAAGGGAAACTCACATGCCAGGGACACGACGGAGGGACAACATGGGAAAGGCACAGGATAATCCCACACCAGGCTCTACCAAACCTGTAGGAGATAGCTACAATGGGATCCTTTTGGAGGAGACCCAAGGAACAGATCTTAGAGGAATAATTGCAGACTTATGCAGAGAAATTAAAGAAAATAAAGAAGAATTCAGAGAAGTAAAGAGAGAGAATGAAATTTAAAAATACACAAAAGTGAAACAAACAGGAAATATGGGACACTATGAAAAGATCAAACCTTCACATCATAGGAATAGAGGAAGGAGAAGAATCTCAAGAGAATAGTATTGATCAGATCTTCAACAGAATAATAGATGAAAAATTTCCCAAACTAAAAATAGACAAACCCATACAAATACAAGAAGCACATAGGACTCCAAATAGACAAGATCAGAAAAGAAACTCCCCACGCCATATCATGGTTAAAATGCTAGATGCCCAAAACAAAGACAAAATTCTGAAGGCTACAAAAGAAAAACAAGTCACATACAAAGGAAATCCATCAGAATTACAACTGACTTCTCAGTGCAAACCATGAAAGCAAGAAGAATATGGAGCAAAGCATTCCCAGTGTTAAAGGATTATGGATGCCAACCCAGAATACTTTACCCAGCAAAAATGTTGATTATAGTTGAAGGAGAGAGAAAAATCTTCCATGACATAAAAAACATGATAGAATACATGTCTGGAAAACCAACTCTTCATAAAATACTTGAAGCAATTCAAAGGGCAGAAGAGAGGAGCAACAATCCTCAAACACCCAGGAAAAGAAACTAATAAAAACATAACCGTAGGAGCAAAATCAGAGGCTAGAAGTCATAATCCATAATAAAGTGAAAGAAGCAACATCCATCTTTCAATTATAACCTTAAATATTAATGGGCTAAACTCCCCAATCAAAAGGCATAGACTGGGAGACTGGATTAGGAAACAAAACCCATCTATATGCTGTCTATAAGAAACCCAACTCAATTTCAAGGATAGGCACCAACTTAAGGTGAAGGGACAGAAGAACCTATTCCAAGCAAATGGTACCAAAAAGAAAGCAGGTGTTGCTATTCTAATATCAGACAAAATAGACTTCAAAGCAAAAGAAATCAAAAGACACAAAGAGGGCCATTACATATTTATTAAAGGAACAATTGACAATGAAGATCTCACAATCATGAATATATATGCACCAAACACCAGTGCACCAAACTTTATAAAGACAATTCTTCAGGATCTCAAGGCACAGATTAACCCCAGCACACTAATAGTAGGGGACTTCAATACCCCATTAAGTGCCCTAGACAGATCAACAGGACAAAGGATAAACAGAGAGACATTTGAACTAAATGATACACTACACCAAATGGACCTCACAGACATCTATCAAATATTTCACCCAAACACCAGAGAATACACTTTCTACTCAGTACCACATGGAACATTCTCCAAAATAGACAATATACTGGGACACAGGAAAAAGCTCAACAAATCCAAAAAGATGGAAATAATCTCATGCATTCTATCAGACCATAGTGCAATAAAACTCAATATCAACACAAGGATAAACTCTACAACCTACAAGAACACATGGAGACTAAACAACACTCTTCTGAATAATGTATGTGTCAAGGAAGAAATAAAGAAAGAAATAAAAACATTCCTGGAACTGAATGACAATGATAAAAACACAGCAAAACCTATGGGACACTTAAAAGCAGTCCTAAGAGGGACGTTTATAGCTCTAAGTGCCTACATTAAAAAAACAGAAAGAACACAAGTGAATGATCTAACACTGCAGCTAAAAATACTTGAGAGGCAACAACTAATGAACCCTAAATGCAGCAGACAAGAAGAAATAACAAAAATCAGAGCAGAGATCAATGAAATAGAAACAAAGAAAACCATACAAAAAAATCAACGAATCCAAAAGTTGGTTCTTTGAGAGAATAAACAAGATAGACAGCCCTAGCCCAGTTAACCAAAAGAAAGAAGGAACAACTCCAAATCAATAGAATCTGTGATGAAAGGGGAAATATCACAACAGACAATGAAAAGATCCAGACAATCATATGGGAATACTTCAAAAACCTATTCTCTACTAAGTTTGAAAACCTAGAAGAAATGGATGAATATCTGAAATCCTAGTGCCAATAAGCCAGTTGGTAAAATTCCTCTGTGGAGGGGGATCGCTATTAAAAGAACAACAACAGAAGGGACTGCATCAGAAGAACTATGAGACCGGTGAACCGGGAGGGTGGGGGTGCGGGAGAGGGACAGTGGTGTTAATCTGATAATGCCATATTTAATTGATGTGAGTTCAAAAAGTATCCAATTTTGCCCAGATTCTGTCTCTAGGTTACATGGTGTTCTAGGACTAAATAAAAGTACATATGTGTATATTAAACAACATTGGTTTTAAAGGTTCTGATAAAAACGGTAATGCACCTGAGTTAATTGAAATATAAATTGTTGTTGTTCCACATTTGTTTTACTTAAAATCTGTATAACAATAACTTGTGGATTGGCACATACAAAATGTTCTCTATAATTTTTTTGTACAGATCACCTTGTAACATTCTCTTTTACCTTGTAGGATGATTTAACTTAAAAAATTAAGTTTGCTTCCCAAGTTAACCACATACTGCCACCCAAAACAGCATGGATGAATTTAATGAAATCTGCGTGCTTGATTCCAGCCTATACGGTATGTTAATACAACTGCTTTTTGAGACTCATGGGTCACAAAACAAAAACCTAAAAATAAAAAAGGGGTTACAAAAATAGATAATGAAACCTTTTCGTCAAACCATTGCAATTCAAATCTTAAAACTAACTACAGGAAAAGATTTGTATGTTCCAACAGGTCAAAATGTCACCAACTTAATGGCTGAGAAAGAAAAGATACAGCTTTGCATTGTGTAGGATGTACCAGGAAGTGCCAGCAGAAAGGTTGGCCCATCTGAACATTGAAAGGAAGAAAAGCCTCAGATTGCTACAGACATCAAACCCCTCAGTGGATCCTACTTGTTACAACTATTTATGAGTCCTAATGAAACCTACCTTCTAGGTGGTGCAAGGTTTTAATATGAGAGACTTTCTTACCTCCCCCCCCCCATAGAACAAGGAGAAATATGATGATGATGAGGTCGTTCTCTAACTGTAAATTGAAGCCAACTGTTACAGAGGTAATCGCTTATAAAACTGGTAAAACTGCCTTCTTTAATTGACTAATAGACATAGGAACTGTGAAAAGGATTATTTTCTATTCAGATCCAAATATAATACTAAATTCTCCTTAAGCTATGCACTTAAGCGAAATATATTAATACAGAAGAGCTCTGATATCAGCAATGGATTATTCTACCAAGGAGATGTTGGCCAGGATCCAAGGGGATCCAGGGGATCCAAGCCCCCCCCCCAAAAAAAGGGAAAGGCTTCTTGCCTGTAAACTGGGATACCTGCAAGAAGAGAGGCAGTAAGGCCCTGCTGTCGAAGACCTGATGTAACCATGGGAAAGATGCATTGAGACCGCACTTGCAAGTGTACAGTTGGTCTCTGGAATACCAGAGAGTGTTACTAAAGGCCACTGAAACAACAAAGCAAATATAGGTCTCCTTGAGTCAAGCAAGACTCCTCTGTCAGCACCAGCTACACCTCACCTGCCTGGAAATCCTGTGCAGCAGTGGCAGCCATATGCATGTATATCTCAAATCTAATTGGCTGTTATCTCTCTCCTTGGAGGAATAACCCACGGCTGATGCCACAAGCTTACATCCTCTAGTGGTTAGGAGATGTTATAAGCCACAGTAAGACCTTGCCATATTTTACAGAAAAAACATAATTCATGGATTTACATACCATACAATCATCTGTGTCTATACCAATGTAACTGACCATAACAATTAGTACTATTTAAATACCTATATATCTAGTTGCGTATGCTTCATTAGTAGGATTGAAAGATTATTCATGGGCAAACTGTCAGCCCATGAAAGGAAACAGCCAGAATTGACCAGAGTCCAAGACAACAGCTCCAGAGAAAGTAGACTGTTTTGCTTCTCATTCACCTGTGCCCCTTTTCCAAGCCTAGGGGACAATCTGAGGAAGAGGGGTGTGATAGAATGTAAGGGCTGCGATTGGGGTGAATGACGAAACTACAGCAATATAGTCTGGACACTCATCTGATCAACTTGATTGAACATACAAGCCCCCCCAGCTGGATGGTGGGACTCATGGGCTGTGTGGGTTTGGCCACAAATGCTTCCAAATTGGTTTTACATGAAGGATGCTTGTGCTCAAAAATTATTACTTATTGTTAAAAAATGAAAAAAAAAATAAAGAAGTAATAAAAAAATAAAATTTGGGAATTTTTGAAAAAGAAATATTAAATATTGTAATAATAATAGGAAGAGATGATTCTACCTAATTAACTGTGATTAGAAAAAGCAGTTCAGTGAGAGAGAGGGAAGGACAAAGGAAGATTATATGAAAGGGGGGAAGGAAGAAGAGAGGAAGGAAGAGAAATGGGAAGAGGGAGAGGAGGAAGTGGGAGAACAGAGAAAGGGAGGGGACATGAAGTAAGAGGAGGAAGAGGAAAAAGAGGACAGAGGAGAGGAAGGAAGTGGAAGCAGGAGGAGGAAGGAGAGGAAGAGGTCAGAGGAACAAGAGGAAGAAAAGTGGAAAGGAGGAGAGGAGGAAAATTGGAGAGGAAGGAGAGGAGGAAGAGTGGAGAGGAGGAGTAAAGGGGACATAGGAGGAAGAAGAGAAGGCCAACTTGGAGACAGCTTTAGGGAAGCTGGTTTGGGGGACTGGCCAGGATGATTGCTCATCTTGTTGTTATTCCCCTATTTTTAGCCTTTTTCTGTGGCTAGACATAAATCCAGGAAGTATTTTTTGTCAGAACACCTTCTTAATATTAACACATACTACAAGGAATTAAAAGGAGGAAAGAGCAAGGATTGGGAGATATCACATGTCCTTTATTGGAGTTTTGAAAGTTGCAAGAACTCAGTAAGTATTCCGTGATTGACGGGATTTGAAAATCATACTTAACATCAATCAACAGCCAGATATCCTAAAACACCTAAATATTAGTACAGTTCTCATTTTGGTGAAGGCTAGATATTCTACCTAGTTCTTACTCAAACATTTGTTTTAATAATTCACCATATGGATTCCAAAATTAGACCAATTTGTGTAACATAGTTTCTTACTAACTTGGAAATAGAATAGCTGGTTTCTTTGTATGTTACAAAAATAGCAGACTAATTGCTTTGGGGTTGTGCCCTGTAACATGTATTTATTAAATATCTTCTTTGACGTCAGCACTAAGCTTATATAAACTGTTACACTCTTTTTGTAAAGACAATTTTCCCACTAAAATGAGTCCCCATGATTTTAACAGTGATGAAAGGGAAAGAAAACCGATTAAGGTCACATCATCAATTTCTTATGAAAGGGGCAGAAATTACTATTCAGAATAAACTGTATTTCCTTCAGTATTTAGAAAGAATAAATATTTTTATTGTCACTGCCACTCCTGAGCATTTTCCAAACTGTATGGTATCAAAAGGTCATTGTGTATTTTCAAATTCGTGACTGTTGTTAGATGTAACAGCTGACATCTTTGACTGTGTGATCCTGATCCCCAATCCATTTTGGTTTATCCAGGAGAAAATTTTTAGAACGGGAAAATATTCATAAAAATTCATTTAGTAAACTAGCCAGAAATGCTCAGTTAATATTTCACAATCATCTTTGAGATGCAGACTCAATAAATGTGTTTCTAGACAGAGATACTCGAATGACAGATGGTGCATCATGAGCTAAAGAGTAATAAAGGTTATCATAGATGACCTCATTGCAGGACAGTTAGTATAACAGGCATTTCAATTTTCATGTCTAATCCTGATGCTGGCAAATAGTCATTTTCAGTAATTTTATTTGGTTATTAATGAGTGCAGTGGGAAGAAAATCCATTATTTATCTGCATCACATTGTGTAGGCCACTTATTTTTTCTGAGTATATTTTAAATAGATGTGTTTGTTTTAATGCCATCATCAGTATTAATGTTCTATGATTTCATCAAACCAGATTCAACCTAACCTAATTCAAATTCTATCTTATCATTGATAGGATTAGGAGAACTCTGGAAATGCATAATAAATTATCAGTAACCTTACATTTAATAAAGGGCTCTTTTACACTTTATTATGGAAATAGCAAGCTAGTAATTGAAGGAAGAAGTTAACATTTTAAAGGTTAGCAGTATATGATTGTCAGAATTCTGTTTAATTACAAAGTTACATCTTTTCACATGACACAATTGTAAGGAAATCATTTAATATTACAGAGCTGGCAATATTAAGTAAGTCATGGGTAAAGCCATCAATTTATTTGTTCAAAATCTCAATCATGCAGAGTTGTTCTATAAAGTAATACTTTTCAGCTGCTTTGCCCTTTTGAAAGTGTGAAGCAAATTTCACTTTTGCATAACTATAAATTATCTTCCTTGTAGCAATACCACCAGTGAATTTTTTGAAATTATAAGACATCAATGACAATAGATTAGATTTATCTATTATAAGTTGAAATACATATAAAAATTCTATATTTTTACAGGAGAGGAAAAATCACGGACAGATTTGAAAACAACCAAATTTCCTAATTTTATTATTGCCTTATTATTATAATATTTTATTCTCTGCTAGAAATTCAATTCACATTTACTTTCCAGGGACATCATTCTTCTTTGTACTTCATTAAAAATTGTGTTTCAACTAGAATTCAAGTCCAGTTGTCCCCAGACTATTGTTTATTTGGAAGATATTGTAACTAAAATAAGATATCCTGGTCATGTATTGTCCAACTGAAGGAAGTTAATTATAGGTATTTTATTTCTTAACAAGGGCTCAAGATACAAAGTCATTTTTATAAAAATGATAATAATCATAGTTAATCAACTACAAATGACTTCCCTTTATAATGTACAGAAGTGTTCACAAAGTATATATAAATTAAATAAAGATATATAGGAAGTAAAGAGATAGCATACAGTTTAGTGTATTTTGGAGATTCACAGAGGTAAAATTTTACCAGCCCAATGTGAGGATCTAAATAGAAAATCAGTAATGTCAGTGCAACAGATAGTGCAGGTTGGAAGCCAAGGGTGTGTCTGTGAATGTGAGTATTCATGTGAAGGTTGAAGTATAGGGGAAGGGATAAGGAGGCTAGTGTTGATCCTGAGATGTCTCCTGTCACCTACTTGGAACAGCAGTGGCCTCCATGTCCAGATGCAGACTGGTCTGAAGTTGTCATTCATGTACAGCCTCCTACAGCTAAAATAACAGGATGTCTTAGAAATGTAAAGAATTATCTTAAGTTATGATAGCTCTTCATTCCCCTCATTCTACCATTTTACAAACCTCTCTTGATAATTTTGTCAGTTATTAACTATTGTATCTTGAACTAAGCAATACATTCACTGATCTGGATTTGATTAATCAAATTTTTAGTTCATAGTGACTCAAGAATGTTCAGTTCTGGTTGATATTAATGTGAAGGTCCTTGTGTGATCTCCATCTTGCCTTCCATCCCACTGTTGTATGTCCAATGATCTGGAACAACTACAAAAACACTCTCAAGTTGTTTTCTCTGAGAGAAATCTTACAGTAACTTAAAATTAAGTCACATCTAAATATTTTTTTGTCTGAACTTGTGTTTTTAAAATTCACACCTGGTTAGTTTGTGTCTGTGGGTGCCTTGAGATAGTGATTAAATTCCAACCTCTGTACCACGGCTGAGTTTCTACATAACTTACACAACTGATGTACAGTTTGAAACAGCAAGAAGCTGATTTTATGTCCTCACTCTAAAACCATCCTGGGAAGTTAACTGTAATAATCAATAAAGTTGGCCCAATGTAGTCATCAAAAATTTAAATAAATTATCTTCTGACAACCTACATGTGGAATCTAGACTGGTAAAGTTGGCAGAGGAAACAATGAAATAAAGACTTATTAGATAAATTGAATTATTAGAGAGAATATCTCTATTACAAATGTGTTTTCCATTTCCTAATATTTACAAAATGTTAATATCTTAACATTGGGAATTGTATCTAAAAATGACAAGTTAAAGGTAGTTTCCATGTCATTTAGTATCTTTAACTTTTTCCTTGTTTATAGAAATTTCAAATAACTTAAATAATTGGTTACATAGGTTAATAAGGAAAAAACTTGAGATGGTTAAAATATCCTAATGTAAAAATAATCCATTCTCAAATTTCAGAAGCTTTGTGACATTCCCATGAAAGAATATAGGTCCAATGGGATCCATTACCTCAAGTTGTTGTGACAAAATTTCCTCTGGAGGGATAATAATTAATAATCATGATTACCAAATGAGGAATTAGCAGGGTTGCAATATACCATCTTAGTTTTTAGCTTATTGATTTTGGATAATAAACAAAGAACGGCATGACAGTCTAAGAGTGACAAAGCTCTTATCACTCAACCAATCAAATTAATTGTCTACGGACACTTTCTGGGATTTAGTTGGTGAGCAGTCTAGAAGGAAGAAGATGATAAAAATAAGGGGAAAATACTTCAAGGTACAAAAGCTTAATTATTACGAGGCCATGTGCTATTCCTCACCACGTCTGGCTGAGGGATGGGAAGGAGATGAGGGAATATTCATGGACCTGGGGCCTGGAACTAGAGAAATAATTCCTGGCTTTTTATTGCCTTTGAACAAATAGTAACACTACAAGTTTTAGTTTTCTTTCAGGGAAACATAAAAAGAGCCCTTTTGGGCTGGAGAGATGGCCTAGCAGTTAAGAGCGCCGACTGCTCTTGCAGAGGACCCAGGTCTCAGCGCCCACATGGCGGCTGAGAACTGTCTTTAACTCCAGTTCCAGGGGAATCCGACGCCCTCTTCTGACCTCCGCAGCATTGCACGACACAGGTGCACAAACCTACATGCAGACAGTACACTCATACACATAAAAAAAATAGAGCCCTTCTTTTTGTGTGACCTCTAAATTGCTTCCAGAGCTATTATATGTCTCAAAAATGTGCTTGGCCTCTTAAGGTGCTTGCACTATGTAATCCTTCTTCTTTAGCAATAATTATTGAAATGATACAAAGTTCACATTCTTGAGTAAGAAAGTATGGATTTGTGGTAGTTCCACAGACAAAAGATGGATTAGCTTTCAAATACATTTGTAGAATGTGTATACATGGAAAACACTCACATTCAGTGCTTACTGATAATGTATCTCCATGATGAAATTCAAGAGATTGGCCACAGAAGAACAATACCTCCATTACTGACAATACATTTTTTATACATCTTCTGTGCTATTTTTTTTGCCAAACCAAAAGAAGCACATTTGTTGGTAATGTGTTTTCTGTGGTTATGTCCAGACATGAGACAAATATTTTTGACTTGCACATAATAGGAAGATGACAAAGTAAAGAAGGCAAAGTCTATAGCACAGAGCAGTGTCAGAATATTGGGAAAGTAGAGTCTAAGTGTTAGGCTGGGTTCTAAAGAGTCCCTGGATTTCTTATCATTTTGCCTAAACTGTCCTCCCGACTTTCATCATCTTCTGTTTCTATGGCTTCCATGGGAAAGTCCATTCCATAAATTTCATAACCTACAAACACTTTGTACATGTCATAAGCAAGGAATTAATTTATGTAGCATATCACCTACTGTTAAAACTATGAGTGTACACTCAAGGGGCAATTTTTTAAAATTTATTTGGAGAAAGTGTTGGTATAGAGACTATATAATTGATGTTTGGAAAAGGCAGTTGTCATTGTGATTTATTGAAAGCTATGTTAACAGCCCTGGAGAAAATGTATAATTTTTCATTTTTAGTAGTTGTTGGTATTATATTTTTATTTTGTAAAACGTGAAGTATTAAAGGCCAATTGCTCATCCTCACTGAATGCATATTGACCATTTATTGTGCTGTATTATAATTTTCAGACATGACAACAACTTTGTCATTATTGCCCTAGCTTGTTTTCACTGCAGCACTAATGGTTAAATTTTGTAAGTGGTTCCAGTAATCAAGGAAGTAAATTATTCGTGCTTTTTAAAATGAAGTTTTCTGAGATACTGGACAAAATTAGGGGTATACATCATTTTTATGATTTATTTATAATTTCCACTATAAAGATACCACATGCAATAAACTGGATCAGTAAAAACTACAGCTAATGGTGTAAAGGTATTGATCTGCCGACTGGTTCTATGTTGGATGGAAGATACAAATGGTTGGACATTTTATGGGGGATGAATGGTTTTGAAACAAAATTTCTCTATGAGGATAGAAGAATTGCCCATGTTGCTAGGACTAGAACTGTAGCTACATCTTGGTGAAAGGGCGGAGGTTTGGTTTTAATATGCTTCTCTTTATTTCACATGCTCTGCCAAACAGCATCTTCTTTACTACATGAAGCAAGAGCCCGACTCTGAGGCAGGAAGAGGCTTTCTCTGGATATATATGTACATATATATGCACATATATATTCATTAAATTCATTAAATTCCACTGTGGTAATGGCCAGTATCTACTGATTCAAAAATATTTTTAACTGACCTAAATAAATTAGCTCTGCTTACCTATTGTTTGTTCAGAACTTAGTGAAAGATGAGTTTTGGTCCCAACTCCTGCCCCATCAGAATGGTAAAGCCCTGGGCGAAGGTCATTTGTATTTTTCTGCACATTCAATATGATGCTATGTGTTGGCCATATTATATTAATATTATCAGAAGAAAGACATTAGTGCAGAAAACCAGCCCCATTCACATAATCTTTCTGTGAAATGTGCATACCTCCAAGCTTTGCTTACTTTTAGAAGAGACTTTATCATGTATGCTAGCCTCTTTATCAGTGGCCTTTCCCAACCTGATGTACATATGGTGACCATCTTCTGTTCTGTCTATAAGTAGGGGTGGAACCTCGACTGTGTCATACTCAGAAGGAGCCACGAGATGTCTTTGGTGCATAGCAGTCCCTCCCTCATGAAGAGAAAGTCTTTTATAAATAAAGGTATAATACATTCTCTGAAGGGAGAAAGATTTGCAAAGTACAGAGGCATCTACAGTCAAGAACATACAGGATCAGGTGGGCTCACATATGTACACAGCCATTCTAGTGATTCGTATGGAATTGGTTTTACGAAGCTCCAAGAGTCCAGCACAAGTGTCTCTCTGTCTTTGGTTTTTGTAGTTTCATCTGCTTGTCACTTTTAGTACAACGAACACTGCCTCATGTCAAGTGTATTAGATTACTATAAATTCTCTTACCTCCTTTTTTAGTAGTTTGATTTAGCTACAATTTTTAGGTCTACTTGGAGGAATATGCTAGAATAAAGCTCCAAAAATGTACCATGAGAATTACAGTATTATTCTCACTATGGCGAGACAGAGTTAAAGACTAAGGAAATACATGTCTCATTTGCACATTATTTTCAGAATAAATTGGCCCAAGGTTATGCTTGATCTTTGGTTCCTTCTAAGTGATGCTCATTGGTGATGACTGGAATCAAATGATGTTCCTGAAGCTACTTGGCTGCAGGTACTTGTCTCCCACCAAAGGACACAAGAGCAGACTCCTATAATTAGCATAATCCCACTGGACTTGCTATCTGTGCTTCTGGCACATAAAGCTGAGCAGTGAACCAGGACCCCTCAGGGCCTTTTTTTTCCATAAGTCCCTTGTAGAAACTTGTGGTGTTTAAGCAACAGCTCGACTCAGTGAGCCAGGGAGAGGCTTGCTCTGAGTTGGCCACACTAGGAACTGTGCTTCAATGGTCTCAGCTGGGAGTTGCTCTGGTGTATTTGACTAATGGCATTTCTACAGCAAATGCCATGTGTTAAAGGAGCTCAGAGGCATTAACCCTGAAAGACGGGATTCCAGGGTAGGCTGTGTCCTCTATCCTCTGAAGGGACCAGTCATTTGCTCCTCTGCTGTGTCAGCAAAATTCACAGTACAGAGTTTTGGTAATTTTCTTTTTATCCCTGAAGGCTTAAGATAATTATTTTTCACAGCCACATTAACTCTTATGATTAGCATCTTGATGGGTTTCCATACCTATCTGAGTGATTCAGGGAGTCTAGGTAGTTGCTATAAGTGCACATTTATCTAGGAGGGATGGGTAACCACTTTTATTCAGTAGTAATTCACTGAAATGAATTGTCAGTTTATTTCCAAGCTATGGATAAGGCTGAATAAAATCTTATTAGAGATCAGCAAAAGGTATCCTTTTGATACACTAACTTTGATGATTAAAACATTTTTTTCTATTAAAAAATCAGGTTTTCATCTCACCTGACTAGAGACTTTCTGTTCTTTAAACCTGCCATAGATTCCTAGAGATAACCAGCTTAGCACATAGCATCAGGTGAGTCAGGCAGAACAATTTGTATTTATTTCCTAAATTTTCTTCTTCAAGTGCAAATTGCTCTTTAGCTTTAAACTTGGCAGATTTTTCATTAGTGACAGGGTTGAAAAAGTTTACATTTTCCTCTGATAATCTCAGCCAATCAGGTTCAGTCAAAGCCCATCCAGTTCAGATTCTGTAGTAATTGCCAAACTCCTGATAACTCTTGGGAAATACCTACTGATAGCTACTGCCATGGGCCATTTGTTCTTTTCTTAACTGCACAATAGCTGAGGTGATTTTAAGTGTATTTTTGCCTCTATCTTAACAGTGGAGTCTATCCCCAAGGTTAAGTGATCAATAATCACCTTGATTCTCTCACATGGCTGGATGGATGGCCAAGAGGAGAAACAGAGTCCGTAACAAGGCAACACTAACCAGACAGTGGGAGGACAGACATGCAGGACTGCTAGGCTGCTGTTCTTGCTTCCAAAGCATTTCCTCATACATTGCTGATCACAGTCATCATAAGGGCAGACTGGACTCAAATACTTTTGCTAGTTGGAACAGAACTATTTTAAAAATAGCTATTCAACATAACAATCTTGATTTTAATACAATAAAGTAGTATCAACAATTTTAGTGAGCCTATCCTGTCACCCTCATCACATTTGATATATACTTGCTGTCTATAGATGGGCATAGCAATATCCACATCTATGCTTTTCTACACACACACACACTCACACACACACACACACACACACACACACACACACACAGAGGCTACAGGGCCCTTCTTAATAGTATTCTAATGTTATGTTTATCTGACACTGGGTGTCTTTCTGTGAAGAGCAGGATGCCATCTGTAGAGTTTCCTGGATTTGTCTCTGTCAAACTGAAAAAGCCACAAAACATGTGATGGATTAGTATTATGTCTAAGGATAGGCCCTGTGTATAGACAGGAGCACACAGCCATAAAGACGAAAGTAGGTGCCCACCACCCAAGTGCAACCCAGTGTGGGGAAAATTCCCAGTGTCCCAGCTTCAGCTACTATAAGACCCAAAGAATTTTGCTTATTTAAATGAGTGTTCATGTAACTTGGATTCTATTTTTGTTTTGTAAAACATATATTTTCCCATAGAAATTCAATAAATAAAGGACTTAGCCACTGAATCAAGGAAGCAGAACTCCAGTTTTTAACCTTCCAGTTGGATCGGGCGAGTCCTGACCCTTGTCAATTTGTACTGCAATTGGTCTTCCCGGAAGCAGGGGGCATAATGACCCCGTGGCAGGTCCAAGACAGACTGTCTTTCTTGTCAGTGGTGGCCTCTGTGTGTCATTGAATGAGGCTGGAGCTGTAGCTAAATCCATAGCTGCTGGACCGTGACAGTGGGGCCTGAGCCTCTTCATTCTGTTCTGTAGCATAGCTGGGAAATGTCTGTGCCCGCGACATCTTTGATGAACCAAAGCCATGACCTGGAGAGGAGGAAAGGACAGCTGCACTAAGAGACACATTCAGAAGAGACATATTTAAAGGAGAAATAAACCTAGCAGAAGACTTTAAATCCTCAACACAGAGCATGTTGTAAGGAACCTGGCAAGATTCTAGGCTTGGTATCTTGATTTGTTTTTACCCAATAGTGGTCCTTGGCCCTAAGGCCTCTCACATGCTAGACAAAGGTTTTATCCCTCTATTTTTATTTTGAGATGGGGTGTCAGTAAGTTGCCAAGGCAGGCTTTGAACTTCTAAATTTCCCTCCTCAGCCTCCCAAGTAGTTTGGATTATAGGTCTATACAACCATGCTTGGTGCCTTGATCTTTGATAAAAAAACCAAACCAAAACAAAACAAAACAAAAATATTCAGGCATTGATGTTTCTCCCAAGTCTATCTTTCCTAGAATTCTGGATGTCAGAAAACTATATTAATTTTTAAGGAATCTCAACCTTATGTTTTCTGACCTTTGATATATAAAGGCAGAAAATCCTTTTCCATTGAAAGCTGTTTCTGATGGAGAGCCTGCTGACTTTGTTCTCCTCCGCATGCTCACTTTCAGCATACAAAAGCAAGTTACATGCTTTCTTTAAAGTGTCTACAAACAGGCAAACTACATTTTATCCTAACCAGCAACCATCAATTGACAAGGAAGTTTTTTTTTTACAATGACGGTGTTAGTGTTTCTGGTTTCTCTTGTGATGTAGTGACTCCCTGTAATGGAAGCCATGTTTTGGTCTGGTTCAGTAAGGTGATTAGCACCTTGATGGGTATTAAAATAGCTTAAAAGTTGAACTCACATGAACTATATTCCAAGAAAACCCTGTTTATGCTTCTAGTTGTTCAGTGCTGCCTTGTGATAAGAAATTGTCTAATGCAAGCCAAAGTACAAGTGATAACTGCAAATGCTCCAGGAAGCTGACAGTTTGCACAGGGATGTGATCATGCTTCAGAAAGACTTCCCAGTAGCTGCTTCATCCTTCTTATAACCAGTAATTATTCTTTCTGCTTGAGGATGGTTTGTACATAATGGATGGGCTTAGAGGGACGGAAGAAAAATAGATCCAGTATGTGCTGCCCTTTCAGAGTTTATACTGTACTCAAGGGATGAAATGCATTTAGTTTGATTTGTGTTTTAACTGATCTCTCAGATGAGGGATTTGGAGAAGACAATATGTTTACACAGAAACATGGCCATCTACTGTCACCTCAGTGTCCCTGTCTTTTGCAATGTCATAGGCTCCAAACAGAGGTACCAAGTGTTTGGTGCCTCTAAAAATATCCTGGCAGTATAGATAGCTTGGGATCCAGAGATAAAACCCCTAGGAATTAGATAATTAAAGACTAATTAAAACTGGTGGAGTTGCTTAAATGTTAGAAAATATAAGAGACAAATCTTGCTTTCTAGATGGAAATTCTTTTAACTTGCTGTCTGCCTGATTTCCTTGATGACCAAGGAGGGGGAAGCACAGTAGATTCATTGCTTGCAGATCTGAGAGGAGGGAGGGAGAGCATCTCTCCTTCCCCTCCTAGGGTTGGTTTTTCCAGGAGGTAAAATTGAGCTTCTAGTACTTTCTGCTTCTGCAACTCTTCCTATAACCTAGGCTATGCCATGGTATGGTACACGAAGTTGAAATACCTCAAAAGTTACTAAAATGGCCTGCAAGTTGAACTGTGGATCCTTCTAAGGTCCCTTTACTCTCAGTTTCCTCTCTTAGACCCTTCAGTTCCAAGTTCCAGGGGTCAGGGCTCCTGCTGTTGTATATCTGCCTCAGTTTCCATTAGCTCTTAGCTTTTCCCATGCATTTTAAAAGTTTCAATAGAATGCTTCTTCTCCATTCTTCAGAGGAACCTGATAGTATGAGGAGGGAAAAGGAATCAGAGAAATTGTTGGAGGAGGGAAAAGTTTGAGCCTTGAGGGGGGTGATAAGGAGCAGTATTAAGATGATACTAGTGAGAGGTTAGAGCTGGAGGAACATGGAAGGTTAGGACTGACACACCAGGTACATGTGCTGATTCTGGTTCTAGCTTGCTTGGAGCTATCTTGGAGGGACGTGACTTTGTTCTGGATTTCTTAGTTTCCTGTTCTGCAAATTCTGGGTGATGATAATAAAGGTATATAGCTTATATGGTGGTTTTGAATGTTTAATCGGTGAGTTAGTCCATGCCAAGTGCTGTCTCCCAAGAAAAAGATGTGATTCCATGAGAGGCTCTGTGAGTCTCACTCTCCTATATGGGAAGAACACAATTTCTATAGGTATTATGCACACTAAACAGACCAACACATAGACTGACACCTGAGATATTAGGCATGTCCTACATGTTCAAGTAGCTAGTGAAGGCCTGCAAGGAGGTGGCATGTTAGTAGGATATTTATGCCAAGTTGATATAGGAAAAAACACTAAAATGTTTTGTGTATGATTTTTTTCTCTGTATACCACTGACTAATGAGACTTCAGAGTTATTTAACTAAACACTGTATATATTAACATATACCTGCTGAAAAGTTTGATATTAAGAACACTGTCTTGGCTTTAGCTTCATGCTAATATATTAGTAATATATATATATATATATATATATATATATATATATATATATATTTGGTCTTTTCTACATGGGTCTCCATGTAGCCCCAGCTGGCCTGGAACTCCCTCTGGAGACCAGGTTGGCCTTGAACTCACAAAGATCCACCTTCTCCTGCCTCCCAAGTACTAGGATTAAAGGCATGCACTACCATGCCCAGCAGTTCATGCTACTATTTTTAAAGTCTAAAATGTTAGTGCAGAGATGGTGGAGAACACTTTTAATCCATAGTGCCAATGTGCTGAAAGTGAAGGCTTAAGCTGAAAACTAAGAGACTTCACCCATGCACATGGGGTTTTCCTTTCAATCCTAGAATCCTAAGTATAAAAGGCAAATGATACAATGAACATCTACCAATCTTCTACTAAAAAATGAAAACAAACAAACAAACAAACAAAACTCCAGGGAAAACCATGTGTGTGGAGGAAGCTCCTGATCTTATAGAGCTTGTCAGCTAGCTTGATAGTCAGATAAGGGCAGCACACAGCAAACAGTGAAGGATCCATTTGCTACTGCTATACAGAATCAGAGAACTGGGTGATTAGAACCCCATACATACCACTTTAGTGGTTCCAAACTGGTTTTCCCATGCAGTGTACACACCTTACCACAACTACCATGGAGTTGAGCTGTACTTTTGTGAATCTCAGTGTTCTCTGTGGGGAAAACATGTTCTCTAGAGTTGTCATAGAAATTCAACAATCGACCCATAGGACGACACCTAGCATGGTAGGGTGGTCCTTGCTGTTAGCTGTCTTCTCTCTTTCTACGCCCAGTAGGCTGACATTCTTTTGCTCCCTGTTTTGGCATCTATATTTCCTCATCACCTCATTGTGCTGTCTCTCACTATGACATGTTTTGAATAATTATCTTTCAAGGTCAGCCATGTTTTTTCACCTCCTCTGTGAATCATTTCTAGTTTAATTGGAAATTAATTTATGACTTCTCTTACTTCAATCATTTCTTTACTTCAGACCTTTCTCAAATTATGCTGTTTAATGCTTATCATCACAATAATACACCTCAATCACAAGTGAGTATGTGAATGTTTCATAAATGCTATTTGATGGAGGCAACAATAAGTGTGGAACAAAAGAGAGAAATAATTAAGCGTTTTCGCAGCATTCATTTGAGCTATGCCCTTAGGCACTGTTGATGAGCAAAACCAAAACAAAATTCAACTTTGCCACTCAAATTAAAAACTTCACAGAACAGACCTGTTCATCTCCTACACGAGGAGCCCAGTGAAATGCTTTGTCACTTTCTCCTCTAGTTTGGCATAAGACAGATCAGCTCTTGGGACCTCAGCCTGGCTGAAGGAGGTAGATCATGGGGTGCTGAAGGTTATATCCTATCCCTAGTCTCTACCAACTATTTCATGACTGCTTTGAGGTGATCATGTTTCCTTAACCATATCTTTTTGTGGTGATGTTTCTGCCTTGTCTCAGGACTAAAAACAGCAGAGCCAGTAAGTCATGGACTGAAACCTTTGAACTTGTCATCAAAGTAAATCCTTTCTACTTTATTTATATCATGAATTAAGTCACAGCAATGTAAGGCTGCCATGCTGTAGAAAAATGAAATTAAGGCTTATAGATATGTAATAACTCTTCAAACATTTGGCGGGGCAGGCCTTACAACTCATCCTCTTAGAAATAGAAATCAAGTGTGGTGGTGCATACATACGTTTAATCCTAGCACTTGGGAGGCAGAGGCAGACTGATCTCTGTGAGTTCAAGGCCAGCTGGGTCTACAGAGTGAGTTCCAGGCTAGAGGGAGCAACAGGGAGACACTGCCTCAAAAAAAAAAAAAAAAAAAAAAAAAAAAGGAAAAGAAACTTAAGCATTGCCCCTAACATTTTCCGCCATTTCCTTATGGAGGCTCCTGAAACACACGTCAGTTTACCAGAAGACAACAAGATGTCATTTTTCCCAAATCAGTTCCTAAAGTCTTGACTGAAGTGCCCCTAAAATAATGGAATGTTGTAAAAGAAAACATTCAAACAAGTAAAGTTATGTCCTTGTCTGCTAAGGTCACCCTAAAAATATTATAGTACATGTGACTCAAACCACAGACTCTTACGGTCTCATTGTTTTAGAGGCTAAAAGCCTGACTAAGGTTAGTTTGGTGAGGGTTAGTCTCTTCTGAGGTTGTTTCATTTGATGGAGTCTTTTGATCTTGGATTACAGATGACCACACTCTTGCTGAGTCCTTAAGTAGTCTTTGTTCTGTGCGTGCTTCTGTACCCTCATCTCTTCTTTTGGGAGATCTGTTGCATTGTGCCAGATCCACTCACATAACCTCATTTTACTTCAGTTAACTCTTTAAAGGTCCTATTACCAGCTACATTTTCATCTGGGGTTTGGGATTTAACCTGCACATTTTCAAGGAACAAAATTCGAGTTCATAAGAAGCTACAAAATAAAACTAATGAGACATTAACATGATAGCGAAGGTGTATTTGCTTGTTCTCTACTACTATGTCGATACATGTGACCATATACTTCATAAAAAAGAGGTTTATGGGGGCTGGAGAGATAGCCTAGCAGTTAAGAGCGCTGACCGCTCTTACAGAGGACCCGGGTTCGATCCCTAGCACCCACATGGCGGCCGAGAGCCGTCTGAAACTCCAATTCCAGGATAACTCCAGTTCCAGGGGAATCCGAGACCCTCTTCTGACCTCCGCGGCATTGCACCACACGGGTGCACAAACCTGCATGCAAAACAGTACATTGATACACATACCAAAATAAATAAAAAAAAAAAAAAAAAAAAGAGGTTTATTTAGCTCACAAATTTGAAGGCTAAAGTTTCACAAAGTAGAACGATATCTGTAAGGGCCTTCTTGCTTATGTCGTATGGCAGATGGTATCTGGGACAGGAGTGCATGTGCAAGACAGGAAGACAGAGACTGACTGGGGTCCCACAAGAATTATGTTAATTCCTTCAAAGGCATGGCCTCCATGACCTAATGACCTCACACTTGGCCCTGCCTCCTAAGGGTCTCACTATTTCTTAACAACATCAGGTCATGGACCAAACCTTCAACATTTGAACCTCATGGGAACACTTAAGCCACATCCAGGCCACTGTGCAGATAAAGTCCTTTATTCTGCTAGGAACTGTCCTTGTTCCTTAGTTTTACTGAGGTTATAATTCATTTACAAAACCCAAACATGATTAGTGTATAAAATATGATAATGGTGTACTCAGAGTATTTTCCTGACTTTTTCTGGTGTTGTTTGTACTTGTTTGTAAGCTTATATAGTATAATTTAGGATACATAAAATGATTAAATGCAACAAGCAAATTTTCATGCTTCACATTATAAAAATGTTTTGAAAAATATAATGGTTGACTTAGGCTGTTTGGTTCCTGATGTAAAGTGTCAAACTTCATCTCACTGACTGAAGTTCCCACCCAGAGGGTAGAAAAGTACTTTTTCCCAAGTTAAACTATGGAAACTTGCATTGCATCTCATTGGTGTTCAGAGTTTTTAAAAAATTATTTATGTATATGTGTCTTTGTGACTTCCAAGTATGTGTGTGTGCGTGTGTGTGTGACCATGCAGGTCAGAACAGGCCATCAGACCTCCTGGAGTTGGACTTACAGGTTGCTGTGAGCTGAGTGCTGGGGACTGAACTTAGGTCCTCTGGAAGAGCAGCCAGCACTCGTAACAGCTGAGTACTTTATCTAGCCCCATCCCTGGGGTTTAATTAATTTCCTTTTGCCTCACAAAGTGCCTAATGTTTTTCCTTTTTTATGTAACCAGATCTCTCTTGGTGTTTTCTGTTTCAATAACAATCTCCCCTTTGTAAGAATATTAAACTATTTCCTCGATACCTTCATAAATTTCTTTTCTATCTTTAGCTCTTGAAATTATTGGAAATTTACCTTGGTTAATGTCCTCCATTAAAGATTCCCTTATTGTGCAGTGGTTAACAGTGTGAGTTTGAAGGACTACTGGCTTGTATTCCAGCTTCACCACTTATTCACTGGGCGTTGCCCCAGGTTCTCTAACTACCCAGTTCCTCTAGGTTCTCAACTGTGTGATGGTGATCATAATAGTTCTTACTGATAGAACATCTATTGAGCTAACATGCTGTGCAGCTTGATAGCTAAATACCATATGCTAAGAGACCAGGAGTAGAGGCAATAAGTACACTGTAACACATGCGTGTGTGCATATGCACACACACCACAGTCACACATTCAGACATACACAAACACACACATATGCACATATGCACATTCACACCCACCCACACACTCATTCACACACAGCCATTCACCCATACTCACACACATTTCTTGACTGACTTCAAAATAATCTACTGCCAAGGCAGAAATAAGGAGGTTATAAAACAGTTCCTGGTACAAATCCCATCAGTATAATGCCATGTTGTTCTCTTTGGAATTTGTGGGGCTTCCTCTTGATTGCTAGTGCTATATTTACTTTGTGATAATGTATCTTTGTTTATTATTTTAAAAACTTTGTGTTTTTGTTTCAATCAAGGAACCATCATCTCTCATTTCTTGAAATGCTTCTGAATTACTATAATTTTATGTCAATTATTTTACTTCTATTCTCTCCCTTTTACATCTCTTTATTTTATTTATATATTTATTTATTTTTATTTATTTTTGGTATTTTCGAGACAGGGTCTCCCTATAGCCCCAGCTGACCTGGAACTCACTCTGTAGACCAGGCTGGCCTTGAACTCACAAAGATCCACCAGCCTCAGCCTCCCAAGTGCTAGGATTAAAGACATGCGCCACCACGCCCAGCTTACACATCTCTTTAAATTAATTTTATGCATATGAGTGTTATACCTACATGTATGTAAGTGCACCAATATCATGCAATGCCTATGGAGGACAGAAGAGGGAGTCAGATCCCCTGGAACTAAAGTTATGGATTGTTGTTAGACTCCATGTGGGTGCTTAAGAGCTGACCCATCTCTCCAGTTCCCTCTCTTTTCTGAATCATCTATTGCTTATATGTTTGAATACTATATTTATAATGTTATAATCTCTGTTGTTATCTAGTTTCACTCTTTTTTTGATGCTTACATTTGTTGGGGATATTTAATTTTCTCATCCTTTGTTTCCAGACTTCACAGAATTAAAGGAAAATTTAACAGTGATTTTAATTTGTAAAAGTTTTCTCTTCTCCATTCTTTCCCTCTCCTTCTTTTCTTCAATGTCAGACCTACAAACATAAAATATTTATTGTTGTTCTGAAATTACTGCCCTTGATTTAACAGACTTTGTCTCACAGGTGGATATCCAAATATTCTTTCCTCATATTTTTAAAAATTAGATGAACTACATCAATGGAAATTCCAATGCTTAAAGTCTAATTTAGACTGACAAGATAAAAATATTAAGATCCTGAAAAATACCAGATATAATGCAGTTTTACTACTACTAAAGATGGTTTAATTTATTCAAATAGAATTGGATTTTAGAAGCCATTCATAAATTCCATAATAAAATAGTTTTATAAATATAATTCTGGTAGGTGCAACATTTATTTATTCCTGTTGCTTGCATTTAATTCCTCTTGTAATACTTATAATTATCTACTGGAATATTAATTTTCTACAACTGTGATGTCTTTATGAAATCTAGTTTAACTCTTTGCTATTATCAGACAGGGACTCCATTTGAATAATTACAGACTATAAATAGTCTGTGGCAGCCAATAAAATGGTAAATATTAAAATAGAATAAGCTAAATTGAAACAATGACTACAGACTGGATGAAATAAAAACCCATTAATGTTGAGGCTGGAGAGATGGCTCAGTGGTTAAGAGCACCAACTGCTCTTGCAGAAGACCCGGGTTTGATTCCCAGCATCCACATGGCAGCTAAGAACCATGGTGGTGCACGCCTTTAATTCTAGCACTCAGGAGGCAGAGGCAGGTGGATCTCTGTGAGTTCAAGGCCAGCTTGGTCTGCAGAGTGAGTACCAGGCCAGCTGGGACTATAGGGAGACCCTGTATTAAAAAAAAAAATCCATTAATGTTAAATGAACAAGGGTAATGGAAAATAACATCCAATGAAAATTTCAAGTAGTTTTCAAAGTATAAATATTCTATCACTATTTTCAAAAGATCTTTTATAAAATTTGATACAGTACTAATAAAATATACATTGGCATATATACTATATCTATCTCTCTCTATATGTAGGCTTTTTTTAAAAAGCTCATTGACAGTTTTAGCAAACAAGAAATTGTCTATGCTTATAAAGTATAGTATTCCCAGTTCATATAGAGATCTGAATCCTCAGTTATTTAATAAATTTACTAAAGCATTACATTAATGTTATATAAATCAGGGAAAGATAATTCACATCAGCCAACGATCCTCAAATTTGCAATTAAGAAGAAACTTGAGGGGCTGGAGAGATGGCCTAGCAGTTAAGAGCGCCGACCGCTCTTACAGAGGACCCGGGTTCGATTCCCAGCACCCACATGGCGGCTGAGAGCCGTCTGAAACTCCAATTCCAGGAGAACTCCAGTTCCAGGGGAATCCGAGACCCTCTTCTGACCGCCGCGGCATTGCACGACACGGGTGCACAAACCTGCATGCAGACAGTACATTGATACACATACCGAAATAAATAAAATTAAAAAAAAAAAAGAAGAAACTTGAAAATGCTGCTTGCCTGATGTATGGTGACCCTCGTTTGTGGATCCTATCATCGAATCATTATTTGTCAGGCAAACAGTAATTTTATTTCTTTTTTCGTAAATATAAGAAGTGATGCTTCTATAAAAAGTACATTAAAACATACATCAACTTGCCATGTAATTTAGGAATGTAAAGTAATATTTCTTTTTACCTTCATGCAACTCTACTGTTAAAAGGTGAGGACTTGAGTGCACAGAGCTTAGATCAGGGATTTCCCAGGACCACCTGAAGCACAGAGTACCAGGGCTAGGGCTAAACAGGCATATACCCTCCCCCAACTGGAATTGCTGAGGGAGTGTCCAAGTGGATTCTTTTGAGAACCTTCAGAACAGAAAGGGAAGAGTAAGTTAGACTTCCAGTAGAAAGCCTAAAACTTAGACAAGTCAACACTCCATAAACAAGGAGAAAAACAAATCAAACAAACAAACAATGAAGGCATCTGAAGAAGGCAAGCAAAGCAAGCCTTCAGCACAGTGAAGAGGCATTTGGGATTCACATTGGAATACAGGCAAAGAGAAACCCACATGCCAGGGACACAACGAAGGGACAACAGGGAAAAGTTGCAGGATAATTCCACACCAAGCTCTAACAACTCTGCTGGAGATTCCTACAGTGGCATCCCCCTAAGGATGGCCTAGGACACAGATCTTAGAGGAACAACTGCAGACATATTCAAAAAAATCAAAGAATATAAAGAACAAGTCAGAGAACTAAGGAGAGAAAATGAAAAAGTCAAGAAGGACCTAGAGAGACAGAATGCCAAAAAGAACTAGAGGAAGAAAATGACAAACTCCAGAAGGAAGTGGAAACACTGAAAAGATCCCATGTTGAAATAGAAAAGGAAACCAACCAGCGAAGCAAAGAGCTACAGGAAGAGATTGAGAAGCTCCAAAAGGAAGTAGAAATGCTAAAGAAATCACAGCTGAAATGAAAAAGGAAATCAAATACTCATCCAATCAAGAGGAAAGGAACGGAAAAAGTCTCAGAAGTAGAATGGAGAAAGCAGAATAAAGAATATCAGACCTGGAAGACAACACAGAACAACTAAAAAGCTCAAGTAAAGATTATGAAAAATTTAAAAATACACAAAAGTGGAACAAACAGGAATTGTGGGACACTATGAAAAGATCAAACCTCCACATCATAGGGATAGAGGAAGGAGAAGAATCCCAAGAGAATGGTATTGATCAGATCTTCAACAGAATAGTAGATGAAAATTTCCCCAAACTAGAAAAAGACAAGCCAATACAAATACAAGAAGCACATAGAACTCCAAACAGACAAAATCAGAAAAGAAACTCTCCATGCCATGTCATAGTTAAAACGCTAGATGCCCAAAACAAAGACAAAATTCTGAAAGCCACAAAGGAAAAACAACAGGTTACATATAAGGGGAAACTCATCAGAATTACAACTGACTTCTCAGTGCAAACTATGAAAGCAAGAGGAACGTGGAGCAAAGCATTCCCAGTGTTAAAGGACAATAGATATCAACCCAGGTTACTATACCCAGCAAAAATGTCAATTATAGTTGAAGGAAAGAGAAAAATCTTTCATGACATAAAGAAGATGAAAGAATACATGTCTGGAAAACCAACCCTTGAGAGAATACTGGAAGCAATTCAAAGGACAGAAGAAAGGAGCAACTATCCCCAGGCACCTAGAAAGAGAAATTAATAAAAGCATAACTGCAGAAGTAGAAACCTAGACCAAAAATGCAAATGGATAATAAGGTGAAAGGAAGTAACACACATCTTTCAGTTATAACGTTAAATATTAATGGTCTAAACACCCCAATCAAAATACATAGACTGGGAGATTGAATTAGGAAACAGAACCCATGTATATGCTGTCTACAAGAAACACAACTCACCCTCAAGGATAGGCACCACCTTAAAGTGAAAGGAATGGAGAAAATATTCCAAGCAAATGGGACCAAAAAGAAAGCAGTGTTGCTATTTTAATATCAGACAAAATAGACTTCAAAGTGAAAGAAATGAGAAGAGACAAAGAAGGCCATTACATCTTTATCAAAGGAACAATTGAACATGAAGATTTCACAAACATGAATATATATGCACCAAACTCTGGTGCATCAAACTTTATAAAGACAATTATCCAGGACCTCAAGGCACAGATGAACCCCAATACACTCATAGTAGGGGATTTTAATACCCCACTGAGCCTTTTGGACAGGTGAACCAGACAAAGAATAAACAGAGAGACATCTGAACTGAATGATACACCAAATGGACCTCACAGACATCTACTGAATATTCCACACTAATACCAGAGAATACACTTTCTACTCAGCACCCCACAGAATATTTTCCAAAATCCACCACATACTGGGACACAGAAAAAAAACCTCCACAAATACAAAAAGATTAAAATAATTTCATGCAGTCTATCAGAACATAGTGCAATAAAGCTCAATATCAACACCAGGATAAGCCCTACTATCTACAAGAACACATGGAGACTAAACAACACATTCTTAAATAATGAATGGGTCAAAGAAGAAATAAAGAAAGAAATAAAATCATTCCTGGAATTGAATGACAATGATAATACAACACAACAAAACCTATGGGATACCTTAAAAGCAGTCCTAACAGGGAAGTTTATAGCCCTGGGTGCCTACATTAGAAAAAAAGAAAGAGCACAAGTGAATGATCTAACACTGCAGCTAAAAACCTTGAGAGGCAACAACAGATGAACCCTAAACGGAACAGACAGGAAGAAATAACAAAAATCAGATTAGAAATCAATGAAATAGAAACGAAGAAAACAATACAAAAAATCAATGAATCTAAAAGTTGGTTCTTTGAGAGAATAGACAAGATAGACATACCTCTAGCCCAATTAACCAAAAGAAAGAAGGAATAACTCCAAATCAATAGAATCCATGATGAAAGGGGAAATATCACGACAATGAAAGATCCAGACAATCATATGGGAATACTTCAAGAACCTGTACTCTATTAAAGTTTGAAAACCTAGGAAAAATGGATGAATATCTGAAATCCTGGGAATCACCAAAGCTCAACTAAGAAGAGATCGACAGCTTAAACAGACCCATAATCTATGAAGAAATTGAAGATATAATAAGAAACCTCCCCACTAAAAAAGCCCAGGCCCAGAAGGTTTCATGGCAGAATTCTATAAAACATTTCAAAAAGACTTACAACCATTATTACTCAAATTGTTCAGAAGGATACAGAGGGAATTCTCCCAAATTCCTTCTATGAAGCCAGCATCACTCTAATACCAAAACCAGGCAAAGATACCACCAAAAAGGAGAACTATAGACCCATCTCATTATTGAACACAAATGCAAAAATTCTCAACAAAATACTTGCAAACTGCATACAGACCGACATCAATAAGATCATCCATCATGACCAAGTTGGATTCATACCAGAGATGCAGGGATGGTTCAACATATGAAAATCAACAAATATCATAAAACATATAAATGGACTGAAAGGCGAAAACCACATGATCTTCTCAATTGACACAGAAAAGGCCTTTGACAAAATCCAGCATGCTTTCATGCTTAAAATCCTAGAGGGAATTGGATTGGAGGGATCATCCTTCAATGTAATCAAAGCCATACACAGGAAACCCACAGCCAATATCATCCTAAATGGAGAAGCATTCCCTTTAAAGGTAGGAACTTGGCAAGGCTGACCCTGTTACCACTTCTCTTCAATTTAGTACTTGAAACTCTTGCAAGGACAATAAGGCAAGAAAAGGAAATTAAAGAAGTTCTAATTGGAAAAGAGGAAGTCAAGCTATCCCTTTTTGCTGATGATATAATTGTTTACTTAAGGGATGCTAAAAACTCCACCAGAAAACTCCTAGAAAGAATTAAGAGTTTCAGTAAAGTGGCAGGATAAAAAATTAACCTAGAAAAATCAGAAGCCTTTCTTTACACAAACAACAAGCAACTGAAGAAGGAATTCAAGGAGACCTTCCCACTCATAATTGCCTCAAAAACAATAAAATACCTAGGAACAAACCTAACCAAAGACACCCAAGATCTCTACAAAAAATTTTAAACCTCTGAAGAAGGAAATTGAAGAAGACATCAGAAGATGGAAAAACCTCCCATGCTCATGGATTGGGAAAATTAATAGTAAAAATGTCCATTATACCCAAACTATTGTACAGATTTAATGCAATCCCAATTAAAATCCCCAAGAGTTTCTTCACAGGCTTGGGATAAAAGTCCTTAATTTCATTTGAAAAAACAAAAGACCCCGAATAGCCAAAACAACCTTGAGTGAAAAGAACAATACAGGGGGGATCTCTATACCACACTTCAAACTATACTACAGGGCTATAGTCATAAAAACAGCTTGCTATTGCCACAAAAACAGACATGTTGACCAATGGAACAAAACTGAAGATCCAAACTTGAGCACATACAATTTCAGCCATGTCATATTTGACAAGGGGGCCAAGAAGACACAATGGGGAAAAGACAGCATCTTCAGCAAGTGGTGTTGGCAAAACTGGATCACCACCTGTAGAAGAATGAAATTAAACCCCTACCTCTAGCCCTGTACAAAAGTCAACTACAGATGGATCAAAGACCTCAACATGAAACCCAAAATTCTGAAGGCGATAGAAGAAAAAGTTGGCAGCAGCCTATAAGACATATGTGTATGAAAAGACCTCCTAAATCAGACAGCGGTTGTGCAAGAATTAAGGTCGACAACTGACAAATATCCTCATTAAACTCAAAAACTTCTGTACAACAAAAGAAACAATGAGGGAAGTGAAGAGAAAACCCATAGAGTGGGAGGAAACCTTTACCACAGATACATCTGAACAAAGCATTGATTTCCAGAATATATAAACTACTCAAAAAAACAAAGAAGAAAACAAATGACCCACTCAAAAGATGGAGCAAAGAGCTGAACAGAGACTTCACAAGTGAGGAGTTAGTGATGGCTGAGAAACATCTTAAAAACTGTTCAATTTTGCTAATAATTAAGGAAATGCAAATTAAGACCAGTTTAAGATATCATCTCACTCCAATAAGACTGGCTAGGATCAAATGATACCAAGTGCTGGAGAGGTTGTGGGGAAAGGGGAACACTCATCCACTGTTGGTGGGAATGTAAACTCATACAGCCACTATGGAAAGCAGTGTGGAGAACCGTTGGAGGGCTTGGAATGAACTTGCCACCTGACCCAGCCATACCACTCCTGGGCATATACCCACAAAACTCATCTTACCACAGAAATACATGCACAGCCATGTTTCTTTGCAGCTCTCTTCACAATAGCAAAGAGCTGGACCCAAACCAAGTGCCCCTCAACTGATGGGTGGATAGAGAAAATGTGGTACATCTACACACGGGAGTTCTCTGCAGTGGTAAAGAAAGATGACATCATGGGCTGTGTAGGTAAATGGATGGAGCTAGAAGATATCATGCTAAGTGAAGTAACACAGTCCCAGAAAAACACAGGATGAATGGTATCCCTCATCTGTGGATGCTAGCACCAATTACCTAATTGTATGGTAAACTGAGCAATGTTAATGTGATCTGAAAACAACTGTATTTTTTGTGAATCCCTTAAATAAATAAATAAATAAATAAATAAGCAAATAAATATGTTACTGCAAAAAAATAAATAAAAGTTGAATCCCTAAACATGTTTTGGAATTAAACTATAGTTTATTTTCAGACATTGTAATTTTGGTATATATGTGGAGTGTAAAGAAGAATACTTTTGAATAATATAAAATTAAAGGGAACAACAACAACAACAAAAAAGACTTATTCAAAGAACTGGCTGAAACAGTATACTTCTGCCCCAAAGAGTAAACTTCTGCAGTAAAAAATAAAAAAAAGACAGATAAAGATGCAAGACATGTATGACAGAATGCTTGAGTCTGGTGGGGTGGGGGGCATGCAAGAAGGAATGGTTCTAAATTTGATTAAGAAATGTTGTATGAAATGAGCAAAAGTCCAATAAAAAATTAAGAAAAATGATCCAATCAAGAAAAAATATAGAAAATGCTATTTGCTGCAATCTTTATCTAGAACTTTAATGCAAGGAGACATTTCTATGACAATGAGACATTGCCACACTATATATGCTTATATTGGAATTATGACAATAATATTATAAACAGAATTATAGAATGTCAAATAAATTTGTATGGGGCTGGTTTGCAGAAATTTCAGTCTAAACGTAACACCATACTGTTATTTAAAACTTACTTTCAAATTTTCACATAATGCAGCACATTTTTATTCTGTAACATACTAAATAAAGATTGCACTCAGCCTAAGAACTTATGAAATGACTTACATGTTATGTGTCAAAAGTTGCCTAATGTGAGAAAGGCTGGGTTTTTCAACATGGTAATTTGTGTTTCTTTAGTTCAGCCCTAGTACAGCACTATAAATTCTACTGCAAAAATCTATATAAAAATGTCTTTTTCTATGGAAATAATCATTTGTGCAAAATTCCTCAGAGCAGATGATAACCTTCAAGAGATTTATGAGAAGTATTGTGTGGTTATCTGTTTAATACATGCATGTATTTCAATCATGGGTCTTTATTTATTTTATGTTTATGAGTATATTGCCTGAAAGAGTATAAATGCATCCATGTCATTCAATGCCTCTGGAGATCAGAAGAGGGCGTCAGTTCCCCTGGAAGTGGAGTTATAGCTGGTTATTAGTCTCCATGAGGGTGCTGGGAATCTAACCTACGTCTTCTGCAAGAGCAGTCAGTACTCTTAACCACTGAACCATCTCTCTAGCCCCTCAACAATGGCTTTTGGAAAATAGAAATGAGCTTATTTTTCTAGCCTTGTTTCTTTCCAGTCTCTTTCCTATACTCATCTGAACATTAGCTCTTACCAAGATAAAATCTCTATTTTTCCTTTAAGTATTCATTTAGGAGAGGAATTGAAACTAGCCTGGGCTACTTAAAGAGACATAGTCTCAAAAATTAAAATAAAGTTCTCTTAAGATAGGTCATCAGCTAAAGGTACTTGCTGTCAAGCCTCAAGGCCTGAGTTTGATTCCTGGAATCCACACGATGGAAGGAGGAAATTTATTTCCAAAACTTGTCCTCTGACCTCCTCTTAAACAACACACACACATACATGCATACACACACACACACACACACACACACACACGAGAATAATATAAATGTTAAAAAATGCATAAGATGACATCTCCTCTTTTGGGATAAGATTGAGTATAAAGTAATTCATCTAGGGAGCCAGGCTAGCAACCTGAGTGAAGATCCACCCCCTCTGTCAAGATGGCTCATCAGCTAAAAGTGCTTAGCACCCCATGCAAACCTCATTTTATCTCTTATCTCTTTTGCTCCTCCTCCAGGAGATCGTTTTTGAGCTTGAGGAGAGGGTTTTTTTACCTTTTGTGTCTTTTCAGCCTTATACAATGCCAGCCATACTGCGCTCAATAAATATTAATGAATAGAGCTATGAAAAATGCATGCAACAGCTCACTCCTGTGTGCACAGAGGGTAGAACATGCAGGGCATGTAGCCACCTTAGATCTTGCTGTGCATGCCTTTGATCGTAAATAATTGTGTCTTAATCAAAGCAATTAAATGATGTGGGGAAATGATAAACTACTTAAAAATAAAAATTTAAATCATATCACAAAGCAAAATGTGATAGTCCAAATAGGTGTGAGTGCTGTAACCATCCTGATAAGGGGCTAGATATTCTAAAGAGACACTTGTGCCCCTCCCTCGATTGTCAGACCATAGAAAAAATGTTCTCCATGGAACCAGAATTTCCCCAGGAAGCTCATTCAGGGGCAAGGAAAAGGCTTGAGAGCTGGTCAGTCAGGAGATCTCACACAGTTCTGACACCTTAGCTTACCACTTTTCAGTGAAGACCTGAATCTAGACACTGATAGGTCAGTGATAGGCAGGATCACACCTTGATTAGTACTACTGAGTTCTGCTTGCCTCTCACCATCTATTTAAGGTTTGGAGCTTTAGGGCAAGACCCCGTACATGGGCGATGTTGCATGCCTCTGGACTTCTGCATTTGTTCTTTTTCCTGACGTGAGCCACTGAAAAAATTTCTTTTCAATTATGTCTTTAATTGGCCTGTTGAAGACATGTGGCTGAGTCTAGGAAACAGGGTTTGACTCTAACAACACTGGTAAAAATATGAGAATAGAAAAATCATTATTTTAGCTTCTTTAAAATGTACTGTGCTCCGCCGGGCGTGGTGGCTCACGTCTTTAATCCTAGTACTTGGGAGGCAGAGGCAGGTGGATCTCTGTGAGTTCAAGGCCAGTCTGGTCTACAGAGTGGGTTCCAGGACAACTGGGGCTACAGGGAGACCCTGTCTCAAAAGGACAAAAAAAATAAAAAAATAAAATGTACTGTGCTCCATAAATAGTAACAATTTAAATTATTTCCTAAAAACTAAAATGAATGTACATTTGAGGGGAAACAAGATCTATGTAGTTGACGTTTTTTGATAGATAATTCTGTGAGTCCTTTGCATTTCTGTGTGGTTTCTGAGGAAAGGCAATGGATGCCTATTTTCTGCAATATATTTTCAAAGCTATTTGCAGAATTTTAAGATGCAGGCTTGATAATTGCAGTACAAGAGAGATGATGTCCACTACCCCCGTCTTGTGCATAAATGAGTCTAGATGATTGCTTAGAGATGTCTGGGCTTTCTGGTTACTGTTCCATTACATAAACTATTTCCTGTTTAGGGTCACCTGACCCTTTTGTATCACCCAGTGGAAATGGGAGCTCTAAAACCCACCACGAATGCTGCTATCCTCTTTAGTACCAATGCTGTGCATAGTAAACAGCTGGGTGTCTATGACCTTGGTGTCTCATGGATTCTGCTAGCATCCATGAAATCATTGCAGGTTAACTTCCACATTAATATGATCTCAGAACTTTTATTGATAAATGTTGGTAAATCATGAATGCAAAAGGAAGAACCTTCAAAATGTGGGGTTGGAGTTCTACACATGTGTTTCCTTGATCTGAAAAAAACATCATGGTAATGAGGCAATTCACACAGTTGTTACCTATTGGACACCTTCACAGGGAGCTGAATAATTTGCTCCATGGTATGAGGCAGGATGAATGAATGTGGACAATGTTGTTTTCCCTGCAGGACAAAAAAAAAATAGGTAACTGACATTCTAATCACTTAAATTCACAGGACTGAAATAAACTATTAATCCCAAGTAATTTCCAGTAAAGACAGAGCTGTCACCTCAGAAGAGTTGTTTAAATTGTTTTTCATGAAGTATATAGGATTTTTTGTTGCTGGCATTGTCTTGTTGGAGAGACTGTTCTTTAGATGCTGTTTTTAAGAATAGCAGGCTGTCAACATAAAGATGAAATCAGAAAAAAAAAGTCAGAGCTCATTTGATTTTTCACAAGCAAGGAAGACACATTTATTTTAGTGCCAACACAAAGCAGAGAAAATGAATGACTCCTGTGGTTTTAAAATCAAGCTTTTATCCCATTAGAACCATTGTTAAAAAGAGTGAAAAGCATTTTCATTCTGAATATGGAAAATTATTCTCAAAGGTTTGCTTCTGCCCCCAAATTGCTTTAAGATACTATTGCCACACCACAATAGGGTTCTTTGAAAAATGGAAAATAAAGCAATTGCTGGGTAAATAGCCTACAAGCTGAGATAGTTAACTGTCAGAGTAAGATTCACTACGGAATGTATCTCTTATCAGAGTTCTTTTGTAGATATGCTTTCTTTTTTCCCCAGGAAAGCAGACAGTTGAATTGAAAAGACCCAGATGTTGTGTACTGTAGAATGCACTATGGACAGAGGAAAAGTGTGGCTCACCATGGAAAAGGAGACAGAGGCCTCGGTGGAGGTGGAAAGTCAGATCTGCTTGTGCCTCTCATAACTTCCAACTGCCTCCCCTTTTGATTCTAGATTACACTAACCACTGTGCTGATGGTCACAGCAGGGCTTTCTCTTAATTTTACTCACCAAACATTGATAATGTAATTAATAGTTGGCTTAATCGTATGCTATTCTGATATTTAGATGCTTTGAATGACTTTATTTTTAGTTTAATAATAATAGATTCCAATGATGTTTCACACTATACCTGAATTTTAAGTTTATAGTTTGGCATGATCAGATATTTCTGCATGGAGACGTAATATAAAGGAGTAAGTTTCTTGCTAGCTCCCTCTCTGCACTGCATTCTTTGTGCTCAACTTCGCACTCTGTGGATTCAGTCCTATGCACAGAAGTAGCTTAATTCTTTCTTGAAGTGCACTTGGAAAAAAAAAAAAAAAACATCATCAATGACTTGAAAAGCTGTGCATGGTACTCTGCTCTCCAGTGACAATTACTTCCCGGCCCAAGAGTGAGTTTATAACCCACTGTCTGTGGCTGAGGCGAACTCTAGAGCATCTTAAAAGGGTATCGCTGCCACGGTGGGTGTTTACTCCTTTAATGTTTCATGCAAGTTAAGTTACTTATGTTACTTACCATGGAGGAAGATAAGCCACAGTAAGGAACTCCTAACTTTTGTGGTCACAAACCAGTTTCTCTGACTACAAATCTACTTTAAGATTCTGTAGTTAATTCATGAATGCGCATAGAGACAGTTTTCAAAATGTTCAGTCCCTGTTATTTAGAAGAGAAGCTAGCACTCTGCCCAAGAGGATAAAAGGGTGAATAATACTGGCAGTGGGGAGTGCTGGGCCATTTTCTGTACTCCCAGCGTCCCTCAGATCAGGAGGCTTGGAAATGAGCCTGGTAATGCCTCAGGCCTTTCATGTCTGGAATTTGACTCTTTGACAGTACAGATCCGGAGCAGTGGGGTTGGGGAGGGCTTCCTACATCCATGAGCTTGCTTAAAAGGCATGTCCACATGGAGGAAGAGTGATGTTTGGTTTGTGCCCAATATTGTCAGCAGAGCCCTTGTATTTGTTTGGACTTATGTTTTCCCAGCCATAGTGCTTCATTTTCAGAAAATATGATTCTAGCCATAGAAATTAGTATTTTCACAAGTCTTAGAGGACAGAAACTATAGGCTGCAAAATACAACTGTGAAGATTTTTTTTATGTGTGTATCAATCAATCGATGAAACAAAATGGGGCCAAACCAAAATTTTAGTCGCACAGTGAACACTTCAAATGAGGACCTATTATCTAGTTTTTATCATATGTGTTTCTATCACTATATTACCCATAATCTATATCTGTCCTTTAATTTATGTTCTAGCACTTATTGACCTAATCTTCCATGTTCCCAATGGTGGGATAAAATACTCCTTTGAAGTGGACTTACCATCGGACAAGCTGCGAACGACTGAGATGCTGTCTGGTTTATTTAGAGGGGGGGGCTAAGGGAAAAGCCTAGCAGCAGGGAGATTTCCTTGATGCTTGCATTGTACGTTTCCCAGAGACTTGCATTTCTCAGTCTGAGGCACAAGAACTCTGGGAAACCACAGGTAACAGGTTGGGGCCAGAGGCATATAAAAAGCTTCCAGGCGGGCGTGGGAGGGCTTGGGCAGGCTTGCCATTTTGTTACCTTGGATGAAGTACACTGAGTCCATTCTGGGGAATTGGGGATGCCATGTTGGGAAAAGAGAGCCCCTGCTCAGCATGTGATATCTATATATCTATATGTATATCTATATCTATACCTATATCTATTTCTATATCTATATCTATATATCTACATATAGATATATTTATAAAGATATATATCTATATCTACCTATATATATCACACAAATAATTATTCTATAACACAAAGCATATTCATTTTGCAGGTGTCCTGATGTATTTGTAACTCCAGTTAATCATTTCAGCCTCGCTTTTTAGCATGTTTCTCTATCATATACTATTCCTTCTTATATGGATTTTCTCCGAGTTTCAAGACATAAAAGGGCTACAAGTCTGTTACATGACATCACATTTCACAGCACAAATCTTATTGCAGTGAAGATTTTTTACCTTGCCCCATCTACCTGAAGCAATTTCCTGTGTGCAGCTCTCATTTGTGGAGTCACATCTCCCATGCTTAGGAGGATGGCCTTTCTCTCATCTCTCTTTCTTTAGAGTTGCCTTTTGTCTTCTTGAATCTTTATCTGACTTTCCCCTCACATGTCCTCTCCTATGATTTACCACACCTACATCTTTGCCCCCTGGAAGAGGTGTACACAGAAGAGGGAACCTGACTCTGCCTGGAATACTAGCACTGCCTGAGATTGTTTCTGGATGTGTGCTCTCTCTCTCTCTCTCCTGCATCACACCCTGGGTGTCATCTGTCCTCTCCTTCATTGCATCTGGACAAACACCTATAGACCAGACTCTGTAGGTCCACTGTCCCATCATTCAACCTCTGGGTGAATCTCAGTTTGGACATTAAAAAAGTTATAGTCTTCTACAAAACTCCTTTAATTTCCACCTAAAGAAAATGCTCATCCAGGTTTGCTGAGTGTTTAAAATTTATTTTCTGCCTTTGATTTAAACTTTACTTCCAGTTTGACTTCCCCCAAATCATATTATACTAGGTTAGTAAGTATAGAAAGGCCAGTGGCAGGATGTGCAGTCTCAAAGAGCTCAGCAAGGTGATAATCCTTCGTGGATTCTTCCCTTTCTCCTCATTCATATTATCCCCATTAAGACTCTGGTACAGCATGGAAAGCCCCAGCAGAAGTTTTCAATTAATTACATTTAGATTGCCCAGTTAATCTAGTTCCTCTACAATGCCCCTAAAACAATAACTGACATTAACAATTGTGAACTTTAGAATGGTCCAAGCCATTCTAAATATTCATAATGTTTTTCAAGCTTTATTTGTAAAATAAAATAGTGCCCTTGGCACAGGTTCAAGATGTGAAGTTCATGAAAATCTGAAGTAGAATCCTGGCCTCTACATGGAGTACCTTATAAGAAGACAACCTCACCTTACCCTGTCAATCAAGTAGAATGTATTTCCTTTATTCTACTTTGATGTCTTGCAGTTTATTCCCTAATGTGTAATTGCAAAACCAAGAATGTAGATTGCTTTGACTTAGGAAATAAAGATTATTCATGCCAGTCATTAAAACTGGGCAGAATCATCAACAGGAAGAGACTAGAAAGTTGCTGTTCATCAAACAATACCTGGAGGTCACCCTGAAACTCCAGAGTTGATAAGCCAATGTTATCAACATCTCAGTCACTGCTATCAACAATTATTTCACTTTGGAGGAAAATTCTTAAATTTTCATGGTACTCTTAAAAACAAAGGAAGAAGAACACAAATGATGCACTCTAAAGAGGGAGTAAAGAGCTGAACAGAGATTTCACAAATGAAGAAGTAAAGATGGTTGGGAAATATCTTAAAAAGTGTTCAACAATGCTAATAATTAAGGAAATGCAAATTAAAACTACCTTAAGATTTCATCTTACTCTGGTAAGACTAGCACTAATCAAGAAAACAAAAGATACCAAATGCTGGAGGGGTTGTGGGGAAAGGTGAACACTCATCCACTGCTGATGGGAATGCAAACTTGTGCAATCCCTTTGGAAAGCAGTGTGGAGAACTCTTAAGAAACTGAAAATGAGCCTAACACCTGACCCAGTCATACCACTCCTGGGTATCTACCCACACTCAAAAGACTCATCCTATTTTGCAGAGATACATGCACATCTATGTTTATTGCAGTTCTCTTCACAATAGCAAAGAGCTGGAAGCAACCCAAATGTCCATCAATCAATGAGTGGATAGAGAAAATATGGTACATCTACACAATGGAATTCTATGCAGTGGTAAAGAAAAATGACATCATGAACTTTGCAGGTAAATGGAGGGAAGTAGAAACCATTATGCTAAGTGAAGTAATACAGTCCCAGAAGAACAAACGACGTATGGTGTCCCTCATTTTTGGATGCTAACACTAATTCTCTCTTTTGAAGGCAAACTGAATAATTCCTTTTGTTTCTTTCTTTTTTTCTTTTTCTATTTTTTTGTAAATATAATATCTGTATTACTCATCAACTTGCTATGTAATGTAGAAAAATAAAGTAACATTGTTTGTTTGTTTGTTTCTTTCTTTCTTTTGGTCTTTTTGAGACAGGGTATCCCCGTAGCCCCAGCTGTCCTGGAACTCACTCTGTAGACTAGGCTGGCCTTGAACTCACAAAGATCTGCCTGCCTCTGCCTCTGCTTCTGTCTCCCAAATGCTAGGATTAAAGGCGTGGGCCACTAAGCCTTGCAGTAATATTGTTTCTTTACCTGCATACAATCCTATTGTCAAACTGTAAAACCTTAAACATGATTTGGAACTAAGGTAGAGTTTATTTTTAGAGGTCATCATTTTGGTATATCTGTGGCTTCCATGTAAACATATTTTGGAATGATATAAATTGAAAGGAACAACAGCAGCAAAAAAGACTGTGTCAAAAAAACCGACTGAAACAGTAAACTTATGCCCCAAACAGTAAACTTCATTATCAAAAAATTAAAAAAAGACAGAAAAATATGAAAGATGTGTATGGCAGAATGCATGAATCTGGCAGGCAGGGGGCAAGGAAAGGGAATTGGATCTAAACTTGATTAAGAAATGTTGTATGACATACCCCAATCTTCAATTATAAAAAGGATAGAAAAAAACTGATTTTTTTTATTATTCTGAAGAATTATTTTGAAATTTGTAATTATTTCAGTGAATTTAAGTATTATATAAATAATTGTGATTTTTCTCATAATGGATAAAATTACTCCTTGAACAAAGCAAGATTATATTGACTTTAGGTTCTATATTGGAATTTTTCAAAATATGCTAAGCTTTTCTAAGTCTGAATTAAAATTCGAAGTCAAATATTAAAAAAACTTTATAAAACATAGTATATGTGATAAAAATATGCCATCATAAGAGGGGGATCTGGTGGGGGAAAGACAGTCCAATGTTACATTATATTCTGTATTATTGGGGCACATAATGCCAGGTGTTTTACAGGTGAATCAAGTTATTTTGGATGAGGACTAGGAGGGAAAGTATGTAATTCGCAACAAGGAAAGAATTATCTTTGTAGTACCCTCTATAACTCGGTTTTCTTTCTTTCTTTTTTTTTTTTAATAGAATTGCAAATCATTTGTGCATTGACAACTTTTGCATATTTTATTGAGTTTTTGTATATTTCGTACACATCTTACTCATCTTTATATTCCTTCCCTATTGGCACTTCGCATAGCCCCCCACTGCATTTCATGCATTCTGTCATTTATGTTAAAGCCTATTGAGTCAAGTTATTCTTTCCACAAGTCCCTTAGTACAAATTCATCCACTGGGATCTAGTAAGCCTAGCTAGAGTGACTCCTTTAAAGAAGATCAACTTTTCCTCACCCAGCAAAAATCAGCTGCCCAATAGTTCTTCACCTAAGATTGGGGCCCACTGCCCATTTCCAGTTATATGCTGTTTTCTTTTTTTCTGATTGAGTTTGCATGGGTCTTGTGCATAATGCCATCACTGTCATAAGTTCATATGAGCAAGGTCCCAGGAGCCTGTAAATCTTTGGACAGGGCTTCTTTATTAAACCACACACCCAGGGGTCAGGAACCATTGTGAAGAGGGGGCAGAAAGATTGTAATAGCCAGGGAGGAGTTGCAAGACCCACACTGTGCAGACTCCTATTTTCTATGCTTTGACCATTTGTGGCCTCGGTGTTTATTGCCCTCTACTGCATGAGGGAGCTTCATTGTTGAGAGTAGAGAGATGCATTAATATTCTTTCTATCCCTTGTTCCACTATGTTCCCTGAGCCTTAAGTGTAGAGATCCCATTGTAGATATGTCACTTAGGGTTGGTAATACTCTCTGCCTGTTGCAAAAGCAGCTTCTTTGATGAGTGGTGATTGGAATACCTGTCTGTAATACAAGGATCCATATTTAGCACATAGTAAGTAATGTCATTTTTCTAGGAATGTGACAGCCTTGGAGTTTTCTCTAAGATATATGACCTCTCCATCCATATGTATTGTCTAAGTTTACAGTACTACAAATGAATTTCCTTCAATTTAGTGGTGTTTAATTCTAATTAGCTCTTGGACTTAAAGTGCCACTATGGTCTCAATATAATTTGCTGTGCCAGTCATTGTTGTGGTTTTCAGGCCTTAAAGCTGGGTTTGGACCACCTATTGATGCTCTCCCTTAGTAGTTTGCATAGTGTTCTCTAAACTATGAGAGACAGCCTTTAGGCAGGTGGCTTCCAGGTCAGTTCCTGTTCCATTGCTCTAAAACCTGTGTCTGAAGTATGTCCTTCAGAAATAGGCTCTTACCTTCAAGTTGTGGGAGGCACTAGGCTGTGTAATTTGGGGGAGTCTTGGAATACCTTGACCAACAACTGGAAGAGAGGATTCTCATGTCTGGCATTGTTTATAATATAGCCTTCAGCTATACATATGGACTCATGTAGAGATACTTTATATGTAATTTTTCAGTAAGTTTTTAAAGTGATACATTTCCCTCTGTTTTTTTACACTGTCCTCTCTTTCTCCCTGTCTAACCTTCTTTCCTCACTCCCCAGTTAAAGTACTCCCATTTTTCCCAATTTATCCTTGATGATACCTGTCTCCTATGGTCCTCCATCTCTTGAGTAACTTCTTTTCCTTTACCCCCCAAAGTACTTGTAGAACCCCCTTCTTCCCGTTTCATTGAAATACCCCTATTTTACCCACCTTCTCCTGCTGTTCTCTCTCAGGCGCATAGTGTTTAATTTTTAAAATTTTGAGGATTTCATACATGAGTATTATATTACATTGTTTCAATTCTACTTCCAAGGTTTCACAGATTCCCTACTCTTAATTTCATGATATTTTTCTTTAATTCTTATGATTATACACACACATACATACACAAACCTACTGAGTCCATTTAGTGGTGCTTATACATATGTTTAAGGATAAGCAACATTTGTTACCTAGTTTCTCTTTATGTTACATAAAGACTGAAACCAAATTGTAGTCCTTGAACACATACTTATTATAACTTGATACATATCATTGTCAAGAGTGACTTTGTCACTTACAAAACTAACAAAATGAGACCCAGTTGTCTGGGATTTGAGCATGCATAGAATCATCTAGAATTTTCTAATTGTGAGATCCTGGGCTGGGGAGATTCCTTGATGGGTAATGTTGTCACATAAGTTTGGAGACCTAAGTTTGAATCCTCAACCCCATGCAAAGGGGAGCTTATCACATGGCATGTAGTCCCAAGGTGGTTTATTACATGTATGTAATATGTAATCTCAGTGGTCCTAGGGCAAAATAAGAGGTGGAGATGGGACAATCCTTGGAAGATTGTGGGCCAGCAATCCTGTCTTACACAGTGCAGTGGTAAACAACATGGTCAAGAGACACGGTTTCAAACAAGGTGAAACACAAGACCTGACATCCGAGGTCAATCTCTTGACCTTCACAGGTGCACCATGACATGCATAGCGGTGTATACACACACACACACACACACATGCCATACACATACAGTCACATTCATACACACGTGCAAACACATATCACACACACATGTCTTCACACACATCATACACAAAATAAAATAAATAAAACCATAAATCTAGGCTCCTTAGTTGTTGTTCTACCATTTCTGATTCAGCAGGTTTGGATGTGTGCTGGGAAAGGGCTTAAATTTCTCATAAACTGTGTGGTGATGTTGATACAATTAAGGACACAAATTTTAAGAACTACTGGCCCATATGGTATCTTGTTTCCTATAAATTTTAGTGGTGTGCGATTGAAAGTAACAGAATGATCACTATTGATAGACTGTCAATGAAATAATGAAGGGTGGTACTTAAGAAAATGAGTGAGTCAAAGAATCTGGTGAATAAGACTGCACAAAGCTTTATATGAGTTCAATATTGATGCTCTTTTGTATTTGAATACATGATGGACTTGATTGGTTAGTGTTTACATCTCAGAAATGTATAAAGCTGTAATAGCAATCCAATTCCTGAATAACCTTGTCATTTAACATAATGATTTTATATGACAACCAGCCCAGTGGTAGGTGTCTCTGTTTACTTAGAATGCATTGTAAAATACAGGTTGTCAAGGCTGATGTTAATAAGACTATCATGATTGACAAATGAGAGTTATGCTATAATTTTGGCTACCATAAAATTAACCAAAAATACATATATCAACCAATATAGCTTGTTCGTACCTAAGATAGCACTTGCAAAATATATGTTTCTTATCTGTTATTATGCTGGGATCATGTGTTTTGGAGGACTAAGCCTATTTTCCTGCCTAATAAATATGAGGTGAGCTCATTAATTACTCTAGGATTAATGTGGCATTTTATATAGACACTCCAAAGAGCATTTGCATTGAGTATTTGACCTTTTAAATTATTAAAAGTTGTAATAGACTGACATTTAACATACAGCACAAATCTAAGGTTGAAAAGAGTGTGCTCCTGAAGATGTTCATATTTTATTCAGTTGCCTTCCAGTAAGAATTTCTACATAACATGACTATCTCTGATGGCAAAAATAACAATTTCTAATCTGTGTGCATACCGGTGATACCATAATTTGTCCTGCAAATATTTATCTTTAGGTGAGACTTTATTAGACTTGAAAAAGATCTCAGATAAAAAAGACATTTGAGGGCTGCAGAGATGCCCTAGTAGTTAAGAGCTCCGCCTGCTCTTGTAGAGGATCCGGGTTTGATCCCCAGCACCCACCACATGGTGGCTGAGAACCGTCTGTAACTCCAATTCCAGGAGAACTCCAGTTCCAGGGGAAACCAACACCCTCTTCTGACTTCTGCGGCATTGCACGACATGGGTGCACAAACCTACATGCAGACAGTACATTCATACACATACAAAATAAATTTTAATTTGATCTGTATGTTTGTATATGAGAACCTCTCCACCTGGACTAGGGGACCCTGGGTTGCAAAAGAAGTAGAGTCAGATATTTGCTAATTGGGTTTTCATGGATATTGCTTATGTTTACTAACCGGTTAAAATAATAATAATAATAAAATGATAATAATAAAAAAATTGAATGGGGTAGAATAAAATTTAGTTTATGACTTTGCAATAGACTCAAGATATCTTGAACAAAAAGCGAGCAGCCAAACATAAAAACCCAACAGATGTTGGCACGGATATGGGGAAAAAGAAACACGTATGACTGCTGGTGGTAGTGAGAACTGGAGCATGGAAATTAGTGTAGAGAGTCTTCAAAGAGCTAGAAATACACCTACCACAAGATCCAGCTATGCCACTTTTCAGCATAAAGCCAAAGGGCTCTGTATCCTACTACAGAGATGTGTTATATTCACGATAACCAGAAAATAGAAGCAGTCTAGATGCCTATGAACTGATGAATGCATACGAAAGTATAGTACATGTTCACAATGGACTACTATGCAGCCATTAAGAGAAATTAAATTACGAAATCTATAGTTAAATGGTGGGACTGGAAAAAGTCATCCTGAATGAGGTGATTCTGACGCAGAAAGGCAGACATGGTGTTTTGTTTCATATGTAGGTGTTAGCCTTAAAACTTTAGATACATTTGTTTCATTTGGAATACTCAAAGAAGTCAGGAAACTAGTAAGAGGCCATGGGGGAAGGGAAATCTTTCAAGGCAGCTAGAATACACTGATATAAGGGAGAGGGGAGGATAGAACGGAAACTGGAAACTATGACATGGAGTGGGGAACGAGCAGGTGGGATGAAAGAGGGAATGGGGGGGTAACTAGCATTAAAGGCCTTTTGTAAAAATATAGAAATCTACTTACTGTCAAAGCTCTGTAAAATATCTACATATACATATACAAAATGAGTTTAAATGGAGGCACTCTATACAGGGGTGTGGTGGTTTGAATGAGTGCCCCCCATAGGCTCCAAGTATTTGGAGATTTTGTCTGTAGTTGGCACTGTTTTGGGAAGACTTAGATGTGGCCATGCTGGAAGAAGCATGTCACTGGGGGTGGGCGTTGAGAGTTCTTAAGCCTTGCCAGATTTCTGGTCAGCTTTGCTTCCTGTGCCTGCTTGGACATGTGAATACTTGGCTTTCTGTTCTGGCCACCTCTGCTGCCCTGCCTCCATGATGAACTCATACACCTCCGGAACCATAGTCAAAATAAACTTTTCCTTCTATAAGCTGCCGTGGTCATGGTGTCTTATCATGGCAATAGAAAAGTGACTGACACAGGGGATGGTATCCCAACTAGACAACTCATCCTAGAAAATAAAAACCCAGTACCAGGAATGCATTACCTCTCTTTGAGTTGTCAGCCAGTAGCATCCCACAAACCCCGAATAGTACATGCAATTGTCTTTGCTCTTAATTACTTTTCAAAACTTGACAGTGAAACCCTATTGCTGAAGACAGCACATACTAATCACAAAACGTGGACAAATCCAGCAGATATTGGCCTGGAAGCTTCATCCCACTAGCTCACATGGTGCTGGAAGATACTGTGCATGATACTGGTGGGGGGGAGGAGTAATCATCAGTCTTACCCAGCTGTCAGCCCTAGGGAGCTACAATAATGGCTGAGCTAGTTCAATAGTGACATGAATGCTATAGGAGTGACCAATGACTCACTGCTTGGGTTTAAGGCCCACTCTGTGAGATGGACTCCATATATACCTGGTACCATTATCAGGGCTAAGAACCTGTGGCTAGAGAGGTTATAGACCCAAGGGGAGAACCTGCTACTAATATTCTACTAAAGGAGCATAGTATTAAAATGATTTCTAACAACTTACTGCTATACCTGTAGATGAGTGCATTTCAGCCCTCATCATAGGAGCTTCTTGAAGTAGAAGACAGTGACCACAGAGACCCACAGCTGGTCAAAGTTATGAGTGAGAGATACAGAGTGCTTAGCCCTACATGTGACACCTGTGTCACATCCTTCCCCTCAAGGCTCAGGGATCTTCTCAGAAGAGGAGACAGAAAGATTCTAAGAAGGAGAAGTGGTAGATGGCTACAATGAAACTGTTTTCTAGACAGGAGGGAACGTTTGACTATGACCTAATAGCAGTTGTGACAGCATGCTCAAGTCAGACAAGATCCCAGTGTGGAGTGGGGAGAGGTGGGCATGAGGCACCCAGAGCTGAGGCTCTATTGGCATTTGGTAGCTTCTGGGAAAGGAAGAGTCAGTTTCTTTAAGGCTGTGGCCCCTAGTAGGTTGAACACAATCCATGGCAGGTTTCCTTCCCAGGAGTATTTGGGAAACAAACATTGAACTCATTGGGGGTCGAGGGAAGAACAGGAAGTTGGGTAGAAAGGGAGGCGGTAGAAAGGGAGGGAAGAACAGGAAGTTGGGTAGAAAGTTGATCTGGGTGGAGTAGATTGAAGGAGGTAATATGATCAAAACACATTGTATGAAATTCTCAAAAAATTAATTAAAATATTTAAAACAAGGAGGCTGGAGAGATAGGTCAAAGGTTAAGAGCATTGTCTGCTTTTACAGAGGACCCAGGTTTCAATACCCAGCACCCACATAACAACTAACAACCATCCTTAACTCCCTTTTCTGACTTCTTCAGGGATTGCACAACCAGAGTGCACATACATCCATGTAGGTAATGCACTCATACACATAAAACAAAAAGAAAAAATAAAATATTTTAAAATTTAGAACAAAAATAAAAACAAACCATAAAACTCAATTTATTCTTTATATATACAAAATATGCATATCCATAAACTTAGTTTAAAAATCTAGGTAATTTAGTAGTTAATATAAGTTTTCAAAACATCTTTTCTCTTAATTGAAAGATGAAAAGCTTGTTTCAAAAGCCAGATAATTAACATTACTTTTCTTATGCTTATTCTATTAAAAAATTTCAAACTAAATCTATAACGAAAAATTCAGGAAAATAAGTGCTGCTTACTAACTGACTTTCTTAAACATTATATATTTGTGTATGAATATATAGATATATATGTTTTGTATTATATCAGGATTTATGTGGGATAAATCTGTTCAGCGGCAGTATGGCCTGTTTGTTATTTTTCTTTTTGTGCATGAGCAGTCTTTTAATAGAGTCCTGGTTTCATGGAATATTGAACAAAAAACACCAAACAAGGACTAGAAAGATGGCTTAGCGGTTAAGAGTACTAGATGCTCTTGCAGAGAACACAGGCTTGGTTCTCAGTACCAACATGGCAGCTAACAACAGTCTATATATAACTCAAGTTCCAGGGGATCCAACACCCTCTTCTGGCTTCTGTGGGCATGGCATGCATGTGGTGCACTTAGATGCAGACAAAACACTCCGACACATAAAATATAAATAAGTAAATAAATAACATTTTAAAAGAATACCAAAATAGAGACAAACACAGATTTAATTAATTAAAGTACTACCTGTTGTGCCTGGGTATTTTAAAAAGGACTATATCTATTTCCTACATGTTGTAGGAAAAATTTCACCAGTGTCCTCATTTCTTGGATCATTGCTTCTCATTACTCATTTTTGGGGATGCCTCTCAAAAATGTAAACTGTAAAAAGTAACTTTGGGCTGGAGAGATAGATGGCCTAGTGGTTAAGAGCACCGACTGCTCTTGCAGAGGACCCGGGTTCAATCCCCAGCACCCACATGGTGGCTGAGAACCATCTTTAACTCCAGTTCCAGGGGAATCCGACGCCCTCTTCTGACCTCCTCGGCATTGCGCGACACCAGTGCACAAACCTACATGCAGACAGTACATTCATACACATACAAAAATAAATAAAATTAAAAAAAAAAAAAAAGAAAACCAAAAGTACCTTTATACCGTGTGCCTCCCACACCACACTCTATAATAGGAACAGAGGAAATAAAAGCACTGGTATGTATTCATGAACTTTCACCCCCTGAGATGAAAACACATTCTCCAGTGGTAATTTTAATGTCTCCACAGTATGCATGGTCCCATTAGACTATTAAATATGGAGCAGAAGCTGTGTCCTTTTATGTCCTGTACAACTCCTGACTTACTGATGGCACTTAATCATAATAATCACTATGAGCAGGTTTCACACCTCTCCTCATAGGTCTCCACTTTGTCAGTGAAATTATGTTAAACGCAGCTTGCTCACAAATGCTGCCCTTAACTTCCACAGTAAAAGGATCCACCTTTCAGAGCAGAAATTTATTTCAATTCATCTCAATCCTTTTTTATTCAACCCTGTGGATCCTCCCTTTGGTAGATAACTCACTGAAGTCAGAGAGAATTAACTTAGGTGCAACATGAGAAACCATTAGCTGTCTGTGCCAACATCAGGACCTGTAGAGTAAGCCTACATATTGTAGGAAAAATTTGGTGTAAGATTTTATGAGGTTCTAGGAGTGAAACCCAGGATATAATGCATGCTTGGCATGTGATCTCCCATATAGCTTTACCCCAATCTTCCTTAGGGTTCTCTAAGGAAGGATAAGAAGTAGTTAGGTGGGGAGGGGGGATGGATAAGGAAGTGACTTTAAATTCAATTGAGAAATGGTATATGGAAATAGTTTGACAATAATAAATTTTAAAAAAGGAAAAAAAGTAGTTAGTTCAGTTAGAATTTGAGCCGATTTTGTCCTGAATCCCATAATTTTGGCATAGGCTGTAGAAATAAATAACAAGCAAAACAAAAATTCTTCTCCTAGATAGTTATTTTAAAGAATGCATAAACATGGGATAAATAATAATTTTGTGACTATAAGACTACTAATATTTCAGTATTCAGACAGAAAATATGCAGAATTCAAGTAATGTGTAAGGATTTTCTTAATGCCTTTAAAAAAAGTTTCCCTATTTTTTAAAAATATATTTATTTTTTAAAGTTTTTATTTATTGTTTCTATTTTTTGTATATGAATATATTGCCTGCATGTGTGTAAATGCACCTGTGTTGTTGAATGCCTATGGAAGTCACGGAAGGGTGTTGGATTCCCCTGGAACTGGAGTTGTGGATGATTGTTAGCCACCATTTTGGTGCTGGGAATTGATCCCAGGTCTTCTGTAAGAGCAGCCAGTGCTCTTATCTGCCATGCCATTTCTCCATCCCTAAGTGTCCCTGTTTTTAATTAAAATGAATATTCAAAGGAATAACTGATAACATGGATATATTTTATTATTATAGGTTATGAAAATCTGTAGCCACAAAGGTAAATTTCATAATCAAATATTTGTTATTAAAAGGAAATATTTCTAAAAACCATTAGCTTAAAAGTGACCACAGAACTCATAAGCCCATTTGGGGATACTGCATTAGAAAGTTAGAAGAGGCAAATTAAAACCAGTTTAAGATATCATCTCACTCCAATAAGACTGGCTAGGATCAAGAAAACAAATGATACCAAGTGCTGGAGAGGTTGTGGGGAAAGGGGAACACTCATCCATTGCTGGTGGGAATGTAAACTTGTACAGCCACTATGGAAAGCAGTGTGGAGAACCCTTGGAAGACTCAAAATGAGCTTACCACCTGACCCAGTCATACCACTCCTGGGTATATACCCACAAGACTCATCTTACTGCAGAGATACATGCACAGCTATATTTATTGCAGCTCTGTTCACAATAGCAAAGAGCTGGAACCAACCCAAATGCCCCTCAACTGGTGAGTGGATAGAGAAAATGTGGTACATCTACACAGTGGAGTTCAATGCAGAAGTAAAAAAAGACAACATCATGAACTTTGCAGGTAAATGGATGGAACTAGAAGATATTATGGTAAGTGAAGTAACACAGTCCCAGAAAAACAAACGACGAATGGTATCCCTCATCTGTGGATGCTAGCGCCAATAACCCAGTTTTAAATATTCCTTGTGGGGAGTGATGCGTATTGGAAAGAACAACAACAAGATCAACAATAGAAAAGACTGTATCAAAGAACTAACTGAAATGGTGAATCTGGTGGGGTGGGAGGGTTGGGAGGGGGACACAGGTCTATATTCGATTAATGTATATTTAATTGATGTGAGTTTAACAGGTATCCAAATTTGCCCAAACTTTGTCTACATATTATGTGGCATTTTAGGACTTAGTAAAAGTAAAAATATCTATATTAAACAACATTGGTTAAAAGGTTTTAATAAAAACAGTAATACATTTAAGCTAATTGGAAATATAAATTGTTGTCCACATTTGTTTTACTTATAATTTATATATTTATATAAATTATATTTTGTATAATTTTGTTATAATTTGTATAACAACAACTTTGGGTTAATGTATTTTGTATAATTTGTATAATTTTGTTATAATTTGTATAACAACAACTTTGGGTTAATGTATTCAAATGTTCTCTATAATTTTTGTGTTGTACAGTGTCATCTTGTAACATTTTCTTTTACCTGTAGGGTAATTTAACTAAAGGAATTAAGTGTGCTTCCCAAATTAACAACATACAGTCAATGATAAACAGCTTGGGTAAATTTAATGAAAAATTTATGCCTTGGTTTCAGCCTATATGTATGTGTAATACAACTGCCTTTTTGAGATTCATGGGTCAAAAAATAGAAACCTAAAATAAAAAAGAGGGGACAGTTATATATTAAACTTTTTGTCAAATTTTTCAATTTAAATCTTAAAACTAACTATGGGAAAAGTTTTGCATGTTCCCACAGGTCAAAACGTCACCAACTTAATGGATGAGAAAGAAAAGATACAGTTTTGCATTGTGCAGGATGTACCAAGAAATATCAGCAGAAAAGTTGGCCCATCTAAACATTGAAAGGAAGAAAAGCCTCAGACTGCTGTAGACATCAAACATTTCTGTGGATCCTATTTCTAACAACTGTTTATAATGTGTCCTAATGAACTTTACCTTCCAGGTGCCACAAAGTTTTAATATGAGATAGTTTCTTATCTCCTTTTCATAGAACAAAGAAAAACATGATGGTAATGAAGTCATTCCTTAACTGTAAATTAGAGCCAACTGTTATAGAGGTAATATGTTATAAAACCGGTATAACTGCTTTCTTTAATTGACTGATAGACATAGGAACTGTGAAAGGATAATTCTCTATTCAGAGCCAAATATAATACTAAAGTCTTTATAAGCTGTGTAATTAAGCAAAATATATTAATACAGGAGAGCTCTGATGTCAGCAATGGATTATTCTGCCAAGGAGATGTTGGCTAGGGGGTCCAAGCTCCACCCCCCAGTGAAAGGTAAAGGCTTTTTTGTAAACTGGGATACTTGCAAGAAGAGAGGTGGTAAGGGCCTGCTGTCGAAGACCTGGTGTAAGCATGGGAAAGATGTATTGAGACCACACTTGCAAGTGTACAGTTGGTCTCTGGAATGCCAGACAGTGTTACCAAAGGCCAATAAATCAATAAAGGAAATATTGGTCTCTTTGAGTCAAGCAAGACTCCTCCTGGCATCAGTTACACCTCACCTGCCTGGAAATACTGTGCAGCAGTGGCAGCCATATGTCTGTATATCCCAAATCCAATTGGCTAGTAGCTTTCTCCTTGGAGGAATAATTCACAGCTGATGCCACAAGCTTATGTCCTCTAGTGGTTAGGAGATGTTATAAGCCACAGTAAGACCTTGTCATCTCTTACAGAAAAGCTATAGTTCATAGATTAGCATACCATCAAAACATATGTGTCTATACCAATGTAACCTACCATAGTAATTAGTACTGTTTAAATGCCTGTATATCTAATTGCTTGTGTTTCATTAGTAGGATTAAAAGGTTATTCCTGGATAAACTGCCAGCCCATGAAAGGAAACAGCCTGAACTGATCAGAGTCCAAAATGACATCTCCAGAGAAAGTAGACTGTTTTGCTTCTCACCCACTTGTGTCCCTTTTCTAAAGCCGAGGGAACAATCTGTGGAAGAGGGGGCATGGTAGAATGTAATTGGGGTGAATTGTGAAATTACAGCAATATAGACTGGACTCTTATTTGATCAACATGCTTGTACATACAAGCCCCTCCCGCTGGACAATGGGGACCTTGGGCTGTATAAGTTTGGGCATAGCTACTTGCAAATTGATTTTACATGAAGGATACTTGTATTCATTACTTATTAATTATTATTAAACAATGAATAAAAAAAGAAGTTTTGCTTATTTATTGTCTTCAGAAAATCACTTTAGTCTTAGGCTATTATGCATTCATTTACAAAGCTGAAACAACAGACAGACTCTCTCAAACTCTTGCCTGGGTCCTTTGGTTTATTCCCTTTTAGCAACCTACCATCAGAAAAACAACTTCTAAAATTTTGTGGAGGAAGAACAATCTTTTCCCTGAAATTTCTTCTTCAAATTACCTGTTTTTATTTGGCATTTATTTTTGTATTGCATGTGAATCTGTGTAGCATTTAGCATAGTTTATCCACAGATTTTTTTTTATATTTTCATTCAAACTTCTCTAAGACCTATTTCTTCCAGAGTATGGGTCATAGCTACTTTGTGAGAGAGCTTGGCTATTTCCTTCCTTAGATATTCATGCACTCTTTCTTCTAGTTGTTCCTTCATTAGATTATCAAAAGGGAGCAGGTTTTGTAATGTCATGACTAATTTTTTTTCTGCTTGGAACATTCTAAATTGGCTTTCTTGCATTTGGTACATTTTCCTCTCACTGTAAGTTGCTTGCATTTTATTCAGAAAGAATTTTCTCAATGCTGTGTAAAATGCATTTTACTTTTCCTCTATTTGCTAGTTATTTTTGGGATGTTATCAAATACCTGCAGTACTGCTAAAAATTATGGTCCTAAGGGGAAACATTTCATAGATATGTTACTGTACCCTGCAGAAATTTTAATTTGACAATGTACTTCTCTTTGACATTCAAAATTATTTAATCACATAATCAGTGGGGCTGGGAAGTGTTAGGAGAAATGATGTCTTTATAATCAGGTAAATCAATACAAAATATATGCAATAAAACCCATCCAATTCTTACTGATGGAATTTTAATCTATCTTTCATAGATTTTTAAATCTACTAATTATCATATTTTCTACAATTTCATTAATAATAAGATAAAAATGACATTGTTATCTAAGGTTTTACTTAACATTGGTTTACTTTCTTCTAAAAAATGTTCTATTTTTCTTTTATTTAATAGAGAATTTTCCTTAGAAATTTGAGATAAGGGTCATTTTCACCACAAATATTTGTTATAAGCTATCTTTACAGAAGAGTGTTATGAGCTATCTTTATGGAGAGGAAGGGTGTAGCTCCAGCCATCAAAGAGCTCATAGCCTACTGTAAAAGAAGACAATGGTACCATTAGACCGTATCTGTACAAAGCATCATGTGGCTTATGAGAGGGAGAAAAGGGAATGGTTTAGGTGACAGGAGAGGGCCCCTGGGGTGCTCAGCCATGGTGGAAGTGTAGCTTCAGGAAGAAGTAACCAGTGTGTTATAGAAGGTGTTCTAGGAAATGGTTTTTAAATTTTTTTATTATTTATTTATTTATTTATTTATTTATTTATTTATTTATTATTTTTTTTATGTGTTTGAGTGTACTGACTTCATGTAGGTTGGTGAACCCATGTCGTGCAATGCCACAGAGGTCAGGCGAGGACATCGAATTCTCCTGGAACTGGAGATAAAGACGGTGCTGGTTATCGAACCCCGGTCCTTTGCAAGAGCAGTTGATGCTCTTAGCCACTGAGCAATCTCTCCAGCCCTGGAAAAGGTTTTTTTTTGGGGGGGGGGTTGAGACATGGTCTCCCTGTAGCCCCAGCTGTCCTGGGACTCACTATGTAGACCAGATTGGCCTTGAACTCACAGAGATCCACCTGCCTCTGCCTCCCGAGTGTTAGGATTAAAGGTGTGCGCCACCATGCCAGACAGAAAGGGTCTTTTTTTTTTTTTTTTTTGAGACAGGGTCTCCCTGTAGCTCTGGCTGTCCTGGAACTCACTCTGTAGACCAGGCTGGCCTCGAACTCACAGAGATCCGCGTGCCTCTGCCTCCCAAGTGCTAGGATTAAAGTCGTGAGCCACCCAAAACCTAAAAAAAAGAAGAAGAAAGCCCGGTAATTTTATTTATTGCTGTATGGGGGTAAAAAAAAAAAAAATCAATGTAATGTATGTGTATCAATGTACTGTCTGCATGCAAGTTTGTGCACCCGTGTCGTGCAATGCCGCGGAGGTCAGAAGAGGGTTCGGATTCCCCTGGAGACTGGAGTTTGTCCTGGAAGAGTTTCAGATGGTTCTCGACCCGCCATGTGGGTGCTGGGGATCGAACCCGGGTCCTCTGCAAGAGCGGTCGGCGCTCTTAACCGCTAGGCCATCTCTCCAGCCCCAGAAAGGGGTTTTAAAGAGAGCTCTGGCAATGGCATTTTCCCTTCGTTTCTTCTTTATGTTTATAATAGCTAACGGAGAACATCTTTTCTAAAGTCCTAGTATATTTAACTCAACATTCTATTTAAAATGCTAAGCATTTTTACCTGGGGTGGGTAGGAGAAAGGAGCCTGGGAGGAGCTCCACAGAATATGTGTGTGTGTGTGTGTGTGTGTGTGTGTGTGGTGTTGTGTGTGTGTGTTTGTTATACAGGTGTGCATATGTGGCTATGCATGTGGAAGCCAGAGGACACCTCAGGTATTGTTCTTCAGATGTAGCATACCATTCTTTCTTCTTCTTTTCTTTCTTTCTTTCTTATCTTTCTTTAATTACTCTTGCTCTCATATTACACTGTTACTTTCTTTCTTGTCTTTTCCTTTCTGTTTTCTTTATAGCATTTGTCTCTTATCTGTTCTTTCTTTCTTTCTTTCTTTCTTTCAATTTCTTCTCTTTCTTCTCTCTCGTTCTCTTCTTTCGTCTCTTCGCTTCTCTCCCTCTTGGCTCTCTGTTTCTTCTTTCTTTCTCTTACTTCTTCCTTCGACTGTCTATATCGCCTCTTTCCCTTTCCTACATTACTATCTCTTCTTCTTTCTTTCATTAAATCTTCTTCTTTCTTTCTTTCTTTCTTCCTTCCTCTCTCTCTCTCTCTCTCTCTCTCTCTCTCTCTCTCTGTCGTCTCCCGTTCCCCCCCTCCTCCTCCCTTCCTTCCTTCCTTCCTTCTTTCCTTCCTCTTCCTTCCTTCCTTCCTTCTTCTTACCTTCTTCCTTCCTTCCTTCCTTCCTTCCTTCCTTCCTTCCTTAAAAAAAAAAACCCAAAGTATGAAGAGCCTCCAAAGTCCTGCAGAGTGGATGAAACTTTAACTGGGACCACAGGGGCTGTCTGTGTGCATCATTACCATTAGCAGGATTAACAGACTTCAAAGCAGTGAGATGATCCCTGCAGGATGTGGAGAAGGAACTGAGTTAGGAAGAATATGTGGTTGTTTTAACATGTCATATCACCCATAAATGTTTGGAGACCATGAAATCATCCTTTTTAAGTAAAAGTAGTAAAAAATAAATTATATTCATTGCAATATTTATGTTTAATAGGAACTAAATCAAGTAAACCTCCAAAGCCAGAAAGTAAACTAAATATTTGACTAGGGGTGCTGGCTAATTTCAAGTAAGGTAACAGATATGCTAGTTGGAATGATACTTAGACACACACAACACAACACACATATATTATATATATATATATATATATATAATATAGAGAATAAAACTGTGGACTTTCCCAAAATAACTAATATAATTGCATGTAGAAATAAGTTTAAAAATACAGTTTCTAACTTTATCTTTGGTGTTCTTTTTCTTCTCCAGATTTTCTTCCACAGCTATATATAATTTTAATCATAAATTCAGGTGCTTGTGAATACATTTAAATGGAGAATTTGCCTAGATAACAGTCATCCTGTCTTTTGCCCTTGAGATGAGAGCCCTCATGAAACTATCAGCTCTCAAAGCACTCTCCTTTAGCTAGAAAGGTAAATAATGATTAGGGAGCATATCACAGTAATTCTCTTCTTTGCCAGTTACTTTTCTATTTTCTTTGCACTTAGGGATGATCATATATCAAAATCATAGTCCATGAAATGGAAAAAAGTTTATACATAAATTCTGGAAAGATTTTTTTTCACTCGTTAAGAAGTTAAATAAGCCTCATTATGAAAAATGTTTTCCTCTTTTCCCTACTTGTTTTGAGGGTGAATGTGATGCCTTGAGACACAGAAGCTTTGTCACAAACCTTAGCTGCCAAGCATGAAGAGGAGGAAAAGGGAATATGCTAAGGACAGTGGAACAAAGACGTAGAAAGACCTTAGATGTCCAGTGTCATCACTGAGCAGCTCAGTCAACGGGTCAACCAGTTAACTGTTTTATTTAAGGAAAAAAAGAGGAAAACATCTGCTGGAGTATCCTACTATACTGTCAGTTTGTCTTCATAATTACTTGTAGACTAGAAGGAAGGAAGGAAATAAAGAAATGATAAAGAAAAAGAAAGATCCTTACTGTGAGATCCATTAGCAAAATAGGCTTTTAGAATCCTAGCAACCATTTTCCTTCAGTTCTATGAGAACTGCTTTGCTTTTTAGTCCTTTGTGAAAGTGTTTTTGGGAAGAGAAAAGTCTTTCGACAATTTGCCTGTCAGAATGCAGACAGGCCTGGGTTCTATTTTCTGCCTTGGTTTCTAAAATGACTCTCACTAGAGATGAAAGAAACTTGAGGCTTAACTTGTTGTATCAAGGGCAGAAGTAGCTTCTGCTATTTTTAGGAATCATCTGTAGGAGCAGCTCAGCCACTATAGACACAGCCCACTGCCAGTCACTAGAGATACAGCCCACTGCCAGCCACTATAGACAGAGCCCACTTCCAGCCTCTATAGACACAGCCCACTGCCAGTCACTAGAGATACAGCCCACTGCCAGCTGCTATAGACACAGCCCACTCCCAGCCACTATAGACAGAGCCCACTGCCAGCCACTATAGACAGAGCCCACTGCCAGCCACTATGGACACAGCCCACTGCCAGCCACTATGGACACAGCCCACTGCCAGCCTGTAGGTTCTCCTTTGCTGCTTTCCTGCCCCTCGGGTGGCATGTTGTACCTTACTGGGATACAATGAATGACTACTCGCATATTTGAGAAGGATCATATATAAAGCTTAAATGCCCTTCCTCAAACTATGAACAAATATTTACCTTTGGTAATTTCTTGATAATTAAACAATTTCTCACCAGGTAACAACCTTAACAGCCATTTAAAAGAATTTAGTATTCTCTATCTCAGAGGTGACCCAGAAGTATATCAGTAGCTGGGAAGTGAGAAATAAGATAAAAATCCTGGAACTTTCAATGTCTAGTTGAATGACTCTATCAGTTTTGTGTGGCTATTCTAAGTTACCACCAGTTTCTTAAAACAGCACAGAGTTTTTCTCTTGTCACTCCAGGAGGCTGATTCAGAGATGAACTTTGCTGGACAGACGTCAGGAGTTGGCAGCGTCCCCCGGCTCAAGGGATAACGTGGGACTTTCCTGTCCCATATCCAGAGTCGGTGCTTTCAAGGCCTGCAGCCCGTGCTCAGCCTCCTCTAGCCCCACCACCTTCATTCAAATTCCCTTCTACCCTTTTAGAGGGCCACTTATGATTGCATCTAGGACCTATCTGGAGAGTCCTGGAGAGCCACACAGTCTCAGTGATCTTGACTTACATCTGCATATATGCTAACTTGGGCACAGAATCAGTCGGCAGATTCTTTAGGGCATTGTTTAACTAGACACAGTAACTTTAGGAATTGAAAGAACAAAATATGTGTAGTACTGAATTCAAATTCTTCCTGTGCATTTGAAAGGCCTTGAAGAGGGGCGGGGAATGAATATTTAGAAGAATGAATATGAAATGGCTTGTTAGGGATTGAATTTTAAAATGGCCCCTGAAGAGTCATGTGTTAGAATCTTGGTTGCAACTTGGGTAGGATTTGGAGAAGTGATAGGCTTCTTTAGGTTCAACAGCTTATGCTTTGATGGATTAATAATTTATTGATAATAGTGTGAGGACCAGGAAGCTAGGAGGTGGTACCTATGTGGAAGAAGCAGATCACTGGCAGTTTGAACTGGTCTACCTCATTACCGACCTCTTCTTTCTCTTCTTGCTGTGCTTTTGAACTTCTGCCATGATTACCACCCCACTGCCAGCTCAGAAACATGTAGCTAAGTGATCATGAGATGAAATTTCTCTCTTCCACAGCCTTCTCTTAGCCTCAGATGTCAGGACTCCAGTTACTTAGGTCTCTGCCACTCTGCCCCATAGCCTCTGGGTTCCCTTCAACAGTTACACCACTGGCTTCCTTAAAGGTTCAACTTCAGAGGGTCTATTATAATTTTCTACCTCCACAAATGAAGGAGCTGGCTCTGCTAAATCTCCGTCTCAGTCTCTCTCTGTTTAATGTGCGTGCGTGTGTGTGTGTGTGTGTGTGTGTGTGTGTGTGTGTATGTTAATTTCCTATAACCTCTGCCTCTTACAAAACCTTAACTAACACAATGACAACAACATTTCTAAACTGGCTTAAGTATCAAAGGGCTCAACCTTTGGTTAGGAATTCACAGAGTACAAGAAAATGGGTGCATGATATGAATCACTATAAAAGCTTTCAGGGGTCACTTTTATAAATATAAAAGAAATATGATAATTAAACAGTTACACAACCAAAGTAGAAAATTGTGGAGCATTCATAATTTGGGAGTATGGGAGTCACCCATACTCCCAAATTATCAGATCTGACAAAATAAAGTAACAGTTTTTTGTGTGAAGGCAGGCTTTGTGGTCATGTATTCAGATAAGCCACATTGGATGAATCATGTTTAATAATAGTACTTATTATCTTTCCCAGGAACATAACAGCTAACTTCTGAAGCATATGTGATTTCTGAAAAAGAAAAACTAAATAGAAGTAAAATAAATGTAAGATGATTTAGCTTCCTTACTATAAATCAGGAAAAGCAGAAATAATTGTAATATAATATGGAAAAATTTAAATCCCATTTAGGGAGAAGCCATTTAGTAAATGAAGCACATAAAAGAAAATGTTAAAATACTTTGAAATTGTGGAAGTCCATAGATTAGTGCATTTGTATTTCTTTTATTGTTTCAGTGAAATAGAAACAGAAAAGCCCTCATTCTTTTGTGTCTTTATAGAGCATAGTACAATTAAAAAAATAAACTAATAATAATAAAACCAAACCAAAACTCCCCACATAGGTACGGTGGACTGCAAGTGCACTTTCATGCTGATGGTGATTGGTTGCCTTAAATTGTATATGCTGGAAGCTGGTCGAGTCTTGCAGTTGAAAGACAGCCATTTAATTATTTTAATTTGCTTTTATGGTAAAGTCAAACAGCTTGGAGAATAAAGTAGCGTGGTTAAATATAGAGGGTATCTCGGTTAATAGCATCTGAGACTATGCCGAATAAAGTAAGAGATGACCCTAATAGAAGAAATAGGCCTTCAAACACACTGTAAAGATGATAACAGGTTTACTATCCGGCATCTTCCCCAAACGGCTGACACAGTCTGGATACCCCAGAAATGCATTCTGCATGTTTAAAGCATGCATTCTGCATGTTTAAAGCATGCATTCATATCCCATGTCCCAAATTTGATAAAGCAATTTCATTTCAAAAATGTACCGACTTCATAGGGGCATTTTCATGATCTTAGGTTCCTCTCAGAAAAATTTTGGCAGTATTCAAACAGTTGTAGACAACAAATATCTTCTTAATGTGGATGAAGAAATAATTTATTATATTTTCCTACAATGGGCAATTTCAGTGATTCTGGATTGATGATATCTTTTCGTATCCCATCTGCTGCAGTGTGTGGCACAGGAAAGTGAGAACTCATTATTTCCTGTAGATAGATGTCAGGTGTGTTCACATTTGAGGTGTTTAATCTCCTCACATAGCTGTTGGCATACTGTGAGCAACAGTAAATTTCATTAAACAAATAGCAATTTCTAGTAAAATATGGAGAAATCATTTACTATGTCAGAAAGTAGTTTCATTTGGTTCACAACTTATATAGGAAATAATTATTAAGCTAGGAAAAATAGCCAAAATGGCAACACTGAATATAAGTTTATTATATACTAAGGCTTGATTTTTAATAGTTACATTAACTTCGAGTCATAAGCCAGTAACTTACTGAAAATATGGTTCTATTTGAACATTATAAAAACTGCAACAATACTGTCATTAAGTTCCTACCCATACTCACACAGCCAGCACTTGGCAGAAGGTTTCAACAAAGATGGCAGGGCTACAAAACGATCCCCTCTGCTGGGAAAATAACAGTATGATTGGTTTAAGCAAAACAGCATGTCAAGGACATGGTGACCTTCATGATCTAATGACTTACGAATGGCAGCAAGCTGAACATTATTCCTTAGTTAATGATAGCATGAGTATAAATAAATTAATAAATAAATTAACAGTACTGTTAATTTGTTAATTTATTTACTAATTTATTTAAGAGGTTCCAAAACAGAAAGCAAAAGCTTTCATTGCTTTCCAAATCTAGTAAGATTAACATCTGAAATTTTTAGATAAGTAAATTTTCAGGTATTTAAAAGACATTCTAATGTGCAAATGCTCTATAATAAATATACTTTTTATTATTTGATAAATTTTTTTAATTGTTAAATTGTTAGGTATGTTATACTATATTATACATTCAATACTAAAACTATTTTATTGGAAAATTAAATAGATACAGAAAGATACATAAAAGTCTAGTTTAATGTCATGACTAATCATTATCCACTTGAATGGATTTGGAATCACCTGGGAGACACACCTCCCAGGATTCGGTTAGGGTATTTCCCTAGAGGCTTAAATGAGGAGGGAGGGATGATCTTCCCTGAATGTACCTGGCACCATCCTATAGGTTGGGGTCCCCAAATGAATAAAGGAAAAACAAAGAAAGGGTGTTGAGTACCACTTCGGTCTTTGCTTCCTAACTGTGGATACAGGGAGCAGCCTCCTCATGATGCCCTCCCCATGCCAGCCCTGCCATGATGGACTGTATTCCCTCAAATGTTGAGCCCAAGAAAATTCTTCTTTCATCTAGTTGTTTTTTGCTATGTATTCTATTAAAGAAAAGAGAAAACCAACTACTACACTTAATATGTTGTTTCAAGCCTATTTATCCCTATAGCCAGTCATTGAGCCCTTGTAGCTATCATCCATGGTAAGTCATAGAACCTTGCCTTTCCACCCAGAAGCCCGTCGGCATGCTCATCCATATACATCACACTTTCCCCATTTAATGAGCACTAATCTCATTTTGCAGTAATTATTTCTTTGCATTTTTCTGGTGTTTTTTTTTTTTTCACCCAAAGGAGGAGTCTTTATGTTCCTTAATGTGTTATGTTTGTCCCTTTGAATCTACAGGTTTTCTCTTCACCCCCTTATCTATATTCTGACCCATGACTGCCTGTAGAGTCATCCACAGACTGGATCCATTGCTGCCCATCATTGGGCAGCTCAACACAATGTTCTGGGTCTCTCTCATCTTCCTGAAGATTGGTAGCTGAGGTAGAGTCTTGAGTAGAGTCAGGTTTGAACCTTTGTCAAGGCTCTAGGTTGTTCTGAGTACTTCCATCTGGGACAGAGAAGGTCTGGTTTTCACTCTTTCTTTAATATTAAGAACTGCTGATGACTAAGTTCATCAATTTGCTGCTGTTAGAAATGCCAATCTAATTCATCTTTTCATTTATCACCTCAAATACATTTATAAAAGATTGTTCCCCTTAGTTGCCATTTGGTTTCTCTGTAACACAACTAATATAGAGAAATATAACTGGTTTCTATAGTTTTCCAAAATAACAATTTTTTTCCAGAGTCTTCTTAAAGTGATCAACTTGTTTTTAAATAAAATCATATTTCTTCAGTTAAATGGATTTATGGATTTTAACTCATTGCAGTTCTATCTATGGTTACCTCCAAATGTTGTATTTGCCACTGGAGACACTTCAGCTTGCCTTTTGATATAACTCTAATAAACAATGAAAATTTCCCTGGATAAATTGCCAAGGTATTGTTCTAAGCTCATGTTGTAACATCTGACACTGGCTATGATTTCAAAGGTCTATGACATCTTTTAACAGGAAAGAAATGAAATATCAATGCAAATAGATTAGCATATATAAAATAATGTTTAAGTTCCTAGTGCTGAAGTTGTAATTCAGGGCCTCAACATGCAAGAGAAGTGCTGTTCGCTCCACATACTTATCTGAGAAACAGTCACCTCATGCTTATCTATGTTAAAAGAGAATTCTGCATAACATCATAGAGATATTTCCATTAAGAGTTTTGGAATTATAAACTCCATCTTTAGAAGAGAAGTCTAAGTATTTACTTAGACTCAGAACTCCTTTTTGCCTTTCTGTGAATCTTGGCTCTGTAAGACATACAAGATGGTAGAATTAGAATGCCACATAATCAATCATTAGCTTGCATCACACCTATAACAGTCTAAGAATGGTAAGATTGATGTCAGCAGCACTAATTTTGGTTAATGAATATATACAAAGTTTTCATACACATGTTATTTTTGCTTCCACCCATTAAAAAGTATTTGTGCTGCATAGTGATTGTCAACCCACACTTCCTTTCTCACATTTAGCTACTTTTCTCTAATTAGCTATATCCATTAGGTCGTAGTTGATTGCTGTTAGTATCTGTAAAATGCTAATTTTATTTTGGACCAAAATGTATTTGAGTCAGACAATCTAAGCTTCTTACCTATCATATATTTGTATGCGTATATACACATATATGCGTATATATTATCTTCATTACTTGTATTCTATTTTATCCAGAGATAAGAATTTAACTCATCACTAAGCAAATGCTTTACTAGTGAGCTACTTTTCTTACGTAATCCTTTTCTTACATAATTAAAAGATATATATTTTTCTCTAAATCCTAGTAATTTCAAAAGACTAGGATATGATGTTAATCATTGTAAGATGAGTTTATTTTTTTCAAGTTTTATTTAAAAATCATTAAAAGAACAAAATGTTATCATTATTGCTTAACTTTGGCTTTTCTAGTATTTTTATGAATTGCTTTTTCCCTTGATTACTGCTTTTCAAGCATCCTATTTTAATCAAATTGGATTTTTCTTAGACAATCCTCGATTTTGCAACATCCTCTCATATATTTATTTCACTTTGCTCTAAAACTTTTCTTCCTTTTCACCTTTTCTCCTGGTAGACATGATGTTTGATTTATTTTCTCAGTTCTTTTAGTTTTTACTTCAGGAATAATTTCTTCTTTTATTTTTACTTCTCTAGTTTTGATACCTAATTCCAAAGCTTTTCTAATCCTACTTAAATTGTTTCTTCATGTCTAGCATTATTTCATATATCTAGATTTGAAGTAGACAGTTGAACTTTTAATGTTGGTACTGATTTTTATTGTCTTTAGACGTGATACTTTTCTATTGCTTATCTTTGTGTTGTTAAATTTCCTGAAGTTGTAAAAAATAGCAGTCTAGACAGCCTAACCTTCATGGAGGTGAGTCCTCATGAGTCTCTGTGAAAGCTTGACCCTATATTTTTCCTTTTCTCCATCCTTTCTTCTCATGTCTCATATTGCACAGGTAGGCCTTGTTTCTGTAACCTCCATTATGTGGTTGCATGATACATTTGAAATTTGCCAACATTATCAAAAGTTCAAAGGAAGTGAGTAGACTTGGAGTGGTTCCCTGCATTTGTGGAGCTCAGTGGTCACTAATGATGAGGCCGTGGTTGTGGTTACCTTAAATCACCATTGATGCTTCTGTTTACTATCCTCACTGGACATGTGCATGGCTAGAGATCCCATTTAAATGAGGATGGGAGCAACAAGCCTGCTGTCTTAGTCCACTCATGCTATGTTAGTACACATTTGAGGTTTAGAAAAAAGGAACAGAAAGAATTGAATGTAAGACACGGGGGCAGGCACTATGAAGAAGTAACAATACTCCAACCTAATCACTAGATAAAGTGACTATGCAATGTTATTTGTAAAATTATCTAGAAAAGATAAGAAGAAAAGAAATATCCTGGCAGTTTAAAAGAAGACACAATGAAATCGTCTTTGGGGAATCAACAATATAAAAGGTCTTGGAAAAAGGAGTTGCAAATAACCTGCTTGCAAACCTTTGCCACAGGAGTTTCTTAAACCAAGTATGTTTCATATTTTTTATAATGGTTTTATTGATGCTTTGTGTATTTCAGGAATCATTTCTCAGTTCAATTTAGACATATTCCCCTTTCCCTTCCCCCCACCCCACCCCAGATCATGCATTCTGTCATAAATGTCCTGCATCTTTCTCTCAGTCTTTTTTTTACGTTTAGGAATTCAGATTTTCCTCCTTTAATTTTTATATTACTCTAAAATATGAATACATACTTTCTACTCATATACAGTAATCATATTTTTTATATTTTTATTGAAGTTTTGTGCATTTCATAAATCATTTTTTTCAGTCCAATTTAGGTTCATTTCCCTTTCCATGCCCCACCCCACCTGAGTGCATACATTCTGCCATACCTGCTCCACATCTTTCTCTGAGTCTTTTTAAAGTTTTTCAAAGCAGAGGATCATTGCTCTTGGGAGAACCTTACTGTTTCAGTCGGTTCCCTCTCCTAGGTGTTTTGTTGTTGTTGCTCCCTTGAATTTTTATTGCTTCAACATATGCATATATTTATGTCACACCTATACTTAAATTATGTCTTCTGTATGTTATTTCCATATCATATTTCAGGATTCACATTTTTCCTTCTTAAATTTATATTACTCTAAAGTATGTCTAATTTAATAAGTCTTTCCCTACACTTATGTCTTGTTGTCTGCTGCCAACTTTTTCTCTTACTGCCTTCAGAGTTTGGGATTTCACATTGAGGTCTTTGATCCATCTGGAGTTGACATTTGTACAGGATGAGAGGTAGGGGTTTAAGTTCATTCTTCTACAAGTGGTGATCCAGTTTTGCCAACACCACTTGCTGAAGATGTTGTCTTTCCTCCATCGCATCTTCTTCGCCCCTTTGTCAAGTGTGAGCTGCCTGAAATTGTATGTGCTCAAGTTTGGATCTTCAGTTTTGTTCCATTGGTCTATATGTCTGTTTTTTTTGCTAGTACCAGGCTGTTTTTATGACTATAGCTCTGTAATATGCTTTGAAGTCTGGAATAGTGATCTCCCCTATATTGTTCTTTTCGCTCAGGGTTGCTTTGGCTATTTGGGGTCCTTTGCTTTTACATATGAATTTAAGATTTTTTTTTCCAAGTCTGTGAAGAAACTCATGGGGATTTTAATTGGGATTGAATTGAATCTGTTTACTAGTTTGGGTAGAATGGATTTTTTTGCTATATTAATTTTTCCAATCCATGAACATGGGAGGTCTTTCCATCTTCTTATGTCTTCTTCAATCTCCTTCTTCAGGGATCTAAAATTTTTATTGTAGAGATCTTTGGTGTCTTTGTTTAGCCTTGTTCCCAAGTATTTTATTGTTTTTGAGACTGTTGAGAGTAGGAATGTCTCCTTGCATCCCTTCTCCAATTTGCTTATTGTTGGTGTAAAGGTTACTGATTTTTCTGGGTTATTTTTGTATCCTGCCACTTTACTCTTAATAATTTCTAGGAGTTTTCTGGTGAAGTTTTTAGCATGCCTCAGGTAAGCTACCATATTGTCTACAAAAAGGGATAGCTTGACTTCCTCTTTACCAATTAGCACTCCTTTAATTTCCCTTTCTTGTCTTATTGTCCTAGCAAGCATTTCAAGCACTATATTGAAGAGGAGAGGCAATAGGGGCAGCCTTGCCAGGTTCCTCCCTTTAAGGGGAATGCTTCTAACTTTTATCCATTTAGGATGATGCTGGCTGTGGGTTTCTTGTATATGGCTTTGATTACATTGAGGGATGACCCCCTACTCCATTTCCCTCTAGGACTTTAAACATGAAGTGATGCTGGATTTTGTCAAAGGCTTTTTCTGCATCAATTGAGATGATCATGTGTTTCATATTCTTTAAAATTTAGTATTTAAGCCGGGTGTGGTGGCACACGCTTTTAATCCTAGCACTCAGGAGGCAGAGGCAGGTGGATCTTTGTGAGTTCAAGGCCAGCCTGGTATACAGAGTCCAGGACAGCTGGGGCTACAGGGAAACCCTGTCTCGAAAAGACCAAAAAAAATTTTTAGTATTTAAAAATAAGCTACGTGGGGCCAGAGAGATGGCTCAGTGTTTAAAAGCATTCTTTCAAAGGACTCAGGTTCAGTTTCCAGCATCCACAAGGTGGCTAACAGCCCTCCTAACTCCAGTTCCGAGAGACCTGATACCCTCTTCTGGCCTCTGCAGGCACCACATGCATGTAGGTCAAACATAAAAAAAATAATCTCAGGGGCTGGAGAGATGACTTGATGGTTAAAAGCACTGGTTGCTTGTGCAGAGGGCCTGGATTCGGTTCCCAGCACCCACATAGCAGCTAACAACCATCCCAACCCCACTTCCAGGGAATCCCTCTTCTGACCTCCTTAGGCATTGTACAACATTGGTGTGCATACAAACAACACACTCATACGCATAAAATAAATGAATGAATGAATAAATAATGTATTAAAAATGTAAAAATGGGACTGGAGAGATAGTTCAGCAGTTAAGAGCACTGGCTGCTCTTGCGGAAGACCTGGTTTCAGTACCCAGCATTCACATGGTAGCTAACAACCATCTATGAATCCAGTTCTAAGGGATCTGTTGCCCTCTTTCAACCTCTGCAAGCATTGCATGATACAGGCACACTTACATACATGCAATCACTACACTTACACACAGAAAACAAAATAATAAATGAAATAAAATAGTTTTAAAAGTTATATCCCCAGGATAAAGAAAACAAGAGATCCCTGCCTCTGTTTGGTTTATGTTGAGGCTGAATTTATAAGGTTATTTTTGCAAAGGTTAATGCCATTTCATATATTAACATCCTAAGGCAAGTTACTAATAACTTTCTATTTTTTAATGAAAAAGCTGGTTGTTTAAGGCACAATCCAGTAAGTGAAACATATAACATATATACTACATGGTAACCTCCAATGAGTGGAATAAGAACACAAGTTGGCTGGGAGAGGCTCACATTTATAATTCCAGCACTCAAGAGATATAGGCAGGGAGCTTGCTCAAATCTCTGGCCATCCTGGGCTACAATGAGAAATCTTGTCTAAAAGAAAAAAAATGAATGCAAATTAAAGAGGAAGCTGAAGCAATTGATGGTATATGCTTTCCTTCTTGTTTCATACTTTTCATGCTGAATTTCCATTTTTGCTTAACAGTTATCTGATTCCAGTACTGCTGGTAATTCAGAACCAGAAAGAGATCGGAGCTCTTCTCTCAGAAAACAGTTTTTAAGCCTTTCATTTTATGACCAGGACTATGCCTTTGTGGCAGGTATAACATAGGTGCTGAATTCTTTCATGATAAACACAATTTTGTCTATCAGGGCCATTAAGAAATGAAATAACAGATTAATTTCTAGGAAATGGGTAGAGTGACAGCTTCAGTTTCCAGACAAAAGAGTCACTATAGTCACAAGCAACTCAGGTTATCAGATAAAACCTGTTCTGAAGAAGCTTTTCCAAACCAGAAAAACAGAAAGCAAAAACATTCAATCAGGTTGACAGTGTTTTGTATCTCCAAACTATATTCTCTGCTCAAGACATCTGCCTGAGGGTAGTTATGCTTCATGCAACTATCAAATGGTTTCAATAACCTGGGCTATCCCCAAGCACATAAACGAATGACAAGTATTGTAACCCAGATCTTCAGCTGGCTTCACAGTGTGAACTTCTGATTGCAACTTCCTCTACTCAATATGTGCGCTAAGTCCAGCATATGGACAACCATGCTAATTCAGCATAGGCACTTTCTAATTTATTTATGAGAAAGAGTAACAGTGACTCTAATCTTTCTATAAGTTTTCTTTTAGGAGCAAGATTGGTCCCTTTGACATTGCATGATACATTCCTTTTTGTGAACATATGCATGTGTGTGCATATGTGTGTGCATGTGGTGTGTGTGTGCGTGTGCACACATGCATATGAAGGTCATTAGATAACCTTGGCTATCATTCCTCACGTGGTTTCAAGACAGGCTCTACTCTTGGCCTAGAACTCACCTTGTAGACTAGGCTGGCCAGCAAGGCCCAGGATTCAGTTGTCTGCCTCACCAGGACTGGGATTACAAGTACTTGTAACCCCATCCAGGTTTTCCCCAGTATTCTCTGGGGAATAGATTCAGATGTTCATGCTTGAAGATATTCATTTTACTGACTAAGCTACCTTCCACCTCTTGGTATATTTTTAATTAAAAAATTTGACGGCTGGAGAGATGGCTCAGCGGTTCAGAGCATTATCTGCTCTTGTGGGACCCAGGTTTGGTTTGCAGCTCTCACATGGCAGCTGGCAACCATCTGTAACTCCAGTTCCAGGGGATCCAAAACCCTATTCTGACCTCCGTGGGCACTGCAGGTCGTGGGTGTACTTATACACATGCAGGCAATACACTTGTACACATAAAAATAAATAAAATATTTGAGACTTTCATATACGAGTACACTGTTTTTGCATCATTTCCAGCCCATCTGCTGCTGCCTCCAACTCCTCTGGCTCCATTCCGCTCCTGCTTGGCAATTCCTGACCTCTTTCTCTGAGTCTGTTTAGTGTAGGTCATATGCACCTGTCTACTTTTAAGGATTAATGTGTGCATAATCCATACCAACAGGTTCATCAAGATGTTGTATCTTATGTTCTTAAAAGTGTGAACATGCAGGTGAAAGCTGAAAGAGAGAAATGATAGTAATTTTTACCAAACTCAAATATTAGACTTTCAAATATTGTCGGGCATGGTGGCACACGCCTTTAATCCTAGCACTCAGGAGGCAGAGGCAAGCCAATCTTTGTGAGTTCAAGGCCGGCCTGGTTTACAGAGTGCGTTCTAGGACAGCTGAGGCTACAAGGAGAACTTGTCTCAAAAAGACCAAAAAAAAAAAAGTCAAATATTAAGAAATTAGCTAGACAGCAGGTATAGACATGGGAGGAGTGGGTGAGGGGAACACTTTTGTATATCATTGCAACAAATTTTTATTGTCCCTTTTTCATTATGTGGAATCACAGAATTGCCAGTTAGAGAGAATGCTTGGGAATATGGAGCCCAAGCATTCCCACAAATTGTGTTGAGCTTGTTTGTGTGTTTCTAGGAATTCTTAACCTCTTCATACAGTTGTTAAGCTCACCTTGAAATGACAGAGTTGCTGGGCTCCATCTCTGCCTAATCCAGTAATTGGGACTCTGGCCACGACTAGCTTTTCCTACACTGTCCACTGCCCAGATAATTGCTGTGACATTTCATTTCTCTCTCCTTTGAAAGGAACACTCAGGAAGAAAGCTCATTCTTCTAGAAAGAGCTCCAGGCCCTCAGTTTCAGGGTGATTGCAGTTCACAGTTCAGTGGCTGCTCTTTACTTCACGGTCAAGGGCTGCTTTCCACAGTTTGATTACTCAGGCAAAATAAGTCTTTGCAGACACACATCATCTTTCCCACTTGTTAGGAGGTGATTAAACATAGATAAAGCTTCTTATTTAATGTCATTCCTTTGAGTGTGGCAACCTGTTCTGTTTATCCCACCTGTCAAATGGATAAGATTCTCCCACGGACCGCCATTAACTGAACCTGTCTGAATAATGAAAGAACTTGATTACATGAGAATTTGACATTTTGTGTAGCCCATTGTCAGGGCTCAGTAAACATTTGTTAAATGAATATAAATATTAAATAATAGGACCCTTGTACTTGTACTTAAATTAAGCAATGTTGCTTCAAGAATTTTCTCTTCTATATTTTGCGAGTTCTGGACACTGGTTTATTGAGAAGTGCCCTCAGACTCTTTCTTTTTTTAATGCTTCTTTTTATTTATTTATGTGTATGAATTTATGTTTATTTATTATGTGCATGCAGGTTTGTGCACTGGTGCAGTGCAATGCCTCGGAGGTCAGAAGAGGGTGTCGGATTTCCCTGGAACTGGAGTTCTCCTGGAATTGGAGTTACAGACGGTTCTCAGCCACTAAGTGGGTGCTGGGGATGGAACCTGGGTCCTCTACAAGAGTAGTCGGCACTATTAACTGCTAAGCCATCTCTCCAGCCCTGGATTCTTTTCTTTTGTTAATTGACGTTTTGCATATTTCATACATCATTACTCAGTTCAATTTAGACACATTCCCCTCTCTTTGCCCCCCACCCCACCCCTGTCTTGCATCTTTCTCTCAGTCTTTTTTGGCCACATTTTCCCCTTTAATTTTATTTTACTTCAAAATATGCATACATGCCCTCCACCCATATACCAGGATCACAAAATCTGAACATAAGGGGTAGGTTATTTCTCAAACCCATTAAGGGATTCACCTTTTAACCATACTGCTGCCTTCATATAAAAAAGAAATATAACAAAGATGATGCTCAGTTTGCCTTGCAACTAGGGATTTTGTGCTAGCATCCATAAATGAGGGACACCATACATCATTTGTTTTTCTGGGACTGTGTTACTTCACTTAGCATAATGTCTTCTAGTTCTAGCCATTTACCTGCAAAGTTCATGATGTCATCTTTCTTTACTGGTGCCTAGAACTCTACTGTGTAGATGTACCACATTTTCTGTATCCACTCGTTGGTTGAGGAACATTTGGGTGGCTTCCAGCTTTTTGCTATTGTGAAGAGAGCTGCAAAAAACATAGATGTGCATGTGTCTTTGCGATAAGATGAGTCTTGTGGGTATATATCCAGGAGTGGTATGACTGGGTCAGGTGGCAGAAAAAAACTTTGATAAAATCCAGCATGACTTCATGTTTAAAGTCCTAGAGGGAAATGGACTGGAGAGAACATTCTTCAACATAATCAAAGCCATATTACAGGAAACCCACAGCCAACATCATCCTAAATGGATGAGTTAGAAGCATTCCCCTTAAAATCAGGAACTCAGAAAGATTGTCCCCTATTTCCGCTCCTCTTCAATATAGTGTTTGAAACACTTGCTACAGCAATCAGACAAGAAAAAGAAATTAAAGGAGTATTAATTGGAAAAGAGGAAGTCAAACTATCCCTTTTTGCAGACAATATGATATTGTACCTAAGGGATGCAAAAAACTCCACCAAGAAACTCCTAGAAACAATCAAGAATTTTAGCAAAGTAGCTGGATACAAAATTAACCTAGAAAAAAAATCAGAAACCTTTCTTTATAGCAACAACAAACAAATGGAGAAGGAATACAAAAAGACCATCTCATTCACAATAACCTCCAAAAAAAAAAATACCTTGGAACAAACCTAACCAAAGACACCAAAGATCTCTACAATGAAAAATTTTAATCCCTGAAAAAGGAGATTGAAGAAGATACCAGAAGATGGAAAGACCTCCCATACTCATGGATTGAAAAAATTAATATAGTAAAAATGTCCATCCCACCCAAAGTAATATACAGATTCAATGCAATCCCAATCAAACTCTCCATGAATTTCTTCTCAGACCTAGAAAAAAAAACCTTAAATTCATATGGAAGAACAAAAGACCCCGGATAGCCAAAGCAACCCTGAACAAAATAAGCAACACAGGGGGGTATAACCATACCTGACTTCAAAGTATATTACAGGGCTATTGTAATAATAACAGCCTGGTACTGGCACAAAAACAGACAAGTCAATTAATGGAATAAGGTTGAAGATGCAAACCTGAGCACATGCAATTTCAGCCACTTCATATTTGATAAGGGGTCAAAAAGACCCAATGGAGGAAAGACAGCATCTTCAGCAAATGGTGCTGGCAAAAAAGGATTGCCACTTGTAGAAGGATGAAGCTGAACCCCTACCTTTCACCATGCACAAAATAAACTCCAAATGGATCAAAGACCTCGATGTGAAACCAGAAACTCTGAAAATAATAGAAGAAAATGTTAGGAGTAAACTACAAGGTGTAGGAAAAGACTTCCTAAATCAGAAAGCCATGGCATTGGAAACAAGGTCAACAATAGACAAATGGGACCTCATTAAACTCAAAACCTTCTCTACAGCAAAAGAAGCAATCAACGAAGTGAAGAGAAAACCCACAGAGTGGGAGGAAATCTTCACCAGTGATACATCAGATAGAGCATTAACATCCAGAATATATAAATTACTCAAAAACCAAAAGATCAAGAAAATAAGACTATCAAACGATGGAGTAAAGAGCTGAATAGAGAATTCACAAATGAAGAAGTGAAGATGGCTGAAAAACATCTCAGAAAGTGCTCAACATCACTAATAATTAAGGAGATGCAAATTAAAACCAGCCCTCACATTCTTAAACACAAAAGACCAAATACTTTGTACTATGACTATAAAACATTCTGAAGAAACATACTTTTTAAATGTAAATGAATCTCGCTATCATTTCACATGTATCTTACTTACATGAGACCCTTATAGGGCAAAGCAGATAACCATCTGTCCAAGGTTGTTCAAGACATTAATGACCAAACTATAATCGAAACTCAGATACCTCCAACCCCAAATAATGTACTTTATGCCCTGTTGCCAGTAAGATTTGATGATGTCGCAGTGATGAAGGGCAAGCCACACTCCGGTTTTATGGCTTATCCCTCCAGAATTTCCAATTTGTAAGATAAAGTGCTGTGTCAGCTCACTCACTGACACTAATTGTGAACGTCTTCATTTTTAAGAATTGGTGACAATGCCACACTTTGTAGATAAAAAAAAATCATAACGGTCAAAAACTATTCTCGAAGGTTCAAAAATTGGTATCCATCTATTTTCAGTAAAGTTCATTTCTCCTTGGACTAATTGATAACCAAGTAGACTTGTGCTTGGCAGACAGCATTCACATGAGATCATATGAAAAAAAACTTGATGCCTTAGAGAAACTCAACTAAAATGTATGATGCTTGACATAACTCCCAGGGCCCTCTTGGAAGTTTTCCCAATTGATTAATGCTGATCACATGATGAAGGTTAGATATGAGGTGGGATCTGAATCACAGGAGAGTATTAAATCAATTTGTTGAGCAAAAAGCAATAGCAAAAGCTGACTATGGGGTTAGCATCATCTTCAGCTGAAGTTTCACTACCATTTATCAGGGATGGAACAAATAATAATAATAATGCACAGCCACAAAGAGTATCTGGCTAAATATAATTTTAGCTTCTCAACAATTCCTCATTTTCATTAAAAGTAGCTTTTACTTTTCAATCATGTTGTTCTTTAATCCTCTGATTCTCAGCATAGGGTGATGTTTTCAAGGGATGTTGAAAATGTCATTCCTTGTTTCATTACCCATCACAAGAAAACGCTGTCAGGAGAGTGGTACTACTTCTAAGAAATTTGCCTTTTATCTCTAGTAGTGAAAATAATTCAGACTTTGGGCCTACATATCTGTTCTGCCACTAGTTAAATCATTTGTTTCATTTTTTTTAAGGTGAGAAGATTTTAGTTCTGAGTGCCTGCCACATACTCCCAGTAGTCTTCAGTGCCCATTTAAAAGAAAAACTGCATTTAAAAGAAAGCATTTAGCCGGGCGTGGTGGCGCACACCTTTAATCCTAGCACTCGGGAGGCAGAGGCAGGTGGATCTTTGTGAGTTCAAGGCCAGCCTGGTCTACAATGTGAGTTCCAGGACAGCTGGGGCTACAGGGAGACCCTGTCTCGAAAAGAGAAAAAAAAAAAAAAAAAAAAAAAAGATTTGGTCTCTGATCATTGCATACCAGGGCAACCACAACCACAAATTTAAACTGAATAATGGAGTTACAATGGAGCAAATGCTGTGCTGCTTCATGTTTTGCGGATTTTT